>JANUSC010000058.1:600000-1062323 GCA_025200525.1 Camellia lanceoleosa
GGGACTTGACTATGACCCCATTTGACTTTGCCGTATTGACTGGCCTTGACGTGGGAGGTTGGCCCATCCCTTACGACGAGGACATGGGCCAGTGGGAGGCCGCTTGGATATATTTACTGGGGGTTCGCCCTCCTGTTGATAGATCTTCGGGCAGGGTCTGATACACCTGGTTTTCTTCCTATTTTCGGAGGGTGGAGATGGAGCCCGGGACTCCTGAGGAGGCAGCACAGTATGCCCGCGGTTTTCTGATGTTCCTTTTCGGGACCACTTTGTTTGCCGATAGGGGGAACACTGTCGGGCTCTATCTGTTGAGTGCTTTGGTGGACCTATCACAGGTCAGACGGTATGACTGGGGTGGCGCCGGCTTGGCTACCCTTTATTGCTACATGAGCGCGACCTCCCGCGGACGGGGGGACTTACTTGGCGGCTATTGGAGAGCCTGGGAGGTACTTTCTGCCCTCTTGATTTACATTTCTACTCCTCATTACTTGTACATTGCACACACGGCGCACTCTACACTCTGTATTTTGCACTTTGCCCTCAGCACTTTGTATTCTGCATTGTTTTCCATAGTTATGGGTCTATGTCTACTTCCCAGCATTAGCCCCAGAGTTGGTGGTGGAGGGGCCCCTCGTGACCCCGTATTCACTTGTATTCGAGGGCCAGCACCGGCCGAGACCTCGGGAGTCTCTCCTTTATCTACGGCAGTACTTCGACACGGTGCGGTCGACGGAGGTATTTCAGAACTCTCAGTCCTTTCTGTTTTCATCTTTGATTTGTCTTGTACTTTCCCGATTTCTGATTGGTTTATGCATCGGTTATCCGCAGATCACATGGCAGCCCTGGGCGCCCTTAGGTGAAGGTCTCCGATTCCAGTTTGCCGGAGGGCGGGGTGCCTCCCAGTACAGGATCCTATTCGAAGGGCCAGTTGGTAGGGCCTGGTTTCTGGGGGAGCGCTTCTTGCGTCAGGTATGGGGCTATACTTCTCAGGACCCTCCCTCAGCACCCCCAGTTGGTATGCGGATTGCTGATAGGCTCTCTTCCCGGGATGTTGTTAGTGCTATGCTGGGTACTGATGCCTTACTACATCTTGAGGAGGGGGATTATGCTACTTACCGTCACATATACCTGATGTCTCCATTGACGGGAGTCCGTACTCCGACGATGAGGTCTGCCGGTATGCCATCTTCGAGCCAGGCCCAGGCTCAAGCTATAGACACCCCTTCCACCAGCAGGGCTGGTACATCTAGAGGTGAGGGTGGATTGGTTCCCCCGTTCCCTTCGACTTATCCTCATCCTGGATGGCCGAATATGCCGACTGAGCTGATGGGGTGGCAGTATGGGACTACTTCTCCTATTTCGATCCTGATAGAGCCTCCGATGCCTGGCCACCGATATGTCAGAGATCCCAACTCACCACCGGTATGTTTTACAGCTTTGATTCATTACTCAGATACTTGGACGTTCATTCCTTTACTGATACCCTTGCCTTTGCATCTGCAGCCCCCCGTTGAGTACATGGATCAGGCGCTCGAGATGGTAGCCTCACTTGAGGGGATGGTCCTGCGGAGGGAGGCGCAGTTGTCCATCATGGGCTTCCAGGTACCCTTTAGTTTTTTGGCATTTATCATACTTCTGATGACATGCTGATTTTGAACATTCTATTGCATTGATAGGCTACTTGTGTAGAGCACATCTGGCACACATCCCACTTACACACTGTATTTACATGTACCCACTTCATGTAGTTTTCTTGTATCTGCATCTGATGTACATATTCGAACTGATGTATTTAAATTGAACTCTTTATTCTCAGATGCCCCCGGTATATGTTCAGCCGCAGGCCGAACCACCTGGGCTTTCTTAGGGAGCTGGGCCATCTAGGCCTTTTCGAGGAGTTGGAGAAGGGGGGTCGTCTCGCAAACGCAGAGCACACATTATAGAGGAGGAGCCTGGTGAGGATGAGGAGGAGGAGGCTGCAGATCGTCAGTCGGAGACATCTACTGACAGAGAGGAGGGCTCCGGTCTTGGTTCCGGGAGTAGAGGCGAGGCTGAGGGAGATGCCGAGGAGGATGCCGAGGATGACAGCTCCGATTCGGATGATGGTGATGATGGTGCAGGGTCCATTCCACAGAAGAGGACGAAGAGGGCCTCTTCTTCCTTCTCTTGAGAGCACAGACGCGGCTGTTCCCTGTTTTATTTACCTTTTTGCTAGTAGTTGTAGCACATTGTACATTATTAGGCAGTTTTATTTTTTGTAAAACTTGTGCCCTTGTTTGTAAAATGTTGTAACAAACGAAGCATGATGGAATGAAACTCTTAGCATCATATCGCATCATTTTGCACCATAATGAGATTGAATGGAAATGTGCATTGTGCATTTGCCCAGTCAGGTAATGAACCGACGCAACAACTTAACCTACTAAGATATAACAAAACCTCAGCAAGTTTACAATTCGATAAGCAAAACACAACAGTGTTGACAACTTAATAAACAAGACTCAACAAAAATTGCTTAAACAAAGAGTAACAACTCAAAAACACGAAACACGACAGCTCGACAAACAACTCGATAAGTAAAACAACAACTCGATAAACAAAACTTAACAAAACAGAGTGTACTTCGGACGATCTGGGCAATGGAACGCATCCGAAACAGAGGGAAATGGAGGCCTTCGACACACCCGTTGCATGGAAATGCTTGAAACTTCCTCCTGGAGGGTAAAACAGGGCTAAAGACACACATTAGAGCATGGCCGACCACTTTTGGGAAGGTGGCCGACTTTATTGCAAAGGGAGGCCACCGCCGATTTTGAAAAGAAATGGCGGACTGCCGAAAAAGGTGGCTTGGCCACTTAGCTCAGCAATTGTCAAATTTTTGACACGTGTCCCCCGAATAGTGTCTTCTTCTTTTTAAAAGCCTTAGCTCCGTGGTTCATTCAATTCATCTTAGTTTTGCACAAAAATGGAGGCGTTTCTCGTCGAAAATCTCACATCTTGGATTGCTTCTCTAGATGGCTCGGAAAAGTTGAACTTCTGGGGTTTCGGCTTGAATGCACTATTCACGCTGAGTCGGACTCCGCTGCATCTTCCTTTCCTCCATGCCACGACGAGGTTTTGGAACCCGGTGACGCATGTCTTTAGCTTCGGTGGCAAAAGGTATGCCCAACTTTCGAAGATTTTCAAGTTTTGATTGAATCTAAACGTTATGAAGAGATTTTGTCCCAGTTCCGCTTTGGCCACACCCAAGCTTTAGGGCGGATGTGTGGTCTCACCGCGCATGACGCTCGGTCTCTGATCTATAATGGGGAACTGGACATCCTCGGCTTAATTCATCGCTTTTCTGAGGCCGGTGACCGCGGCAACCATTATTGGCAAGGTTTCCGACAACATGCTCTCTGCTTGTGCCTGCTGTCCCACTTTTTGCTTGCCCCAGGCTTTGGTGGACCTAGCATTCGTCTGATTGAAGTTGCTCAAGGCTTGAAAGAAGGAAAGAGCTGTGTCGCCATGACATTGGCTGAGCCGCTGATGGGCTTGGATGCTTTCCACCGTCAGGAGACGACTAGATTTGCGGGGAGTCCACTGCTGCTGCAGGTAATGTTTCCCACCCCATCTCACATATGTATTTGCTCACATCACTCGGCCCTCAGGCTCGGTTTTTCTCACAAAACCCCTGTCTTACTTTTCTCTCATCGCACATCTCTCTATTCTTTATTCTCTCATTTTCTATCCCTCTCCAGGTATGGTTGATGGACAAATTACAGGTTGTGGACTCTTGCCCTGCCTACTCAGCCTGCAGCAACTTCTTTCGACAATGCCTGGTTGATGCGCTTGATGAGGGATGGTGGTTCAACTGGATGTGCAATTTGCCCGCTGACCGCATTGCTTGGCGCTATCCTTGGCTCAATCTTCCGGCAATGAGCTATAGCATGTCCCGGCTGATTGGGATCCAGTTGATTGGTCTGACCCACTGTGTGTTCTACTTTCCGTTCCGGTTCCTGCGCCAGTTCGGTCATGATCAGACTTACTGCGGAGGATTGAGTGCATTTGCTTTCGGTCCGGCGCCTGACTTGCCCAATATGCCACAGCATGGAGGACCAGAGAGCTCCTAGCCCCGGCTCCTACTTTCAGTTGCACTTTGCCTGACGAGTGCTGGGATTGGCTCAATGAAGAGGCACAGATTGGGCCCAGCTTGGCATCAGAGGCTTTGACTAGCTCTGGGAGGGGGCGCAGGGACACCTAACTTATCTATGCCCCGAATTTATTGCTTTACCAATACTTTCAAGTTTTCTTTATGAATGTAATAAAAAGCAACTTCAATTTGTATGCAAGAGCAGGAGAACTCTGTTTTGAAATCAATGAAATTGAAGGTTGTGGGTATTGAAAATTTTCCGCTTTGGTCCAAGAATGGTCTTAGTTGTAAAAAGATTAATTTGAACAAAGTCAACTTTTATTAAAACTTTTCAAAACTATTTTCGATATGGATCAGAACTGGACACGCCTGAAATCTGTCACGGAGATGCACAACCCCGGATCCTTGCAACTGGAAAGTTGCCCTTAGTCTGAATAGTATCGCGGCACTGTGTGGCAACGGAAAGTTGCCCCTAGTCTGAATAGTATCGCAGCACTGTGTGGCAACGGAAAGTTGCCCCTAGTCTGAATAGTATTGTACCGGAGATCGCAATAAATGCTGATGGACAAAGATGACCGAGATGATCAAATGGACAAAGTTGATCGGGGAAAAGTTTATGGCTGAACTTCAGGATGAAGTTGCCTACGTATCCCAAAGATGGGAATCAAGCCTTCGTGGTTCAGCGAGTTAGTTCGCCGTATTTTCACTTTCCTTTTATGCTCTAACTTTTGCCAAGGCCGCCCTTTGCGGGTTTTCAACCTTGCGAGCTCAGTTTTTATAATTTCAAATTTTCTGTGCTCTAAGTTTTGCCTAGGTTGCCCTTTCGGGTTTTCGGCCTAGCGAGCCTCTCAGGGGTAATATTTCTTCAACTTGTCCATGTTGATCGGTTGTGAGAACTCCAAGCCATCTAGATCCATCAGAACCACAGCTCTACCTAACCAGATAGACTTAATGATGTAGGGACTAGTCCAATTGGGTCTGAACTTGCCCATTGAGTCGTGGATGGGAGCTCGGTTGTCCTTGAGCACCAAATCTCCTTGCTTTAGATTCCTGGACTTAACTTTCTTGTTGAAAGCCCGGGCAATTCTGCGTTGATAACCCTGAACATGGTATAGTGCTTTCAGTCTTCTCTCATCAAAGAGCATGAGTTCCTCAAATCTGATCTGTTGCCAATCTGCCTTGGCTATTTGACATTCAGCCAATACTAATGAATACGGAACCTCAATCTCGATAGGTAAATCGGCCTCCATCCCATAAACTAATGAGTACGGAGTCGCCCCAGTAGAAGTTTTGATTGAAGTCCGGTAGCCCCACAGAGCGAACGGCAACTTATCTGGCCAGTCCCGATAGGTTTCCACCATCTTCTGCAATATGTGTTTGATGTTCTTGTTGGCGGCCTCAACTGCTCCATTGGTCTGCGGCCGGTATGTAGACGACTTATGAAAAGCTACATTGTTTTTTGCCAACAAATCAATCACCTCTTTCTTGAAGTGGGAACCATTGTCTGAAATAATCTTGTTTGGGACTCCATAACGACAGATGATGTTATTTCTGATAAACTTTGCGACATGTGAAGCTTTCAACACCGCATAAGATTGGGCCTCGACCTACTTCGTGAAATAATCTATCGCTACCAAGATGAACTCATGCCCATTCGACCCCTTCGGAGTGACAGCCCCGATCACATCAATTCCCCAGACTGAAAATGGCCATGGCGAAGTCATGTTGTACAGCTTTGACGGCGGAATGTTCATGCGATTTGCATGAATTTGACATTTGTGGCATCGCCAAACAAAGCCGATACAGTCCTCCTCCATGGTGGACCAGTAGTAACCCTGTCTAAGGATCTTCTGTGCCAACATTACTCCATTCACGTGCGCACCACATTCTCCCCTGTAGATGGCTTCCATTAGACGCTTTGATTCTTCGGCATCGACACACAGCTTATGCATTCCCAGATGACCCCTTTTATACAGCTTACCCCCACAGATGATGAACTGAACAGCCATTCTTCTGATTGCCCTCTTATCCTTGGCATTTACCCCTGGCGGGTATGCTTCCTTCTCCAAGAAATTCCAAATGTCGTAATACCAGGGGTTTTCGTCCTGAACTTCATCTATAGCAGCAATCGACTCATAGGCAGGTGCAAATTTCTGGTCAATGATGACTGGCCGCATCTGGACTCCGAACAAGATGTCTATCATGGAAGATAGAGTTGCTAAAGAATCTGCGAACCTGTTATTCTCTCTTAGTAGATGAGCAAAGTTTAGCTTTTCGAACCGAGGAATTAACAAATCCAAGGTCTGGTGATACATCATCATCTTTTCTTCCTTGACTTTCCAATCTCCTTTTGCTTGAGACACAACAAGGTTCGAGTCCCCGATGACGTCCAACCGTCTTGCCCCTAGTTCCAGGGCTGTTTCTAGACCAGCAATGCATGCTTTCGTTCAGGGTACCCTGAATAGGCCTATGCATTAATTCAAAAGGCTTCCCAGCTTGCTTTGCTCTGGCTCTTCTGGCCATTTCCTTACCCTGCCTTACCCGGTCCTCTTTGGTGGGCATATAACCTAAGCCAAAGGTATGAGGGTTGTGTGGCACTTCGGCCAATACTGCGACGCCTTTCCGGTCGCTCCTTCCTAATCCCATCCCGGGGATGTGTTGTAGCTTGTTCATGAGGTAGACGGATTGAGCACTGACGTACACCCCCTCATTTACAACCATAATATTCTGCACCACCTCAGCCTCAGCCAAAGTGAACCTTGATAAGAACACATCCTCCGTGCCATGCTCGATTTCCAAGACTGGTGTGGACACTTCCGGCAGCGGATGGATTGATGAATTCCCGAAGACAATAGCCACCCCCTTCCCGTGAGGGTACTTCAACATCTGATGTAAAGTGGAAGAGACTGCCTTTACTTGGTGCAACCACGGCCGCCCCAAGAGTAGATTGAAGGTTGCGGGAACGTCCAAGACATGGAATTCAATGTTGTGTTGTCCTGGACCAACCTGGGTCTGAATTTTGACAGTTCCCATCACTTCCCTGCTAGTATTATCATATGCTCTAATCACCTGAGTAGTCGGCACGAAGTTCGCGGGCTTCAACCTGATTGCACACGCTGTTCTGGCTGGGTAGACATTGATGGCGGACCCGGTATCAACAAGTACCACTGGTATCCACTTGTCTCTACATTCCACGGAAACGTAGAGGGGTTTGTTATGATTTGTGCCCTCAGGCGGTAGTTCTTTGTCTGAAAAGGTTAATGCCGAGGAACCTCCTCCCGGAAAAACCAGCCCAACCAGCTGTTCTGGTGTAGTATCTATAGAGAGTTTGGCCTTGTCCATGGTAGAGAGGACAGCCTGTCTGTGCACTCGCGACGCCATAAGCAGTCCCTAGATGGAGATGTCTGCTTGTATCTTCTTCAATTGCTTGAGCATAGCTTTTTCTTCAATTTGTTTCTCCCTCTGTTTCTCAGCTTCCTTGTCTTTCCCTGATGCCTCTGGCTAGTCTAGGTGCGGGGGCTTGAAGTACCGTCCGCTTCTTGTCATGTGATCCACCTCGTCGAGGTACCAAGTGTCATCTGGTTGATTGTTTCCCCAATCATCATCTGTGTGGGCAAGACATAAATCATCGTTTTCCCACCACATCCCGTTAGCATTCAACAGGCACCTGTCTAGTTCCGGCATGTTTGTACTCTCAGTACTTTCAACCCATATGCTCATAGCATCTTCGGCTCCTGTGCCCACAGCACTTTCAATCCATTCATGGGTTTTGGCTTTCCGGACTCTCTCAGAATCCCAAATCTTCTCTTGTTCCACCTGCGTTAGCACGGTTTGTTGTTCGGTTTTCCCTGCATTCACAATGTCTTGGTTCCGAGCGAAATTCTTTGTACCAGCGCTCTCCAGCAATTCATTCTGACTTTCGGCCCTTCCGGCCACCACTGATACCCTTGCCCTTACCAGGCCCTGCTCTGGTCAAAATTCTACAACGTCTGGTTGATCATCTAACCATCCGGTAGCTTATGCCGACTCCTCATACTCGAACCAGTTGATTGCCGCATCCCCTGATTTTTGGTCACTGAAGAACTGGAGGTTGGCAAGGCCCTCTTCCACAGTCGTCAGATCGTCCGCCCCCTGTTCAAGTCTGTCCTCCTGAATCACACATAATTCTGCTCTTTCTGGCAATCCTACACTCATTTCGGCTCGGTAGCCTTGTTGAATGTACTCGCTTGGGTCATAGGCTCCTCCAGCACAATTCCCAGGCTGCTCGATCCCAGACTCAACGATTCCATTTTCCTCTGAAACCTGCCCTGTCCCATCTTCGGTGGTCACCACCATCGGCTCAGATTGGGTTGTGGAGGTGTCCAACATGCACAAGTCAGTGCAGTCAGGAAGGATCACCTCGAGCTTAGGTAGGTGGGAAAGAGTAATATAGATACTAGGATCGTAAGACATGACCCCAGTCTGGATAAGATTGACTCTTTTGGGAGGTGGAACTTGGTTATGTGTAGGGAGTGGATTGGTTGTGACATTAGGTCTCTCTGGAGGTAGAATCACATTTTTGTCAACGAGGTCTTGAATCTCATGACGCAGCCTGAAACATTAGTCTGTATCATGACCGTGCTGCTGGTGATATGCACAGTATTTGGCTGGGTTGTGGGAGGGGGGAAGTGGATTTGGTAATGGCCTCGACTCCAGGGGTTTTAGATGCCCCTTTCTGATTAAGACCCCCAGAGCCTTAGACAAAGGCATGTATAGCGGGGTGAAGGTTCTTTGGCCTCTAGGCTAGTATTTAGTGGTTTGGGTATTACTTCCGGATGCACCGGAGAAGGGTGTGGCTGCCATGGGCCTTGGAAGGGGAGGGGGAATGGTGGCGACCATGCTGACCTCCGAAGCTCTTCTTCTTGATTCTGCGCCACTCGAACTGCATTCTTATTCTTTGTTAAATGTTCTCCGGGGTTGCTCCCTGTCTTGGTCAATCAGACCTTGCTTCATCGCATCCTCGATTTGTACCCCCTCTCATGTAGATCCGAGAAGGTGGGGAAGGGGAGTACAATCATCTTCTACATCAATTTTGGTTGGAGATTGCGCACAATCATCCTGATTTGCTCCTTATCAGTGGGCCTCAAAGTCATCACCGATGCCTTCGCCCTCCATCGAGTTACGAAATTTGAGAAAGTCACTTTGGGCTCCTGCCTCGTTGTTTCAAGATCACGAGTTGTAATCTCGATCTGGGTATTGTACGAGTACTGTGCGACAAAGGCCTCGGCCATTTCATCCCAACTTCTTTTTACTTCATCCTCCAACTTCGCGTACCAGATAGCGGCCACACTCGACAGGGTTCGGCCGAACAACGAAAGCTTTTGTGATCGGGTTAGGCCCATTGGCCGCAGTATATCTGAGAATAACCGGAGGTGGACCATGGGATCCCCGGATCCGTCGAAACGATCAATCTGCGGCATCTTGAATCTATCTGGCAATGTTACGGCCACATCGGTATATCCATCCTCGATATCCGGAATAGCCTTTACTCCTTGTGATTTCTTGAAAAGCTTCTCGAGCTTGCTCAGTTTTAGAGCTGTATGGTCTATTTCGAACTTGAAGGGAGAGTCCGGGTGGTTGGGTGTATGGGTCTTGGACAGTTGAGGCGGAAGCGGGGGCGGAGCTGGCCCCGTTGGAAGGTCTGTGTCCTCTTGGATGTTCTGGACATTGGGTAAGATGTTCTGGGTGTTTGGCAGGGCGTTCTGGATAGTAGGTGCCTGCTCGGGTAATGGGGCCCCTGGTGGAGGAGGAACTTGATATGAAGCAGATGCCGCATTTTCCTGTTGCAGTCTAGTGATTAGCTCGGCCTGCTGGGCCATGATTGTGGCCTGCTGTTTAGAGAACTTTGCTTGGCGGGCAGCGTCCTCCTACATTTGTTTCATGCTCTCATGCATTTGGCGCATCATTTCTTCTATCCCGGCCATATTCTGTTGGTCTTGCTGACTAACCGGTATGTGTATTTCTATGGTGGAAACTGGAACCTCAACCCGACTGTTTGCTAGGGTAGACCACTGCCCCGGTAACCTCTGTTCAGACACACTGCGCTTCCTTGGCCCTCTCCTGACAACGGGGGGTAGAGAATAGAACACTGGATGTCCTTCAACCAGATCCTCAGATCGATTGAGCCGATGACCTCTTGTCCAAAGTGCTTGGAGAATATCTACTGGGTCGGAAGCAATTGTGCTAAAACTACCCCCGAGCAAAAAGATAAATAAAGCGAAAAGGAAATAAATAACCAGATAAATGAACAGCACGACAGCTTAAAATAAATACACAACAGACAGTCAGGCATACAACACACGGTTGATAAGCTGAATACACACTGTCCTCAAATACTGATTAATGTCCCTGAATCATTGTTCCCCAAAGACTGAATCAGATACCCGTAGATAACTGATTCTCCAACACTGACTGATGCCCGCAGGCCTGATGCCCAAACTCATAAACTGATACATGCATTCCCTGTAGAGACGCACTCTAAAAGCACATAACAGATAAGTGAGAGCCAAAACAGCCCTATGTTGGGGTAAGGTTTCCCTGTCCTATTTTGTCAGGAGCTAGGGTTTCACTACGCACGCAGCGGTTTCAAACAACCTATATCGGGTAAGCAACCTGTCCTAGTTTGGAATGGTCACTACGGATTTCGATATGCACTAGGTCGAATGGTCAAAAAGGGTGCCCCGATAAAACTGGGGTTTGTGTTCCCATACTGTCAGAGCCCATAACCGATCAGCCTTATGGTCATGCCTTGACAAGACAAGCCTTCGGCAAATCGTTCGGGAATGGCAGATGGCAAACACGGTGTCCTAGGCACACCAATGCAAATGCAACGCAAAGAGACACATAAATGAAATCAAGACAGGATATCACGAGTTCGAGTTAAGCTCTCTAAAATCCCCAGCAGAATCGCCAGAAACTATAGACAAGCCCGCGGGAGGACCTCGCTATAGCTCGGACTTGATTTGTGTCACGGTTCTTAATCTTGAACCAAAGAGTCCAAATCCGGCAAATCGTTTTGAGAAAACAGATTTTTTTGAAAAGAAGTGCCAAACATGGACTGCTTTGCGGAATCTGAGTTGCCACCTAAATATTTTATTTTGGAAAATTTAGAAACCACGACTCGTTTGCCTAAGGCCGCGGTCCGTCATCACTAAAGTTGCCTCGGCTCGGGAACTTAGTGCGATTGGGAAAGGTCACCGTGAGCACCCCCCCTCGCCCGATCAAAGATTGGCCTCTACTAACCATGATATCTAGTTTTGAAAACATTGTGTGCTCTTATTGCGGTTATTAGCCTAGATTTACTATGTGATGCGCAAGATACAAATATAAATGGTCGCTGAATTGGAACAAAACATTTCATGTTTGTTTATTTGAAAGATGGTTTGATGGTGCTACTCGCAAGTAGGCTAAGACGTGGATTTGCCACCCTCGGGTGGGCTTAGAAAACATGATTTTGCCACTATCTAGTGGGCTTAAAACACACATTTGATGAACTGTTCCAATTCAAATAACCTAACCTTCACCCACAGGCATTCAGGCAGTTATATCATATAAGCAAATAGCATCATGGTAAGCATGCTATTCATGGCAGCACTCACACGCATGCAAGGATGCTAAAGCATAAAAACTCACCGAGTACTCCAAGCCAAAACAGAAACTAATTAGAAATCCATGCATGATCCTAAGTATACAGAAATGCCTAAGGCAACACATGCAAAAATGTAACTATAGCAGGCTCGGCTATCCTAAACATGGCATATGGAATGCTACAGCTAGCACGTATTCAACTTGGAATTGAAATACAAATACAGTTAGTATGATGCGTCGAGCTCGGTGCATGCAAAACAGCTGAATGAATGCAAACATGCTATCATACTGTATGCTAATTGAAACATGCCCTAATCTAACCATCATAAACTGGTAAATAAAAGGGAAGAAAGACGTGGGGTTGGAAGACATACATCGCACTCACGCACACTTATTACAACATTACCCTCGCGCAGAGGGTCCGAAAGAATAATATACAGTCTCGAATAAATAGTACAGTCCAAATAAATAATACAATCCAAATATGTACAAAACCCATATTAAATAACAAATTTAACTAGGAAAACACTAAATTGGCATGCAAGCCAGGGACTGCCTCGACTCTGCTTCGGATGATGAATGATGCATGTCCGGGTTGCCTTGTGCGGAAATCCATGGCGATGCCCCAATTAGCCTCTGTTTGCAATTATTCTTGGAATGCGTGCCAAGCTCCGGAAGGCTACTGATTCTTGATTTGCTGCAACAGAGAGCAGGAAAGGGGCATAGCAATGTATTTTCACAGATGTATGCATGCCTCGATCCTCATGGCACCAATCATGCATCTCGATGCATGATGGCCGAGGAGTCGAATTGCACAACTCGATATGGAATGAATGCACATGAAAACACAACAAAACCTAAACTCCATCATGGGTAATCCGGAGTGTTGGCGACTGGGGAATTGAGACACGTTCCGTCACTCGGAGTACGAAATGTACCTCGTTTTCCGTGCTCAGGCTAACTCCTATCCCAAGCACAATGCAATATGCATGACATGCATGAATGCAACTAATATACAACCTGGCATACTCAATGCTATGAAATGGCATACACTATGCACGAGGTAACATGGCATACACAATGTGCTAACATACAACCTAGCATACACAATGCTATGAAATGAAATGGCATACACAATGCATAATGGACTTACACCAACACAAGTGGACCTCAGCCACACTCACATAGGAGGCCATTGGATGAAAACGAGACACTCGAGAAGCATGCACACGTGTACGCAAACCGAGGACCGACCCTAAGGCACAAATGCCACTCTACCAAAGCATGGCAAGGCATGGAATATGGCATACAAGCATGCAAATTTCAGTACCAAAACATGATGCAAAACAGCCCCTAAACATGGAAACATGGCACCCGATGCAAGAAATGAGACCTGAAACTCGAAACTAGGCGTATGGAATGACTTATAGCTATACAAAGCATGCATTATTTGAACATGAAGTATGAAGACAGAATTAAGAAAGTCCCAAAACAAGCATATTTCCAGTTTTAAGCAAGACCAAAAGGTGAACACAAGTAGGGCTAAGCTAACATGCAAAAATGGCCCCGAAAGAGAGATAAAGAAGCAAGTAACAGCTGCTGGCCCTAAATGGCAAATAGCCCTTCAACAAAGTTGAAGGCGGGCTCAAAATGAAGCACTTTACAGTTTACATCAAGCCACGAAAACAAGCACAAGTATGGCTAAACTATCATGCAAAAAATGGGCCAAAAGGGAGACAAAGAAGCAAGTGATGGTTGCTGGCCTCAAACAGAGGAGGGCCCTTCAATAAAGTTAAAGGGGGCCCAAAACATGGTATTTTACAGTTAGTGACCAAACCCAAAACAGTGCACATGCAAGCTTAAAATACTATGCAAAATAAGAGGTTTAAACACAAAGAGCAAAAAGGGAGCTTCAAACAGAAAAAGTCACTTGATCAAACATGAAGAGGGGGTCAAAATAAGGCTATTTACAGTTTGGACCAGAGCCCAAAAATACAAGAACAGGGGGCTAACAAAACATGCAAAAATAAGGCCAAAAGAGGGATAAAGAGGCAAGTGACAAAATGAAGCCTCAAACAGTGAAGAGCCCTTCAACAATGTTGAAGAAGGGCTCAAAATAAACCACTTTTCAGCTTATAACCAAGCTGAAAATAATTTAAAAATGAGCCTAAAATACTATGCAAGAAAGAGGCATACAAGAGAGGTAAAGAAGCAAGTGTAAAAAGGAAGCCTCAAAAAGGGAGAGGCCCTTAAACAAACATGAAAAGGAGCTCAAAATAATGCTATTTTCAATTAGGATTGGAGCCCAAATATGCAAGAAAGTATGGCTAATATATTGAGCAAAATAAGGCAAGAAAGAGGGAGGAGAAGACTTACCCTTGAAGACCAAATCTTTGACAGCCTTTGGACCAAGAAATGTTGCTCCTCAGCTCTGGAAAATAGCTCCAAGTGGCTGGAATGGAGGTTGGAGGTATGGTGCTATGGCTTGTAGAGTAAAGGGTGTAGGACTTAAGGGTTTGAAGGTTGGAAGAGAGGGAGAGGAAGGTGTATGTATGCAATGCTCTTAGGCAATTTTTCCAACCCCCTAAACACAGTTGGGAGTGCTAGTTATATAGGCAAAAGAGGGGGAAGAAAAGGGAGGGAAATGGAATTCAAATTTCCTCCCAAAAAGTTGGCCCCCCGGATACAAAATCTGGGAGGAAACAGAGGGTACATTTGAAAGGAACAAAGGGTGGGGATTATGGCCGGCTACTTTTCTAGGATTTAGGTGGCCGGCCGACCTTCCCCATGGCCAGCCGGCCAAGGGTCAAAAGGGTCAATGAAGATTAATGGCTGGCCATGCTAAAAAGAGGGCCTCCCATGTGTGCACAACACAACCATGTGGTCAAAAACTGGAGAAAGTGAACCAGGAGAGAGAAAATGACACTTTTAGGAGGGGTTCAGAAGGGTCACATACAATTACTGGCCGGCCATGTGATATTGGTGGCCTCCCAGGTGTGTACAACACAAATATGTGGTTTAGGGCTAGAAAAAGTGGCTTTAGGGTGGTCAACATTGGCTTTCAAGTGAGAAAAACGGGCGACGGAGGGCGATGGAGGAATAAAACTAGTTGTCAGAACAATTACTGGCCTCCCACCCTTCTACGACCTTCCTAACAGTGAAAATAAGGTCTCCAACAAAAATGAGCCCAAACCGATGCAAAATGAAAGTTCGGGGGTCAAACGGCTGAGCCTGGCCTCGTTAGGCACCGGAGGTGGTGTTCGACCACGAAGTTGGTCTCTCGGACCACAGTGTCCCTCAAAAGGGAGTAAATAAGATGCATGCCAAAAATCGGAGCAAACGGAGGTGGTTAAGCGGTCCCGAACCGAGGCACACGGCCAATGGCTCCGAAAAATCAAAAACCGGACTGCAAACGGGCAAAATGGCCTACGACCACGAAACGTAGCCTACGGCCACTGAGAGATAATCTATGAGACCTCTCCCTCCCTTCTGGAAGAGAAACAGGGAAAACCGAGCCTGGTTCACAAACCGAGGCAAAGCATGAAAGAGTCTGGAAGTCCGGAGGCAAGGCTCGCAGCCGAGACTCTGAAACCTCTGAACAAGCACGATATGCAACATCACCAAGCGCTCAATCGGTGACATCTGAGTCTTAAGGTCGGTCAAAAATGGGGTGTCTACACCTTGGTGTGGTTTTACATCTATATCCTTATTAAGATGCCTTAAACTAGGCCTAAGAATGCCTAGGATGGAATGAGGATGCAAAGATGCACTTAGAAAACATTTTCAGAATTTTTCAGAAAACAAGGGTCTCGCTCGAGCGTGGCTTTCTTCGCTCAAGCGAGCTTGTCAAAACAGTGGGGTCGCTTGAGCATGGACTTCCTCGCTCGAGCGGTCTGTAAAAATGCAAAAAGTGCTGGATGTTGGAAATCTCTGCTCGATGCTCGCTCGACGCTCGCTCGAGCGTAAGACACAGTCCTCGCTCGAGCGTAGGTTTTCTCACTCGAGCGTGTGTCTGTGTGCACCAAGATTCTGAGAGCTTGAAATTTACACTCGAGCCACCATTTCTTTGCTCAAGCGGTGCTCAGAGTAAACGATGGTCGCTCGAGCGTAGAATCCTTTGCTCGAGCGAAGAAGCCAAATTCTGGAATTTCCAGATTTGCCTCCCAAGCTCAAACCAAGCATTCTACAGGTCAAAACTCGACCTTTTGGGCCCAATTTCTAGAAAACACATCAAAACTCAATATACAACAAGTTTCAAAGCTCAATTTGTGAAATCAAAGCCCAAGGGTGAGTCAATTAAATCCAATTTCAACCCAATTTTCATGAACAAGATGAACATGCAAACATGCATGAATTAAACTCAATTTTCAAGCTTCTAATTCATGCTCTAGAGAGCCAATTCTTTCAAATCAAGATGAAATCATGGTTTATGATCAAGAGATGGACATGCATGTTCCAAATTCCATGAAATCAAACTTAAAACTCTTCAATGTACACATGCATGCATGTATCAAGCTATAATGCAACAACCTACAACCAATTCATGATCTAGAGCTCTTATCTACCATGAACATGCAGCAATTAATCTTGAATTCACAATAAAAAGGATGAAATCCTTACGTAAGTCTCCAATTATGAGAATATAAGCTCAAGTGTGCGAATTACTCTTCAATTCCATCAATTGCTAAGCAAAACTCAAGATGAAACACTCTTCTAGCTCACTCTCTCTCTCTAAAGTCGGTTGAGACAAGGAATAGGGCTGTTCAAATGTTGCATCTAAGTGTAATATAAAAATCAAAGTGTTTGAGATAGTGGGCTACTAGGGTGGCAAAGTGGTAAATATGCCAAACTATGTAATTTATCAATATTGATCCAATTTCATCATACCAAATCAATTTTCAGATAATTACACCATAAAATCACATAAATTATGACGATCATAAAACACTAATCGATTTTCGGTTCGGCTGCTGATAAGGCCTTCAATTAGCAATTTAAACACAAAGACATGAACAGATAATTTGGCAAGCAAACAGATAGGATGCCATTTAACTAACATATACTCAATCAATCAGTTTTAGATTTCGATCGATCGATTCAAGATTTTGATTACTTGATTATCAATCACAATCGCCTCGCTTAACGATGTCGGTAATCAATCAGTGATCAATGATTAATCGGTGAACAGTAACGAGGGTTGTTACAGTCTCCTCTCTTTAAAAAGAGTTTAGTCCTCTAAACTCGAGTTACCTTCGTTTTGGAAGAAAGCAGGATTTAGTGGAAACAATTCAGGATATCTTTTAGCCATGTCATCTTCCCTTTCCCAAGTGGCAAACACGCCACTATGGTTTTTCCAGTCAACTTTCACTAACGGGATCTCTTTATTTCTCAACTTCTTGATCCGTCTATTCACAATCTGAATAGGTCGTTCTTCATAAGTGTAGTCATCACTTAGCACTACACAGGTCGGCTTAATCACATGGAAAGGATCTCAGAGGTAGTCCCTCAACATAGAAATGTAGAAGACGTTGTGCATATGCTCCATTTCAGGAGGAAGCGCAACTTGATACCCCACTGGATTAATTTTCTCAATAATCTCATACGGTCCGACATATCTCGGCGCTAACTTGTCTTTCACTCCAAAACGAGTCTGGCCTTTTATCGGTGTTACTTTCACAAAAACGTGATCACCTACTTCATATTCTCTGTCTCGCCTTCTTACATCTGCATAACTTTTCTGTTGGCTCTGTGCAGTTTTCAGTCTCTGCTGTATCAGTTTTACTTTCTCAGTCATTTCATGTACAATCTCGGGCCCAAACAAAGGCCCATCTCCAACTTCTGCCCAGCAAATTGGAGATCTACATTTTCTGCCATACAATGCCTCGAAAGGTGCCATACCAATACTTGAATGGTAGCTATTGTTGCAGGCGAATTCAGCTAAGGGCAAATGGCCATCCTAGTTTCCCTGAAAATCAAGGTCACACATTCTCAATAAATCCTCCAGAGTCTGGATGGTCCTTTCTAACTGACCATTTGTCTGAAGATGATAGGTGCTACTCAGTCTCAGTTCAGTACCCAATATAGTCTGTAAGCTTTGCCAAAATCTTGATGTAAACTTCGAATCCCTATCAGAAACAATGGACACAGGCACTCCATGCAGTCTAACAATTTCATCAATATAGAGTATAGCCGATTTGTCCGCATTATAAATTGTCTTAACAGGCAAGAAGTGAGCAGATTTAGTCAGTCTATCAACAATAACCCAAATCAAGTCCATACCTTTACTGGAGCGAGGCAGTCCCACAATAAAATCTATGGTGATATGTTCCCATTTCCACTCCAGTATTGGTAAGGGCTGCAGTAAACGTGTGGGTCGTTGATGTTCAGCCTTGACTTGTTGGCAACGAAGACATTTTTGACACAAAATCAACAATTTCTTTCTTCATTCTCGGCCACCAGAAATTCAAAATCAAATCTTGGTACATTTTCGTATTCCCCGGGTGGATAGAAAATTTTGAATTGTGGCCCTCTTGTAGAACTCTTCTTTTCAGTTCAGAATCATTTGGTATGAACAGTCTTTCTTGAAATTTCAGTTTATCATTTTCAAATTTGAAACCTGGTCTCGGTTTAGATTCCCTTTCTTCGATGATCTACTTCAAGAAGTCATCCAGTTGTTGTTTTTCTTTAATTTCTTCAATCAGTGCCGGTTGAGCAGAAATAACAGCTATTGTTCCACCTTGTTCTCGCAAAACAATTTCAATTTCTGATTTTTCAAGGTCACAAAGCAACTCTTTCTGTCCGGTAAGCAAACAGGCTAAGTTTCCAATTGATTTCCAGCTCAGTGCATCGGCAACAGTGTTGGCTTTTCCCAGATGGTACAATATCTGTAGGTCATAATCTTTAATTAGTTCTAGCCATCTCCGCTGTCTCATGTTCAGTTCTTTCTAAGTGAAGAAGTATTTCAGACTCTTGTGGTCGGTGTATACTTCACATGTTGCTCCATATAGGTAGTGACGCTAGATTTTTAAGGCAAATACTACTGCAGCAAGTTCTAGATCATGGGTCGGGTAGTTCTTTTCATGTGGTCTCAGTTGTCAGGAAGCATAAGCAATAACTCTCCCATTCTGCATTAAAACACATCCCAAACCCTTATGAGAAGCATCACTAAAAATGGTAGAACCATCCGTACCTGAAGGTAGGGTGAGAACAGGTGCAGTCACGAGTCGAGTTTTCAACTCTTGGAAGGCGGATTCCCTTTGGTCAGTCCAGTCAAATGATATCCCCTTTTGTGTCAATTGAGTCAATGGTAAGGTAATTTTGGAGAAGTCTTTTACAAATCTTCTGTAATACCCGGCTAATCCCAAAAAGCTTCAGACTTCAGTCACATTTGTTGGTCTAAGCCAGTTCACTACAGCTTCAATTTTCTGCGGATCAACAGAGATTCCATCTTTGCTAACAACATGCCCCAAAAACATAACATGATCAAGCCAAAATTCACATTTAGACAGTTTAGCATAAAGTTTATGTTCTCTTAGGGTCTGTAGGGCAAGTCTCAGATGATGTTCATGTTCTCCTATACTTTTGGAGTAAATCAGTATGTCATCAATGAATACAACAATAAAGTCATCGAGGAATGGTTTAAAGATTCTATGCAGCAGGTGCATTGGTAACTCCAAAAGGCATAACTAAAAATTCATAGTGTCCATACCTCGTTCGAAAAACAGTTTTGTCAATGTCCTCTGGTTTAACTTTCAACTGATGATATCCGGATCTGAGATCAATCTTAGAAAACACTTGAGCACTTTGTAACTGATCAAATAAGTCATCAATACGAGGCAATGGGTATTTATTTTTCACAGTTACCTTGTTTAGTTCACGGTAGTCAATACAAAGTCTCAGTGAGTCGTCTTTCTTTTTCACAAACAAGACAGGTGCACCCCATGGTGAAGTACTAGGCCTGATGAACTTTTTATCTAACATTTCCTGCAGTTGCACTTTTAATTCTTTCAATTCAGTTGGAGCCATTCGATAAGGAGCTTTAGATACTGGCTGTGTTCCCAGAATTACATCAATGGTGAATTCAATCTCCCTGTCAATCAAATCCCCTGGCAGGTTATCTGAAAAAACATCTGGGAATTCTCTGACTATGGGAATACTGTTCACATTAGCATGATCATCAGTAGATACAGTCAATACAGAACACAGATACCCTTTACACCCCTTTCTAATCAATTTAACAGCTTCCACAGATGAAATCAAATACGGAGGAGGTACTACTCCACTTCCATTAAACACAAATTCAGGCAAACCCGGTGGACGGAAAACTACTTGTTTCGTCACACAGTCTATGGTGGCATGATATTTCGTTAACCAGTCCATCCCTAGTATTACATCAAAATGATCGATGTTCAAAAGCAGTAAATCAATAAACAAATGTGCATCTCCAACAATAATTTCACAAGCAGGGTACATATATGCACAAGTCATAGATCCCCCAATGGGTGAAGATACAGCTAACAGGTAATTCATGGGTTTTAAGGGTCTATTCAATTTTCGTGAAAAAGCATGCGATACATAAGAATGTGTAGACCCCGAATCAATCAGTACATATGCATTTTGAGTACAAATAGAGAGGATACTTGACACAATGGTCTCAGTATTTTGTACGTCTCCCGGTACTAGGGCGAACACTCGGCCCTGCCTCATAGGCTCTTTCCTGGTAACTTTGGGGTTCGATTTTGGTGCAACAGTTGATGCTGTGGTGCTACTTGCAGCTTTACTATTGCCCTGAACAGTGGAAGAGCAATCTTTCACCATGTGGCCCACCTTGCCACACCTGTAACAAGCACCAAAAATTTTATAACAAACTCCCTAGTGATTCTTACCACATTCGGAATAGGGCGGGGTGGAACGGTTCCCTTGACTAGAAGTAGTCGTTGACCCTGTAGTTTGCTTTTTGTTCAGCGAGTTGTTCTTGCCTTTCTTGAACTTAAAACCCTGCCTCTTACCATGCCATTTAGACGCTAGTGTTTCAAATTGTTTCACTGCTTCGATGTTCGACTCATCCATCAATGCTCGGTCAAGAACACCTACATAGTTTGGTAGCTTTAAAACACTTATTCTGTCGAGTATTGCAACATTAAGGCCGCCTTCAAACTTTCTGGCCTTCTTATAGTCGGTGTCCACCATGTGTGGTGCATAACGGGCAAGTTCAGTAAATTTTGTCTCATATTTTGCAACAGACATTGTACCCTGTCTCAGCTGTTCAAATTCAGTTACTTTTCTGTCCCTAACACACTGAGGGAAGTACTTTTCAAAGAAGGCTCCTTTGAATTGAGCCCAAGTCATTACAGTGTTGGTGTCACGGATTAGCATCCACCACCTTCTAGCCTCTTCTTGCAAGGTGAAGGTAGCTAACAGTACATTATGTGCCTCTGAGCACGGAAACACTTCAAACAATTTTTCAGTCTCCAAAACCCATGCTTCAGCCTTTAGCGGTTCAAGACCTCCCTGAAAGGATAACGGTTTCATTTTGCTGAACTTCTGGGTAAGAGCAATTATGTCCCCATCATTAACATTCACATTCTGTTCTGGCTGTACCGGAAGAGGAGGTGGGGGCAGTTGGTTCTGTTGTTGATCCAGTCTTTTAGTTATTCGTTCCATCATTCTTTCCAGTCTGGCCATTCTGGCCTCAGATGATTCAGGTTCAGTAGCAGTGTTTGCATTATCCATTTCACTATAAGCAGTTATAGCAATTATCAACATAAGCAGTTGCATACTTAAACAGTTTATCACATTAGCACATATTCAGTCATGTCATAACCACACACTTATCATGCTCATGCGATGCCCTAATTGCTTTTCTAGGACACCCTATAGCTCATTTGGACACGTGTGTGCGGTATAACTCGTGGTTAAGTATCGCTCTGATACCACTCTGTCACGACCCAAATCCGCCCCTATGGGTTTAGCACTGTAACCGGCTAGTAATCTAAGATTACCGGAGGCCTGCTTAACAGTAAGACAGTAAAACAGAGTACAGGGGCTGGAGGAAGCCAAAACAGTAAATAAACAATGTCCAATGAGCTGTGACAGTCTGTATGCAAAAAGACTTTTCATACATATATACAGTCAGTGACAAAACAGTATGTACACATATACAATCATTCAATTCAAGGACCTAATCCCTATTAAACAGTACAGTAACAGTCTACATAGTTATACAAAACAGTTACAGAGATAGATGGGGACTTAAAACACCCCTAAGCCAAAGCTTAGCAGGCTCGAAACCTCGCGGTGAGGCACAGTTGTTGGCTTGACAAAACTGGAGTTTACCCCGACGCTTCTAGCATTGGTCCGGTGCCTCTACACCTACATATATATATATGAGCAGTGAGCTAAAGCTTAGTGAATAACACAATGCGTAAAGAGGTTAAGAATGAATGTCCTTATAGTAATGAAAACAGTTCATTGATTCAGTATACCAGTCATTCAGTCATATGTGGTACATCCATTAGCATTACAATACAAGAACAAAGAGGTCTTAAAAAGACGACAAGAATGATGGCCATCAATTAGTAAATGTGAGTGGTTCCAACAAAGGAACCGAAGATCTCTCAGAATGTGATAATCGAGAACATTAGTTGCTAAGGATGCCACATGTCTGATTCGAGAATATAGGACATACATTCATTCAGTTAATAGAATCAGTTCAGAAACAGTATAGTTCAATTGTTCAGAAGATAATCATTTTTGAACATATATTTACACAGATGTTACTCACAGAGTTCTGGGCTACAGTAAACTAGAGCGCGTCCCCAGTCACCAACCCTACACAATACACAGGTTGAACACACACTAAGCTACACAGTTGGGAAAAGTAATAACTTAATCCCTAAATTGCCTCGGTGTGGTTCTACATCTATATCCTCATTAAGATGCCTTAAACTAGGCCTAAGAATGCCTAGGATGAGATGAGGATGCAAAGATGCACTTAGAAAACATTTTCAGAATTTTTCAGAAAACAAGGGTCTCGCTCGAGCGTGGCTTTCTTCGCTCGAACGAGCTTGTCAAAATAGTGGGGTCACTTGAGCGTGGACTTCCTCGCTCGAGCGGTCTGTAAAAATGCAAAAAGTGCTGGATGTTGGAAATCTCCGCTCGATGCTCGCTCGACGCTCGCTCGAGCGTAAGACACAGTCCTCGCTCGAGCGTAGGTTTTCTCGCTTGAGCGTGCATCTGCGTGCACCAAGATTCTGAGAGCTTGAAATTTATGCTTGAGCCACCAATCCTTCGCTCAAGCGGTGCTCAGAGTAAACGGTGGTTGCTCGAGCGTAGAATCCTTCGCTCGAGCGAAGAAGCCAAATTCTGGAATTTCCATATTTGCCTCCCAAGCTCAAACCAAGCATTCTACAGCTCAAAACTCGACCTTTTGGGCCCAATTTCTAGAAAACACATCAAAACTCAATATACAACAAGTTTCAAAGCTCAATTTGTGAAATCAAAACCCAAGGGTGAGTCAATTAAATTCAATTTCAACCCAATTTTCATGAACAAGATGAACATGCAAACATGCATGAATTAAACTCAATTTTCAAGCTTCTAATTCATGCTCTAGAGAGCCAATTCTTTCAAATCAAGATGAAATCATGGTTTATGATCAAGAGATGGACATGCATGTACCAAATTCCATTAAATCAAACTAAAAACTCTTCAATGTACACATGCATGCATGTATCAAGCTATAATGCAACAACCTACAACCAATTCATGATCTAGAGCTCTTATCTACCATGAACATGCAGCAATTAATCTTGAATTCACAATAAAAAGGATGAAATCCTTACCTAAGTCTCCAATTATGAGAATATAAGCTCAAGTGTGCAAATTACTCTTTAATTCCATCAATTGCCAAGAAAAACTCAAGATGAAACACTCTTCTAACTCACTCTCTCTCTCTAAAGTCGGTTGAGACAAGGAATAGGGCTGTTCAAATGTTGCATCTAAGTGTAATATAAAAATCAAAGTGTTTGAGATAGTGGGCCACTAGGGTGGCAAAGTGGTAAATATGCCAAACTATGTAATTTATCAATATTGATCCAATTTCATCATACCAAATCAATTTTCAAATAATTACACCATAAAATCACATAAATTATGACAATCATAAAACACTAATCGATTTCCGGTTCGGCCGCCGATAAGGCCTTCAATTAGCAATTTAAACATAAAGACATGAACAGATAATTTGGCAAGCAAACAGATAGGATGCCATTTAACTAACATATACTCAATCAATCAGTTTCAGATTTCAGTCAGTCAGTTCAGTATTTTGATTACTTCAGTTATCAATCACAATCAGTCTCAGTTTAACAGTAATCGGTAATCAATCAGTGATCAGTGATTAATCAGTGAATAGTAACAAGGGTTGTTACAGCTGCAATGTCAAGTTCAGCAGGGGTGTTGCAGCAGCATAGGTGTTGGAGTTTCCCGGTGTTGGCTATGGAGTTTTCTCTGTCGGTTTAGCAGGATAGGTGTGTTCAGGTTGGTGGTTGGTTGATGGTTGATTCCGATGTTGGCCCATGGAGCTGTTGGCTATGGTGTTTTCCGGTGGTCTGGCCTCTGGAGTGTAGCAGCATAGGCGTTGTGTAGCCTTGGGAGTGCAGCAGCTTAGGTGTGGGTCTTGGCGTGGTGAATACGTTGTGTTCAGGCGGGCGGTTGGCCTTTAGAGTGCAGCATCCTAGGCGTGGGTGTGTGCAGCAGAATAGGCGTGGGTGGTGTGGGTCTTGGGTAGTGTGGGCTCTGGGTATGTAGTAGGTCTATAAAATAATTGGGTTACCAGCTTGGGTGTTAAAAGTGTTAATTTTAGCAGTTTGGGTGTTTTGGTGGGTTGATTTTGTGGGGAATCATGTATTTTATTTTCTGTTAAGTCCTTCTTAACTTTTTTTGTTTTTAAAAAAATTCGTGAGGCCAAGAGGTTGGTTGTATGGTTGCGAGTAGTAGTAGTAAGGGTATTTTGTACTTTCCGAATCTCTCTCAGTGCATTTCATCTTCCTGTACCTTTAATTTCATATTAATTAATGAAAATTTTTCTCTTGCTGATCAAAAAAAAAAAAAAAAAAAAAACAATACTTAACAACTAGATGCATAGGAGAAACTAACGGGTTGTTTCTATCTCACAAATGTATTATGCTTTCCTTAGTCACTTGTATAACCATTATCAGTAAATCAAATGTACCATCCATCTTATGGAATTTTTTTTTTTTTAAGGATAACTCCATTAAACCCTTAATATAAGTGATTTGAGCCGAAATGTTACACTTTGAGACTTCTTATCTTATGTTTTTAGTCTTTTAACTTATAATATTTGATATGATAAAGTGTATTTTTCTTCATGTTCAGGTTAATATCACTCTATAGACAAAAGGATCGCAAAAGACTCCAAATCAAAGAGTATAAAAAGGTTGGCCTCAACCTAGGCCACTACAAATCTGTAAAATATAACTTTTGATTTTAATTTAAGAGTATTTATATGTTTTGTGCTGCTCAAATGGTAAAGATGTTTTTTAGATCAAAGATCTTAGGTTCAAGTTCCATTCGCTTCATTATACAATTTTATGTTTAAATAATTGTTGTAGAAGTATGTTGAAAAAATCCAAAATATGAAATGTAGACATCATGAGAAGCCTTCACTTTATAATAGATGAGATGTAGACACCATGAGAAGCTTTCACTTTATAATAGTACTAGTGGAGTTGTGATGTTAAATATAAGGGCAAACTTCATTTTATCCCTTGTGATTTGGGCTATGTGCATCACCCCTTGGTGTTTGGAAATGACAATAGAACCCCTACGTGATTTGTCAATCGAAATGTACCGTTAAATATTCTGTTCAACATAACAGCAAGTGCGAAACACGTGGTAAACATAAAGAGTTATATGCTCATTTTTAAAATTTAAGGGGATAAATCGCACTTAGAATAAAGCACATAGGATTAAAGTGTACTTTGCTTTCTAAACAAATGACAAAAATGTAGGGGTATTTTGGTCTTTTTCTTTAAATTGTTAACCTACTTAACAGTGCACTTCAGTTCATAAATCATAAGGGGGTTATGTAGTCATTTCCAAATGTTAGAGGGATAAACTATACATGACCTAAACCACAAGAGATAAAGTGAAATTTGACCTAAATATAATTTTGTGCTTTAAATAACTATTATAAGGGTATTTTGAAAAAATTAAAAATATGAGACGTAGACACTGTGAGAAACTTTCACTTTATAATAGTATTAATTTAAATTTGTACAAATATAAATTTTGATTTTGATTTAAAAACACACATATTGTGTGCCTCTCAAATGGTAAAGGTCTTATAGGGTGTGTTATTAAATTTGTAAAATATAAATTTTAATTTTGATTAAAAAACACACGTATTGTGTGTTACTTAAGTAGTAAATGTCTTGTCTACAAGATCGACGGTCTTGGTTGCGACTGTCAACCTCCTCTCCATAGAATTTTGTATTTTAAATAGTTGAGAAGGTCAACACCATCTCTAAACTTCACTTTATATTTATAAAAGAACACAAACAAACAGATTGATAGAAGACTAGACAAAATTTTAGAGGTGCAAACATCCTTAGATTTAGGTGATATTTGATAAAATTAAAAATTAAATACATAATACTAAACTTTTAAAAATTTATTATTTTTAATTGTATTTTTTAATTTTATATTGTGATACTGAGTTGGTGGTGGAGGCAATAATGGTGTCTATAGCGCTAATGACGATGGTGCTACAAATAGAAAGATAATGATTGTGGTAATGGTGGAAGGGTAATGTAGTGGTGATAAAAAGAGGGTGGTGGCAGTGGTGGAGATGGTGGTGGTGATTATGGCAACGGTGACAATAGTTGTAGAGATGAAAGATTGTAGTAATTGGTGGTAATAGGAGTGGCAACTTTAGTGGTGGTAGTAAAATGATGGCGATGCTTATGGTGGCAATGGCAATAGTAATTAAGGTGGTGGTTGTGAAAGGGTGTTGGATGATAGCGGTGGTGGTGATACCGATGGTAGAGGTAGTAGTAGCGGTGATGGCAGAGTTTGTGTGGTTATAATAATGTATGTATATATTTATGTATAAGTATTTATAAATTGATACAGAATCAAGTAAATTTTCTGTTATTTAAATTTTTTTTAAATTTCTAGCTTATATTTTAAGAGCAACTTAAGTTTTTAAATGATATCATTTTTTATTGTCAAATAGACTTAATTAATTTGTAGTTAATACATTTAGTTTTAAGTGTTAAATCAGGTTAAGAAATGCCACCATAGTCCCAAAAATAGAAAAGAAAAGGGAGACCATTTAAAACAATTATTTCTATAGTTTAAATATTATTGAAAAACTATCATAAACTGTTGAAAAACTATCATAAACTATAGTTTAGGGATTAAGTAGACAATTTAGAGACTTAAAAATTAATTGAAAAACTATCATTTTTCTTAGCATTTTATGTATTTATTTTTGTTTTCCTATTTTGTATTTGTTCAACTATGATGGAAAGTCTTAAATTTGTAATATGAAGTTGGGTTTAAAGATATAGACTCTGTAATAGAAATGACTTCTTATTTTTATTTGATTAAATATTTATTTGATCATTTATTATATATATTGTCTATTACGATTACATATTTTATTATTTTTATGTTTTCTTTCATTGATTATTTGATTTGTAATGATTGAGGATTAAGTTAGTATGACGTCTTAATCACTTTTGATAAACTATATCTACATGTCACTAGTCCTAGAAAGAAATAGAAGACTTAATTTATTTTCTATTTGGTACTACAACTTATATTTTAGTCTTTTTTATTATTGTAAACTTTGTTATATATTTAAGTAAATTTTAGTAAACTTTGTTATATATTTAAGTAAACTTTTTTGTAAAAGACAGATGCACTTGGAGGACCTGTGTGAATTAATTAAGACAAGGATTGCATTTTGGGCCAAATTTTATTCTGAGGATTGTTGTTACTCAGTCAGAGATGATCTGCAACATTCAGAGATTCGGTTTGGTCTCTAGCTATCACCGGTGTTAAGTGAGGATGGCAAATGGTCACCTTTAGTGGAGGTGAAGGGTGAATTTTTGGTGTTTTTTTCGATATTTTGCTCGTTGTTGATCCGTCTGCTAGGCGGTTTGATGTCATTGGTTGTGGAAGTCTCTTTGACTCTTTGATCGGGATATGTATGATAAGGGTCATCGATCTGAAGTTTTGCTAAAGGCGATTCTTTATTGCTTTGTTTGTGTAATCGATGTATAATCGATGTTGTTCTTTGTGTAATCAGTGGTATAATTCGTTGTTGTTGCTTTGTTTGGTGTAATTTGACTCATCCGATGAAGTTTGCCGACTCTTTGATCAGGTTATGTATGGCGATTCTTTGTTGCATTTTGCTGAGGTAGAATTTTTTGGGGTTGTGTTGATCTGAAGTATTGGGTGTCGTTTTCATATGTGCATTGTATGTTTGTATCTTGGGTTTGGAAACAGTAGTCACATTGGTGGATGGTGATGTGGGTGGTTTTTGTTGTCTTTTGTTGTTTTTTTTCCTTATTTGCTTTGGTTGGTTTCTCACCAACTTCCGTTGGTGTGCTTGCAAGGGATCAGGCGGTCATATTAGTGTCATCCTAGTTGGGATTGATATCTCAGAGCGCCCCGAAACGTCCCCGGGGAAGAGGAGTCGAGTCCCCGTCAGTTCGATATTGGGTCACTACAGTTCGAAGGACTCAAATGTCACGGTTCTTAATCTTGAACCGAAGAGTCCAAATCCAGCAAATCGTTTTTGAAAACAGATTTTTTGAAAGAAGTGCCAAACATGGACTGTTTCGCCAGATACAGAGTCGCCACCTAAATATTTTTTAAATGGGAAATTTAGGAAACCCTAACTCGATGCCAAAGGCCACGTGTCCGTCATCACCAAAGTTGGCTCGGGAACTTGGGTACGATTGGGGAAGGTCACATCGTGAGCACCCCCGCTCGCCCGGTCAAAGACCGGCCTCTACTAACCATGATATCTGTTTTTGAAAACTTTGTGCGTTCTTATTCCGGTTATTAGCCTAGGTTACTATGTGATGCGCACAGCATACAAGTATAGACTGAATCGCCTGAATTGGAACAAAACATTTCATGTTTGTTTGTTTGAAAATGGTTTGATGGTGCTACCCGCAAGTAGGCTAAGACGTGGATTTGCCACCCTCGGGTGGGCTTAGAAAACATGATTTTGCCACTATCTAGTGGGTTTAAAACAGACATTTGATGAATTTGTCCCAATTCAAGTAACTCAACCTCCACCCACAGGCATTCAAGGCAGTTATATCACATAAGCACATAGCCTCATGGTAAGCATGCTATTCATGGCAGTCACTCACACGCATGTAAGGATGCTAAAGCATAAAACTCACCGAGTACTCCAAGCCAAAACAGAAGCTTGTTAGAAATTCATGCATGGACCTAAGCATACTGAAATGTCTAATGCAACACATGCAAAGATGCAAACTATAGCAGGCTCGGCTATTCTAAACATGGCATATGGAATGCTACGGCTAACACGTATTCAATTTGGAATTGAAATACAAATGCAGTTTGTATGATGCGCCGAGCCTGGTGCGTGCAAAACAGATGAATGATGCAAACATGCTGTCATACTGTATGCCAATTGAAATATGCCCTATATCTAACCATCGTAAGCGGGTAAATAAAAGGGAAGAAAGACGTGGGGTTGGAAGACATACATCACACTCACCCACACTTATTACAATTTTGCCCTCGCACAGAGGGTCCGAATAAATAATAATACAGCCCGAAATGAAAGAATAATACAGATTTCTAATTAATTAACAAATTAACTAAGAAAAACTGTAAGCTGGCATGCAAGCCAGGGACTGCCTCGATTCTGATGAATGATGCATGTTGGGCTGCCTTGGCGCGAAAATCCACTGGGATGCCCCAATTAGCCTCTGTTTGCAATGTTCCTCGAAATGCGTGCGGACTCAAAAGTCGATTCTTCATGTTCTTTAGCAGAAGCGGAAAGGGGCATAGCAGTGTATTTCACAAAATATATGCATGCCTCGATCCTCGTGCCACCAATCATGCATATCGATGCATGATGGCCGAGGAGCCGAAATGCACAACTCAATATGGAATGAATGCACAGGAAACTACAACAAAATCTAAACTCCATCATGGATAATCCGGAGTGTCGGTGACTTGGGAATTGAGACCCGTTCCGTCACTCGGAGTACGAAACGTGCCTCGTTTCCCGTGCCCGGGCTAACTCTTATCCCGAACACGATGCAATATGCATGATATGCATGAATGCAACTAATATACGATCCTAACATACACAATGCTATGAAAATGAGATGCCTCAAAATGCGTGCACGCGGGTACGCAAACCGAGGCAATGATCCTAAGACATGACATGGCATACGCAATGCGATTGGACTTATACTAACACGAGTGGACCTCAGCCACACTCACATAAGAGGCCGTGAGACAAAAGTGAAGTGCCTCGAAATGCGTACATACGGGCACACAAACCGAGGCAATGGCATATACGATGCAATGATACTAGAATGAGGTGCCTCGAAATGCGTGCACACGGGCACGCGAACCGAGGTAATGACATGCTGAATGCAATGATGCTAAAATGGGGTACCTCGAAATGCGTACCCACGGGCACGCAAACCGAGGTAATGACATGCAGAATGCAATGATGCTAGAATGGGGGTACCTCGAAACCGAGGTAATGACATGCTGAATGCGATGATGCTAGAATGGGGGTACCTCGAAATGCGTGCCCACGGGCACGCAAACCGAGGTAATGACATGCTGAATGCATTTATGCTAAAATGGGGTACCTCGAAATGCGTGCCCACGGGTACGCAAACCGAGGTAATGACATAAAGACACGAAACGACCAGAAATATGATATACAATGAGACTAAAATGAGATGTCTCGAAATGCGTTCCCACGCAGACGCATAACCAGAAAAATGGCATACAGAATGTAATGGGACTAAAATGAGATATGCGATGCAACATGGGCTTACACCAACATGAGAGGGCCTCAGCCACACTCACACAGGAGGCCATCGGATGAAACTGAGGTACCTCGAAATGCGTGCGTGCGGGCACGCAAACCGAGGCAATAGCATACGGAATGCGATGAGACTAAAATGGCATACAGAATGCAAAATGGACTTACACTAACATGAGTGAGACTCAGCCACACTCACATAAGAAGCCGAGGGATGAAAATGAAGTGCCTCGAAGTGCGCGCACACGGGCACGCAAGCCGAGGCAATGTCATACGAAATGAAATGACATACATAATGCAAATTGGGCTTACACTAACATGAGAGGGCCTCAGCCACACTCACATAGGAGGCCGTGAGATGAAAATGAAGTGCCTCGAAATGCGTGCACGCGGGCACGCAAACCGAGGCATGGCCCTAAGGCACAAAAATGGCATGCAAATGAGACGTGGCAAATGGCATACGAAAAATGTAAATTTCAGACCAAAAGATGCAAAAACCACCCCGAATTATGACAAAATTACACCGATGCCGAAATGCTCGTTAAGCACCGAAAAGGCCTCTGACTCTATTAAACATGCATAATTGGTATATGACATGTAAAACAGTAGCAAGGCAGCCCCTAAACTAGCATTTTTTCAGTATAAAGGATGGCCAAACAACAATCACAAGTATGGCAAAAGTAGCATGCAAAAATGGGGGAAAAGAGGGGAACAATGAAACAAGTGATATGTACAATGCTCAAACTGAAAAAAAAACAGTTCTACAACATTAAATAGGGACCAAAAATATGCACATTTACAAGAGATGACATCCTCCAATTCAGTATGTAGATATGCTCAAAATAGCATGCAAAATATGAGCCAACAAAGGCTATAACATGAGGTATCAAAAGGATGCACCAAACAGCCTAAGACCCCTAACAAAAAATGAAGAATGAGTTATTTTAAGACTCTTTCCAAGCCTGATGAAGGCTCAAAAACAAAAGCATGATGAGCTAGCAAGGCATGCAAAAATAAGGGGGTATAAGAGGGTATAACATGAAGTACCAAAAGTATTCACCAAATAGCATAAGACCCTTAACAAAACATGACAATAATGCAAAAATAAGGCTCTTTTCAGGCCTGATGAAGGCTGAAATCAGAAGCCAAATAAGCTTAAAAAAGGCATGCAAAATGGGGCCAAAGAGAGGTACAAAGAGAGGCCATGCATGGAGGCCCCAAACAAGATTTATCCCTTCTACAATGTTGTAGAGGGACCTAAAATAAGCTCAATCTCAGTTAATGGAATGCTCAAAATCAGACTTCAAATAGGCTAAAGAAACCATGCAATTTTACGGTAAATTGGAAGAATTACAAAACAAGTGCATGATAGAACCACCAAACATGGTTGAGCCCTTATTCAATGTTGTAGAGGGGCTCAAAATAAGCCTACTCAGAGTTTATATCAGGCTCGAAAATGGATCACTCATAATCCAAACAAAGCATGCAAAATATTGGCACAAAGAGTGATATTGAAAGAGGTGCATCATAGAGGTGCCAAACAAGGTTGAGCCCTTCTAAAATGTTGTAGAGGGGCTCAAAATAAGCCTAAGATTAGTAGGGTTCGGAGCCCAAAATAGAGAGCAAGTAGGGTAAAGAATTGATGCAAAAATGTGCTCAAAAGGGGGAAATAGTGACTTACCCTTGAAGATCAAGCTTTTGTTGCTTCTTGGCTTCAATTTGTTGCTTCTTAGCCTCTGAAAAATCCTCCTTTGCTGCTGGAATGGAGGTGGTGATGGTGAAGCTTAGGGTTGATGAACAAGTGGGCTAGAAACTTGAAGGTTTTTGGAGTTTTTGGAGAGGGAAATGGAGGCAATGAGAGATATGCTCTTGAGAAGAAAGTTGCTAACCCTCACAAAGGAGGAGGTTAGCCCCTTAAATGGGCACGAAACGGGTGTAAAAGGGAGGGAAATGCATCCAAGCTTTCCTTCCCAAAATATCCCTCGGAGGCAAAAGATATTTGGAAAAAGCAATTTGTAAAAGTGGTCAAAATCGAGAAGTAGGCCGGCTAGGTGCTTTTCTTGAAGATGGCCGGCCACCCAGCACTGATCGGCCACCACTCCTATGGTAGGCCGTGCCATGGCCAAAAATGAAGTGAACAATTAATGGCCGGCCACCATATTTTGGTGTCCTCCAGTGTGTAGAACAAGACCCCATGGTTGGAATTTGGCAACTCTGAAGCAGAGGCACAACATTCAACTTGTAAGAGAGGCTCAAAATGAAAATAACAATTCTTGGCCGACCACCACTTTTAGGGTCCTCCATGTCCCTCATCACAAATATGTAGTCTCGGCTCAAGAAAATATCCTAGGGTGTTCAACATTAGCAGGAAGTGAGCAAAAGCAGGGCCGGGAGCGAAACTGGTTTTCTGAGACAATTGATGTCCTCCCACCCTCCAGTGATCTTCCTGGTGCTAAAACAGAGGTACCTGCCAAAATTGAACAAAAACTAATGCAAAATGAATGCTCGGGGCCCAAATCACGCGATTCGGGGTCCCGAAAATGGGCTGTAAGCGCCGAAAGTGGCGTTCAGCCACGAAGTGGGTATTTGAGACCCCAATGTCCCTCGGTATGATAAAACAGAGGTACTCGCCGAAAATGAACAAAAACCGATGCAAAATGAATGCTCGGGGCCCAAATCACGCAGTTCGGGGTCCCGAAAATGGGTCATAAGCACCAGTGGCGTTTGACCACGAAGTGGTATCTGAGACCCCTGTCCTCGATATGGAGTAAATGAGATGCATGCCAAAACCGAGAAATCGGAGATGGTTGGGCGGTCCCAGCCGAGGCACCTGGCCGACGGCTCAAAATCGAGAACCGACTCGAAATGGGCAAAATGGCCTCTGACCACAAAATGTAGCCCACGACCACCGAGAGATAGCTCTGGGACCCTCCTTCCCTCGAAAGAAGCAGAGAAAACCGAGTCGGTTCATAAACCGAGGCAAAACCTGAAGAGAGTTCGGAAGTCCGGAGGCGGGGCGCCTGACGCGATCTGAGACTTCACGAGCACGATATGCAACCTCACCAAGTGCTCAATCGGTGGCTCGAGTCTTAAGGTCGGTCAAAAATGGGGTGTCTCTGATTGCCCTCTTTGTAACTTCGAAGTCAAGAAGTGACGGGAGTGAATGTCAAAGCCCAGAGACGACCCATTTTTGACAAGGCCGAAGACTTAGACAATCATACAAGATGAACAGGTATATGTGTGCTCGCAGGCGTGCCCGCAAGCAAGGGGCAAAATGCAAAGTGATAGGCACGGAGCCAGATGATCATGCAAGTGCAGCAAGCTGTAATGAAGCAAGTATTGACAAATAGATGCAACAGTTTTAAGCAAGAATGCAAAGCAACAACTACATTTCATGCAGCTAGGAATGCGGAGAATCATTCAATTCTCGTCGCGTCTCACACGGAGAAGATCGATACATGCGATTAAATGCAGTCACACGACCTCAAATGAACCGTACATACAATATCGTGCCTGCAAAAGAAAGAAATTCAACAAGAACAATATGCTAACAACATATATTCAATGCGATTCCTATGATTCGAAAAGTTTAACACACAGTGTCGGCGAGTGAATGCATCGCAATGTAAGAAAAGATGATGCGTGACAACGCATGTTTAAGCACAGAAGTATGGTACACCAAGAAATAATGCATGACAATGCAAAATGTTCATGAGAATGCGAGTTAGGTGCATAATAATGCAAAACGAGCACAAATCGGGGTGCCCGTTTGTTGCGCAACAACGAGCTGGGAAACGCGCATTTCGGTGAAGGCAACTTGATCGCCGTCTCTGATTCACCTCCTGGAGAGATTATAATGTGTTTAAAAAGGATACACTCTGATTTTGACGAATGATGATGAGACACATGTCAGAAACTGCAGTTGAAATTCCGGTGGAGCAATTCGGTGCCAGAAAGCGCACTTTTCTTGAACTTTTTCGGGTCCCGGGAACTCCGATTTTCCTCAAAATTTGCAGAGAGGTAGGGGAGGGTGTGGGGACCATGGCCGGCCAGCTCATTTCCCTAGGAGAAGCCACCGGCCAGGGGCAAAAAAGTAAATGGCCGGCCAGCCAGAAAAGGTGGCCGGCCGGCCACTGCCCAAAAGCAGGGGCATTTTGGTCATTTCGGTTATTTCTATATATATGCTCCTCCATTCACTCCGAAATCACTCCCACAGCTGCAAAACTTCCTCCTCTTGCTCCCCAAACCATTTTCTCCGTCAGATATGCATTTTATACGCGCCCTCCGGCCTTCCACACAAGTTGTTTTCGCGAAATCTTCCAGTTTTAAGCACTTTGAGCAGACTAAATTTTGATTTCGGGGCTTCTCTTCTCATTTTCACCACTTGAGGTAAGTTTGTCTCAATATTTGGGAGATTTTCCCGAGAGTTGACTTTTGTTGACTTTTTCATTTCCCGAGAGTTGACTTTTCTTGACTTTTTCCAATTTTGGCTCATTTTTGCTCTATTTGCAGATTTCTCGAAATGGCGGGTCATTTTCCTCATGGTGGAGGTTTTCCGGGTGCCGGAGATGATTTTGACATTATGGCATTGCCTCCGAGGGTCCGCCCTTTCATTCCCGGAGAATCGCATGGCGCATAGGCTTCATGAGCGGTTTTGTCATTTCACGAGTTCAACGATCGGTGCAGTGGATCTTCTTTTGCGAGGCGGCGACACTCTCTCATGAGGCACGAGAGGTATTTTACTTCATTTGTTGTATTTTTTGCAGCTTTGCCATGCTTGAACATGCGGTTTAGCTTATGACATAGTATTTTACTTGCATCTTGAACATGTGACTTAGACACTTGAATTTCTTGAACACACAGCTCACTGACTGATTGTGAACACACGGTACACATTAGTTGGATATTGAACACACGGCTCAAATACTGACTTGTCGAACACACAGCCCAAAGTTGAAAATGAGTACACAGCACACACATGACTAAGAGTAGAACACACAGCCCTAACCCCGGTTTCCTGAACGCGCAGTCCAAGTTGATGGTGAGCACCACCCATCTTGATTAAGAGTAGAACACCTGACCCTAAACTCGACTTTACGAACACCTGACCCAAATAGATAGTGAACACACAGCCCACACTAATTAAGAGTAGAACATACAGCCCTAACTCAGATTTTCTGAACACACAGCCCAGATTTGAGGTGAACACGTAGCCCACTGATTAGGAATTGAACACGCAGCCCAAATACCAAATTCTTGAACACATACCCAGATTTGAAGTGAGCATACGACCCACTAATTTTTCTAAAATTTGAACACGAGCCAAATACCAAATTCTTGAACATGACCCAGTTGAAGTGAACACACGACCCACTAATTAGGAATTGAACACGCAGACCCAAAACAGTTCTTGAACACGACCCAGTTTGAAGTGAACACGCAATTTGATTAAGAGTAGAATGCACCCTAAACTCAGATTTTACGAACACAGCCAGGTTTGAGGTGAACACACCCACTAATTTTTACGAAATTTGAACCACATGACCTAAATACCAAATTTACTGAACACGCAGCCCAGATTTGAAGTGAACACACAGCCCACTAATTAGGAATTGAACACGCAGCCCAAAACACGGATTTACTGAACACGCAGCCCAGGTTTGAAGTGAACACGCAGCCCACTGATTAAGAGTAGAACGCACAGCCCTAAACTCAGATTTTCTGAACACACAGCCCAAATACCAAATTTACTGAACACGCAGCCCACTGATTAAGAGTAGAACGCGCAGCCCTAAACTCTGATTTACTGAACACGCAGCCCAGATTTGAGGTGAACACACAGCCCACTGACTTGTACATAGCTCATTCATTTCATTTGCACACAGCTTGTTCATTTCAATTTGCACACAGCTTGTATTTTCTTGCGTACTGAACACACGTATTCATTCTGAACGCAGGTTGGCTCTCGCACTGTACGAGGATACGGCTCTCTTGCTGCGAGAGAGTGGTATGCTGAGCTTCCGGAGGCTGTCCGGGATCTGGTCGACTCAGAGGGGTTTGGAGCATTCTGTAGGGGGTTATCACAGTGCCACATCAGCAGGACCTTGTTGGCCGCTTTGGCAGAGAGATGGTGGGACACCACTAATTCTTTCCATTTTTCTGCCACCGGGGATATGACCATGACCCCACTAGACTTTACTGTACTCACCGGCCTAGACGTAGGCGATGGACCCATTCCCTATGACGAGGATATGGGTGAGTGGGAGGCTGCTTGGATTCATCTATTGGGGGCTCGCCTGCCTGTAGACAGAGCTTCCAGGAGAGTCCGATATACTTGGTTCTCTTCCCGCTTCCGGAGGCCAGAGATGGAGCCTGAGTCTCTCGAGGAGATTGAGCAGTACACCCGCGGTTTCCTCATGTTCCTCTTCGGCACTACTTTGTTTGCTGATAGGGGGAACATTGTGGGGCTGTATCTCTTGAGTGCCCTAGTGGACCTATCACGTCGGTCGATCGGTATGATTGGGCGTGGCCACAGCTACCCTTTATTGTTACATGGCCTTGATCTCTCTGCAGTGAGGACTTACTCGGCGGCTACTGGAGAGCCTGGGAGGTACGTTCTGTCCTTTTGATTTACATTTTTGCTCCTCATTACTTGTTCATTGCACACACGGCGCACTTTGCATTCTATATTCTGCCTTTAGCACCATGTATTCACATTCCGCACTGCTTTTCTCAGCTATTGGTGTATGTGTATTTCCCACATTAGCTCTGGAGATGGAGGTGGTAGGACCTCTTATGACTCCGTTTTCATTGATGTTTGAGGGCGAGCACCTATCGAGGCCTCGAGAGACTCTCTTTTCTCTGCGGCAGTATTTTGATCTTGTCTGACGGCAGTATTTGAACTCTCAGTTCCTTTCATTTTCATCTTTGATCTGCTTTGTATATTCTTGATTTCTGATTGATTTGTACACTGGTTATCTGCAGATTATTTGGCAGCCCTGGGCAGTCTTTGGCGATGATCTGCAAAATCGATTACCGGAGTCGAGCAATTCGATATAGGTACACCTTTCGAGGACGGTTAGTAGGCGTGGTTCCTGGGGGAACGCTTCCTGCGCCAGGTGTGGGGGTATGATTCTCAGGACCCTCCCGCCGTGCCTCCAGCCACTATGCGGACTGCCGATAGGCTATCTACTGAGGAGGTCATTAGGGATATCTAGGGCACCGATGCTTTGCTATATCTCATTGAGGGGGACTACGCCACCTATCGCCGTATATATCTGATGCCCCCTTGACGGGAGTGCGGGCTCCGCCACTGAAGCCCACTGGCGCACCATCTTCGAGTCGCGCTCGTGCTGCAGACATCCCTTCTTCTAGCAGGGCTGGTGCGTCTAGGGGTAGAGGTAGTTCGATTCCTCCGATCCCTCCGTCCCTTTATCATCCTGGGTGGCCAGTCATGCCGACTGAGTTGACGAGTTGGCAATTCGGGACGCCTTACCAGGTTCCGCTAGAGCCTCCGATGCAGATGTCATATCAAAGACCGACTCACCCAGGTATGTTCCACCATTTTTATTTATCACACGACATTTTGGCGATTGCTTATTTATTGATGACTTGAGCTTGTATTTGCGACCACCTCGGGAGTACATAGATCAGATGCTGGGGATGTTGCCCTCACTTGAGTGGATGGTCCTGCGTAGAGAGGCGCAGATGTCCGTCATGGGCTTCCAGGTACCCTTCATCTCTCTTGCATTTATCGTATTTGTGATGACATCTTTGGTTTTAAACATTCTATTTCATCGATAGGTCGTGTCGCACGCATCCGCACACACCCCACTCATCTTGTACTTGCACACCTTTTTATGTTTGAGCGATGTATTGCACTTTTCATTTTCGGATGCCTCCGTATATGCTCTGATGCGGCGGGCCACCAGGCCTTCTCGGAGAGGTCGAGGTGCTAGACACCTTTCGAGTCTTGGGCCTCGAGGCTGGGCCATCCAGCCTTCCGAGGAGCTCGAGGCGGGGTCGCCTCATGAGGCAGGCACCCATTATTGAGGATGAGGAAGAGGAGGTCAGATCGTGTGTCGAGACATCTCGAGGAGGAGGCTCGGTCTTGGTTCCGGAGCGAGGCGAGCTGGGGATCCGGAGGATGACAGCTCTAATTCGGATGGTGATGATGGTGCAGAGGTTGTCCCACAGAAGAGGATGAGAGGGCCTCCCCATTCCCGTTCCCGAGGATACTGATATTATTTCCTGCTTTATTTTTCTTTTTTAGCTAGTAGTTTGTAGCACTTTGCACATTGTTAGGCAGTTTTATTTTCTGTAAAACTTGTACCTTTATTTCGTTGTAAAACATGACGGAATGAAACAGCCTTTGAAAAGATGTTTGTATTTGAAATTCTTAGCATCGCATCGCATCATTTTGCGCAAAAATGGAATTGAATGGAAATGTGCCTTGTGTATTTACCGGGTCAGGTAATGAATCGACGCAACAAATCAAAATCTTGACTCACTAAGAAATAACAGGATCTTAGCAAGTTTACAACTCGATAAGCAAAGAAAACAACAATGTTAATGACTCGATAAACAAGACTTAACAAAATTGCATAACCAAAAAGTAACAACTCAAAACACGAAAATGCGACAGCCCGACAAAACTTACAACTCGATAAACAAAACAACAACTCGATAAGCAAAATGCAACAACACGCACTTCGGACGGACAATCTGGATGATGGAACATATCCAAAACTGATAGAAATGGAGGCCTTCGACATTCCCGATGCCTAGAAATGCTTCAAACTTCCTTCCGGAGGGCAAAACAGGACCAACGCGTGGCCGAAAACATTTTGTACCAGGAGACTAGAGGGTGGCCGGCCTACTAGAATAGATGGCCGGCCGGCCACCTCCCCCACAACCTCCAGAATTTTGACACGTGTCCTTTGAATAGTGTTTTACCCCTCTATAAAAGCCCCAGCCTTGGAACTTATTCATTTCATCATCGTTTCACACAAAAATGGAGGCATTTCTCGCAGAAAATCTCACATCTTGGATTTCTTCTTTGGATGGCTCAGAAAAGTTGAATTTCCGAGGTTTCGGCTTGAATGCACTATTCACACTGGGCCGGACTCCACTGCATCTTCCTTTCCTCTGTGCCGCGGTGAGGTTTTGGAACCCGGTGTGTGCGTCTTTAGCTTTGAGGGCAAGAGGTATGCCCTACCTTTGAAGATTTTCAAGCCTTGATGGAATCCGAGCGAGGCGAGGAAATCTTGCCCCAGCTCAATTTTGGCTATGCCCAGACCTTAGAACGGATGTGCGGACTCAACGCGCAGGATGCTCGGTCCTCGATTGCTGACGGAATCTTTGGACATTAGAGCCGATTCTCGATTCTCGATCTTTGGTGACCGCGGCGACCATCATTGGCAAGGCTTCCCAAAGACGCCCTCTGCTTGTGCCTACTATCTCACTTCTGTTTGTCTCGGGCTCGGAGGATCCAAAGTCTGTTTGATTGAAGTCGCCGAGGTTTGAAAGAGGAAGGAGTTGCATTGCCATGACTCTGCCGAGACATTGATGGGTGCGGATGCCTTCTACTACCGGAGACAACAGTTGCGGGGAGTCCACTCTTTACGGGTAATGTTTTCCACCCAAGCTCTCACATGTATTTGCTCACATCACTCGGCCCTCGGGCTCGATTTTGCTCACAAAACCCTCATCTTACTTTTCTCTCATCGCACGTCTCTCTATTCTTTATTCTCTCATTTTTCATCCCTCCTCAGATTTGGTTAATGGATAAATTGCAAGTTGTAGACTCTTGCCCTGCTTACTCAGCTCGCGGCTACTTCTTTCGGCAACGCCTAGTCGATGCCCCTGATGAGAGATGGTGGTTTGAATGGATGTGCAATTTGTCAGCCGAACGCATTGCTTGGCGCTGCCCTTGGCTCAATCTTCCGGCGATGAGCTCTGAGATGTCCGGCGGTCGGGATTCGATCGGCTTGACTCACTATGTGTTCTATTTCCCATTCCACATTCTGCGCCCGGTTGGCCACGATCGACTTGCCCACGGAGGGATAGAGTATCCGCTACATTTCGATTCAAGGTGCCGGTGGCTCGGCAGCCATGACATGGAGGATTAGAGAGCTCGGCCCTATTATTTCGATTGCTTTTTATTTGATGAGTCTTTGGGATTGGCTCAATGAAGAAGCATGAGTTGGGCCTAGGTCGGCATCGGAGGCTTCAACTAGCTCGAAGGGCGCGAGGACACTGACTCGACTATGCCCCAGATTTATTGCTTTATTAGTACTTTCAAGTTTTCTTTATGAGTGTAACAAAAAGCAACTTCAATTGTATGCAAGAGCAAAAGAACTCTATTTTGAAATCAGTGAAATTGAAGGTTGTGGTATTGAAAATTCTCCGCTTTGGTCCAAAAATGGTCTTAGTTGTGAAAAGATTAATTTGAACAAAGTCAACTTTTATTAAAACTTTTCAAAACTATTTTCGATATGGATCAGAACTGGACACACCTGAGATCTGTCACTGAAATGTACAACGCCGAATCCTAGCAACTGGAAAGTTGCCCCTAGTTTGAAAAGTGCCTCGGCAATTCATAGCAACGGAAAGTTGCCCCTAGTCTGGATGGTGCCGCAACACTTCATGGCAACGGAAAGTTGCCCCTAGTCTGAATAACCTTTGTCATCGAGATCACGATAAATGCTGATGAATAGAGATGACTGAGATGATCAAATGGACAAAGTTGATCGGGGAAAAGATTGGGGCTGAACTTCAGGATGAAGCTGCCTACGTATCCCATAGATGGGAATCAAGCCTTACGTAGTTCAGGCTTGGGTTCGCTCGGGTATTTTTACTCTCCTTTTGCGCTCTAACTTTTGCCAAGGCCGCCCTTTGCGGGTTTTCAACCTTGCGAGCTCAGTTTTTATAATTTCAAATTTTCTATGCTCTGAGTTTTGCCTAGGTCGCCCTTTCGGGTTTTCGGCCTAGCGAGCCTCTCAGGGGTAGTATTTCTTCAACTTGTCCATGTTGATCGGTTGGGAAAACTCCAAGCCATCTAGATCCATCAGAACCACAGCTCCACCTGACCAGATTGACTTGATAATGTAAGGACCAGTCCAATTGGGTCTGAACTTGCCCCTTGGGTCGTGGATGGGAGCTCGGTTGTCTTTGAGTACTAAATCTCCTTCTTTCAAATTCCTAGACTTAACCTTCTTGTTAAAAGCCCGGGCGATTCTGCGTTGATAGCCTTGGATATGGTACAGTGCTTTCAGCCTTCTTTCATCGAAAAGCATGAGTTCCTCAAATCTGTTTTGCTGCCAATCTGCTTCGGCTATCTGGCACTCGGCCAATACTCGTAATGACGGGACCTCAATCTCAATAGGCAGAACGGCTTCCATCCCATAAACTAATGAGTACGGAGTCGCCCCGGTAGAAGTTCTGATCGAAGTCCTGTAGCCCCACAGAGCGAAAGGCAGCTTATCTGGCCAGTCCCGATAGGTTTCCACCATCTTCTGCAGTATGCGCTTGATGTTCTTGTTGGCGGCCTCAACTGCTCCGTTGGTTTGCGGCCGGTAAGTAGACGACTTATGAAAAGCCACATTGTATTTCTCCAACAAATCAATCACCTCTTTCTTGAAGTGGGAACCATTGTCTGAAACGATTTCATTCGAGACTTCGTAGCGACAGATGATGTTGTTTCTGACAAATTTCGCGACATGCGAAGCCTTCAACACCGCGTATGATTGGGCCTCGACCCACTTCGTGAAATAATCTATCGCTACCAAGATGAACTCATGCCCATTCGACCCCTTCGGCGTAACAGCTCCGATTACATCAATTCCCCAGACAGAAAACGGCCATGGCGAAGTCATGTTGTACAGCTTTGACGGCGGGATGTTCATGCGATTTGCATGAATTTGACACTTGTGGCATCGTCGGACGAAACCAATACAATCCTCCTCCATGGTAGACCAATAATAACCCCATCTTTCGTTTAAATCCTCCATGGTAGACCAGTAATAACCTTGTCTAAGGATTTTCCGTGCCAACATTACCCCATTCATGTGTGCACCACATTCACCCCCGTGGATGGCTTCCATCAGACGCTTTGATTCTTCAGCATCAACGCACAGTTTATGCATTCCCAGATGACCCCGTTTATACAGTTTACCCCCGCAGATGATGAACTGAACTGCCATTCTTCTGATTGCTCTTTTGTCTTTGGCATTTACCCCTGGCGGGTATGTTTCTTTCTCCAAGAAGTTCCAGATGTCGTAATACCAGGGGTGTTCGTCCTGAACTTCATCTATGGCTGCAATCGACTCATAGGCAGGTACAAATTTCTGGTCGATGATGGCTGGACGCATCCGGACTCCACACGGGTTGTCTATCATAGATGATAGAGTTGCTAGTGAATCTGCGAACTTGTTGTTCTCTCTTAGTAGATTAGTGAAATTTAGCTTTTCAAACCGAGGAATCAGCAAATCCAAGGTTTGGTGATACATCCTTTAGCTTGAGACACAACAAGGTTCGAATCCCCAATGACGTCCAGCCGTCTTGCCCTAGTTCGTGGTCGCTTCCAAACCAAGAATGCACGCCAGATTCCTTTATTGTTCGAGACTTTGAACCGGAGTTTGAAGGCTAGAGGGATACGGGAATCATCGGGTGCTATCAGCAACACTCCTATCCCATACCCATGTTGATTTGATGCTCCGTCAAAGTACATCGTCCAGACTTCTTCGTTGATATGTAGAATTGATTCATCCGGGAATAGGTACTCAACTGCTTCATCCCCCTCAACCGGGTGGTCGGCAAGGAACTCTGCCACTGCTCTTCCTTTCATTGACTTGTGTGTCACGTACGTGAGGTCAAATTCGGAGAGCAAAAGCAACCAACGAGCTAGCCTACCGTAGTATTTGGTTTCACGAAGAGATATTTGATGGGATCAAGTCGTGAAACCAACATTACAGAGTGAGCTAACAGGTAGTGCCGCAGCTTCCTGGTAGCCCATACCAGAGCTAAGCAAGCCTTTTCCAACGGTGTATATCGGGTCTCATACTCCAAAGATCTTCTTGCTCAAATAATAGATGGCTTTTACGCCTTGTCTTCTGATTCTTGTGCAAGCATGCAGCCCATTGTAGTTTCGGTTACTGACAGATACAAAATCAACGGTTTCCCCGGTTCTGGTGGCGATAAAACGGGTGGGTTCTGTAGATATTCTTTAATCTGTTCAAATGCAGCTTGGCATCGGCCGTCCCATTGGAACTTCTTTCCTTTCTTGAGAGACCAAAAGTGGTTCACAAGTCAAGGTTAGTTTTGAAATAAACCGTCTTATGAATTGCACTTTACCCGTAAAGCCTCGCACCTCCTTTTAGTCCTTGGTGGTGGCATTTCTAAGATGGCCTTGATCTTGGAAGGGTCGACCTCGATGCCTTTATTGTGTCGAAACCCCAGCATTTTTCCCGCTGTAACACCAAACGTACATTTCTGAGGGTTTAGCCGCAACCGGAATTCCCTGATCCTTTGAAAAAACTTGTGTAAGGCGGTGTAGTGGCCCTCTCTTTCTTTGGACTTGACAATCATGTCGTCCACGTACACCTCAACCTCTTTGTGGATCATATCATGTAGTATTGTGGTCGTGGCCCGTTGATAAGTAGCTCCAGCGTTCTTCAACCCAAACGGCATTACCCGGTAGCAGTATGTTCCCCACGGAGTGGTGAATGCAGTCTTTTCCCTGTCCTCTGGAGCCATCACTATCTGGTTGTATCCTGAGAAGCCATCCATGAATGAGAGCAATGCATGCCCTGCTGTGAAGTCTACCAACTCATCAATGTGCGGCAAGGGAAAGTCGTCATTTGGACTAGCTCTGTTCAAATCCCTGAAGTCTACACACACCCGGATCCTGCTATCTTTCTTCGGCACTGGAACGATGTTGGCCAACCAAGTCGGATATTCAGATACCAGCAGGAAGCCTGCGTCGATTTGCTTGGTGACCTCCTCCTTAATCTTAAGAGCCCAATCCGGGCGGATCCTTGAGCCCCAGCTGTCGGGCCTCGGGATCAAGGGGGATCCGATGCCGTACAATCTCAGGATCGATTCCAGGCATGTCTTTGTAGGACCACGCGAAAACATCTTTGAAATCTTTTAATAAAGCGAGTAAGCGCTCGCGTTCCTCCGAAGACAACGTGGACCCGATCTGGACCAGCCGCGGGTCCTCCTCAGTACCAATGTTCACAGAAATGATTTCATCCATTAATGGCTTGACAAATCTCTCTTGCTCTTGCTCAATTAAACGTTGTAAAACCGGAGGGACTTCGTCCTCGTCGTTTTGATCAAAATTTTGAAAGTCTGAATTAATGCAATAAATTAGGGGCACAGAAAAGTACTCGGAAACCACAGATAGTTCATTCTCATTAGGCACATCCAAATCGTCCAATTCATCGGTTACAACAGACTCAAATGAAAAGGAAAAAAACTGACACAGGGACTGTGGCATCGGGTTAACATCCCCAGAGTGCAGACTTCAGACTCGGTCAGTGGAACTGATTCCGACTCACAAGACTCGGTGGAATCGATTCGCTCACTACTGACCATCTTTGGACAAAAATCCCTCCTCGTACTGCCAAGTGAGAGAGGGTGCGATTGATGCATCCAAGATAGCTGCTGGTCGGCTCGCAACCGTTTCATCCCCAATCATGGACACCACGAAGTTATGCCCCTAGCACTCTTGGTCGATCGGAGGATCAGAGAGGAGACATGCCAGTGCTACCCCCATTTCCAATTTCGTGCCCTCAGAACCCATTGCCTTATTCTGCTCAGCCTCAGTTGTTGGGTCTGTCTGCTCGGTGGCAACATCATCCCCAGATAGTTGCAGGTCGAAGAAGATTTCAAACTGCAGCGCTTCTTCTCCGCTTAACCATGGCTTGGGAAACCGCAAAATGGAAAGTCCTCCTCTCCGGACAAAGCGTCCATTCAGGTACCTGGATGGGCCTGCATTAGATCAAAGGCTTCCCACCGCTTCGCTCACGGCCATTTCTTTTCCTTTCCTCACCCAATCTTCTTTGGTGGACAGATAACCCAGTCTAAAGGTATGCGGGTTATGTGGCACTTCGGCCAACGCTGCGACTCCTTTCCTGCCGCTTCTTCCCAATCCCATCCCGGGGATATGTTGTAGCTTGTTCATGAGGTAGACGGATTGAGCACTGACGTACACACCTTCATTCACAGCCATAATGTTTTGCACCACCCGGGCCTCAGCCAAAGTAAATCCCGATATAAACACGTCCTCCATGCCATGTTCAATCTCTAGGACTGGCGTAGATATCTCCGGAGGGGGATGGATTGATGAGTTCCCAAACACAATGGCTACTCCCTTTCCATAGGGGTATTTCACCATTTGATGTAGAGTGGATGAGACGGCCTTTACCTGATGCAACCAGGGTCGCCCCAAAAGCATGTTAAAGGATGCAGGGACCTCCAAGACATGAAAATCTACCTCGTGTTGTCCAGGCCCAATCTTGGTTTGGATTTTTACTGTCCCTAGGACATCTCTACTTGTATTGTCGTAGGCTCTGATTACTTGAGTGGTCGGTGTGAAGTTTGCGGGCTTCAACCCGATTGCATACGCCGTTCTGGCTGGGCAGACATTGATAGCGGACCCGGTATCAACAAGTACCACCGGAATCCATTTGTCCCTGCATTCTACAGAGATGTAGAGGGGTCTGTTATGATCCACGCCCTCAGGCGGCAGCTCCTTGTCTGAAAAGGTCAATGCCGGGGAACCTCCTCCCGGAAAAACCAGCCCAACCAGCTGCTCTGGTGTAGTTTCGATGAAAATTTTGGCTTTGTCCATAGCAGATAGGACAGCCCGTTTGTGTACCCTTGAAGCCATAAGCAGTCCCCAGATGGAGATGTCTGCTTGTATTTTCTTTAACTGTCTTAGTACAGCCTCTTCTTCAACTTGCTTCTCTCTCTGTTTCTCCGCATTTTTATCTTTTCCAGATGTTTCGGGTTGGTCAAGGTGTGGGGGCTTGAAGTACCGCCCGCTCCTAGTCATGTGGTCCACCTTATCGAGGTACCAAGTATCATCTGGTTGGGCGCCTGCCCAATCTTCATCTGTGTGGGCAAGACATAGGTCATCGTCTTCCCACCACATCCCATTAGCGTCCAATAGGCACCTATCTGGTTCCGGCAAATTTGTACTCTTGGTACTTTCATCCCATATGCTCACAGCATGTCCTGCTCTTGTGCTCACAGCACTTTCAACCTCTTCATGGTTCTTGGCTTTCCGGATTCTCTCAAAATCCCACCTCTTCTCTTGCTCCTCCAGTGTTAGTACGGTTTGTTGTTCGGTTTTCACAATATTTTGATCTCGAGCGAAATTCTTTGTACCGGCGCTCTCCGGCAATTCGATCTGACTCTCGGCCCTTCCGGCCACAAATGGTACTTTTGCCCCTGCCGGGCCTTGCTCTGATTGAAATTCCACGATGTCTGGCTGATCATCTAACCACCCAGTAACTTCCGCTGACTCCCCGTATTCAAACCAGTTGATAGTTGCATCCGCTGATTCTTGGTCGTTGAAAAATTGGAGGTTGGCGAAGTCCTGTTCCATTGTAGTCAGATCATCTGCCCCTTGTTCAGGTCTGTCCCCCCGGATCATGCACAGTTCAATCTTCTCTGGCAACCCCACACTCAGCTTGGACTGGCCTACTGATAAGATATATTCACTCAGATCATAAGCTCTTCCAGCTAGATCCCCAGACTCCATCCTGACTCAGCTTTTGCTTTCCTCGAAGCCCCGCCTGCTTCATTTTCGGTGGTCACCACCTTTGGCTCAAATTGGGTTGTGAAGGTGTCCAACATGCACAAGTCAGTGCAATCAGGAAGGATCACCTCCGGCTTAGGTAGGTGAGAGGGAGTAATATAGATACTAGGATCGTAGGAAACGACCCCAGTTTGGATGAGGTTGACTCTTTTGGGTGGTGGATCTTGGTTATGTGCGGGGAGTGGGTTAGTTGTGACGTTGGGCCTTTCGGGAGGTACGATGATGTTCTTGTCAACGAGGTCTTGAATCTCGTGACGCAGCCGGAAACATTGATCTGTGTCATGGCCATGCTGCTGGTGGTACGCACAGTACTTGGCTGGGTTGTGGGAAGGGGGGAGTGGATTCGGTAGTGGCCTCGGTTCCAGGGGTGTCAGATGCTTCTTCCTGATTAACACCCCCAGAGCCTTGGACAGGGGCATATATAGTGGGGTGAAGGTTCTTTGGCCTCTGGATTGATATCTCGGGGCTTGGCTACTGCTCCCGGAGGCACTGGAAAAGGGTGTGGCCGCTGCGGGCCTTGGTTGAGAAGGAGGAGTGGTGGTGACCATACCGACCTCTGAAGTTCTTGTGTTGGCAGCGCCACTCGGGCCTGCGTTGTTATTGCGGTTGAATGTCCTTCGGGGCTGTTCTCGGTCCTGATCGATTAAACCTTGCTTCATCGCATCCTCGATTTGCACCCCCATATCGTGCAGATCTGCGAAAGTGGGGAAGGGAACTACAATCATCTTCTGCATAAGTCTTGGTTGGAGATTGCACACAATCATCCGAATTTGGTCCTTATCTGTTGGCCTTAAGGTCATCATTGATGCCTTTGCTCTCCACCGAGTTACAAAATCAGAGAAAATCTCTTTTTGCTCCTGCCTTGTTGTCTTGAGATCACGTGTTGTAATCTCGATCTGCGTGTTATACGAATACTGAGCAACGAAGGCCTCAGCCAACTCATCCCAATTTCTCTTAACATCATTATCCAACTTTGCATACCAGTTGGCGACCACTCTGACAGGTTCGCCAAACAAATGAGAGTTTCAGAGTCCGTTAGGCCCATTGGCCTCAAGATATCTCAAAATAGCGGAGATGGACCATGGGGTCCCTGGACCCATCAAAACAAAATCTGCGGCATCTTAAATCTGTCTGGCAAAGGTCACGGCCACGTCTGTAGCCGTCTTCAATGTCTGGATAGCCTTCACCCCCGCGACTTCTTGAAGTGCTTTTCCAACTTGCTCGGCCAGAGTCGTTCGTCTACCTCGAACTCAAATGGAAAGTCCAGTGATTAGGTGTAAGATTCTTGGGCGATTCTTGGCGAAGCGGGCGAGCTAACCCGTTGAAGACTCGTGTCCTCCGAGTGTTTTGGAAGTTGGCAAAGCGTTCGTGGATTTGGGAGGGTATTCGGTGTTCTGGTATTCTCGATTTGGGGAGCATTTTGGCCAGCAGTATCTGTTCAGTAGTGGAGCCTCGGAGGAGGAACCTGATGCGCCTAGTGGAGGAGGGACTCGTGAAGGTCTGCGATTCTCATTGTAACTGTGATCAACTCGCATCGCCGGGCCATGACAACTGCCTCATTGTTAGAAAATTCCGCTTTGGATGGCATCATCTTGCATTTGTTTCATGCTCTCATTCATCTGGGCGATCATCGCCTCCATTGTTGTATTTTGTTGTTCCATTTGAATGGCCGGTAGATGTACCTCTATGGCAGACACAGAAATCTCAACCTGATTGTTTACTGTCAAAGCAGCCCTCTGTTCTGATAACCCCTGTTCCGACACACTGCGCCTTCTCGGCCTTCTTCTGGTGACTGGGGGTAGAGAGTGGAACACCGGATGTCCGTCAACTAGATCCTCGGATCGGTTGAGTCGGCGACCTCGTGTCCAAAGTGCTTGGGGAGTATCGACTGGTTCGGAAGCAATCGTGCTACAAACTGCCCCTAGCAAAAGATAAATAAAGCGAAAAGGAAATAAATGACCAGAAAAACGGGCAGCATAACCGCTTAAATTAAATACACACAACACGCACCGCATACAACACGCAGTTTATAAAATTTGGAAATACATCGTCCTCAACCATCGATCATCGTTCTGATCACCGTTTCTAAATCAATCGGATATCCTCGCATAACCGATTCTCGATAATCGATCGATGCCCACAGACTTGATGCCCAAACTCAACTGATACAAGCATTCCTTGTAGAGACGCACTCTAACAAGCACATAGCAGATAAGTGAGAGCCAAAAACACCCCTATGTTGGGGTAAGGTTTCCCTGTCCTATTTTGTCAGGAACTAGGGTTTCATTACGCACGCAGCGGCTTCAAACAACCTATAAACGGGTAAGCAACTTGTCCTAATTTGGAATGGTCACTATGGATCCGAATATGTACTAGGTCGAATGGTCAAAAGGGGTGCCTCGGTAAAACCGGGGTTTGTGTTCCCATGCTGTCGAGCCCAGAGCCGATCAGCCTTACGGACATGCCTTGACAAGACAAGCCTCCGGCAAATCGTTCGGGAATGGCATATGGCAAACACAGTGTCCTAGGCGCACCAATGCAAATGCAATGCAAAGAAACACACAAGTGTAGTCAAAACCAGATATCATGAGTTCGAGTCAAGTTCTCTAAATCCTCAAATAGAGTCGCCAGAAGCAGACGCCCCGAACGCATCCCGGGGAAGAGGGAGTCGAGTCCCCCGGTTACAGTTCGATATTGGGTTACTACAACGAAGGACTCAAATGTCACGGTTCTTAATCTTGAACCGAAGAGTCCAAATCCGGCAAATCGTTTTTGAAAACAGATTTTTTGAAAGAAGTGCCAAACATGGACTGCTTCGCCAGATACAGAGTCGCCACCTAAATATTTTTTAAATGGGAAATTTAGGAAACCCTAACTCGGTGCCAAAGGCCACGTGTCCGTCATCACCAAAGTTGGCTCGGGAACTTGGGTACGATTGGGGAAGGTCACATCGTGAGCACCCCTTCGCCGGCCAAAGACCGCCTCTACTAACCATGATATCTGTTTTGAAAACATTGTGAATTCTTATTCGTTATTAGCCTAGGTTACTATGTGATGCGACAACATACAAGTATAGACCAATCGCTGAATTGGAACAAAACCTTCCATGTTTGCTTGTTCGAAAATGGTTTCATGGTGCTATCCGCAAGTATGCTAAGACGGTAATTTGCCACCCTTAGGTGAGCTTAAGAACATCTGATTTTGCCACTATCTAGTGGGCTTAAAACAAACATTTGATGAATTGTCCCAATCCAAGTAACTCAACCTCCACCCACAGGCATTCAAGGCAGTTATATCACATAAGCATTTAGCCTCATGGTAAGCATGCTATTCATGGCAACACTCACACGCATGCAAGGATGCTAAAGCATAAAACTCACCGAGTACTCCAAGCCAAAACAGAAGCTTGTTAGAAATCCATACATGATCCTAAGTATACAGAATTGCCAAATGCAACACATGCGAAGATGCAAACTATAGCAGGCTCGGCTATTCTAAACATGGCATGTGAAATGCAACAACTAACATGTATTCAATTTGGAATTGAAATACAAATGCAGTTTGTATGATGCGCCGAGCCCGGTGCGTGCAAAACAGATGAACGATGCAAACATGCAAGCATAAGGATGCTAATTGAAATATGTCCTATATCTAACCATCGTAAGCGGGTAAATAAAAGGGAGAAAGAAGTGGGGGTTGGAAGACATACATCACACTCACACACTCTTATTACAATTATGCCCTCGCACAGAGGGTCCGAATAAATAATACAGTCCCAAATGAAAGAATAATACAGATTTCTAATTAATTAACAAATTAATTACAAAAAAGTAAAACTGGCATGCAAGCCGTGGACCTTTATACTGATGAATGTATGCTTTTATGCGGAAATCCACTGGGATGCCCCAATTAGCCTCTGTTTGTAATATTTCTCGAAATGCGTGCCAGACTCCGAAGACTTGCTGATTCTTCATTTTGCTGCAACAGAGAGCAGGAAAGGGGCATAGCAATGTATTTCACAAATATATGCATGCCTCGATCCTCGTGCCACCAATCACGCATCTCGATGCATGATGGCCGAGGAACCGGATTGCACAATTCAATATAGGATGAATGCAGATGAATGCTACAACAAAACCTAACTCCATCATGGGCAATCCGGAGTGTCAGTGACTTGGGAATTGAGACCTGCTCACACTGAGTACTGAAACGCATTCTCGTTTCCCATGCCCGGGCTAACTCCTATCCCGAACACGACGCAATATGCATGGTATGTATGAAATGCAACTAAGATACAATCCTAACATACACAATGCTATGAAAATGAGATGCCTCGGAATGCGTGCACATGGGCACGCAAATCGAGGAAATGATCCTAAGGCATAAAATGGCACTCCAAATGCAGATTGGGCTTATACTAACATGAGAGAGCCTCAGCCACACTTACATAAGAGGCTGTCGGATAAAAGTGAAGTGCCTCGAAATGCGTGCACACGGGCACGCAAACCGAGGTGATGGTATAAAGGCATGAAATGACATGAAATATGATGTACAATGAGACCTAAATGAGATGTCTCGAGATGCGTGCCCACGGGCACGCAAACCGAGAAAATGGCATACGGAATGCAACAGGACTAAAATGAGATACGAGATGCAATATGGGCTTATACCAACATGAGTGAGCCTCAGCCACACTCACATAGGAGGCCAATGGATGAAAACGAAGTGCCTCGAAATGCGTACACACGGGCACGCCAACCGAGGCAATGGTATATGCAATGTAATGAGACTAGAATGACATACAGAATGCGAAATGGACTTACACTAACATGAGTGAGCCTCAGCCACACTCACATAAGAGGCTGACGGATGAAAATGAGATGTCTCGAAACGCATGCGCACGGGCACGCAAACCGAGGCAATGGCCCTAAGGCATGAAATGATACTCCAAATGCAGATTGGGCTTATACTAACATGAGAGAGCCTCAGCCACACTCACATAAGAGGCCGGGAGATGAAAAAGATCTCTGCCGAAATGCGTGCACACGCGAACCGAGGCAATGGCATACGCTGCAAATGACATAGAAAATGCAAATTGGGCTTACACTAACATGAGAGGACCTCACCACACTCACATAAGAAGCCGGCGGATGAAAATGAAGTGCCTCAAAATGCGTGCACACGGGCACGCAAACCGAGGCAATGGCCCTAAGGCATGAAATGACGTGCAAATGAGACGTGGCATATGGCATATGGAAAATGCAAATTTCCGCCGCCAAAATGATGAAAAAACAGCCCCCGAATTATAGCAAAACTACACCCGATGCCCGAAATGCAATGTTATGCACCCGAAATGGCCTACAGCTATACCAAACATGCACAATATGGACATGAAGTGTAAATACAGATGCTAGGCAGTCCCTAAACTAGAATTTTTCCAGTGCAAAGAATGGCCAAACAACAATCACAAGTATGGCAAAAATAGCATGCAAAAATGGGGGAAAAGAGGGGAACAATGAAACAAGTGGTATACGCAATGCTAAAACTGAAAAATACAGTTCTACAACATTAAAGAGGGACCAAAAATATTCACATTTACAGTAGATGACATCCTCCAATTCAGTATGTAGATATGCTCAAAATAGCATGCAAAATATGAGCCATCAAAGGCTATAACATGAGGTATCAAAAGGATGCACCAAACAGCCTAAGACCCTTAACAAAAAATGAAGAATGAGTTATTTTAAGACTCTTTACAAGCCTGATGAAGGCTCAAAAACAGAAGCATGATGAGCTAGCAAGGAATGCAAAAATAAGGGGATATAAGAGGGTATAACATGAAGTACCAAAATTATTCACCAAATAGCATAAGACCCTTAGCAAAACATGACAAGAAGGTAAAAATAAGGCTCTTTTCAGGCCTGATGAAGGCTGAAATCAGAAGCCAAATAAGCTTAAAAAAGCGATGCAAAATGGGGCCAAAGAGAGGTACAAAGAGAGGCCATGCATGGAGGCCCCAAACAAGATTGATCCCTTATACAATGTTGTAGAGGGACCTAAAATAAACTCAATCTCAGTTAATGGAATGCTCAAAATCAGACTTCAAATAGGCTAAAGAAACCATGCAATTTTACGGTAAATTGGAAGAATTACAAAACAAGTGCATGATAGAACCACCAAACATGGTTGAGCCCTTCTTCAATGTTGAAGAGGGGCTCAAAATAAGCCCACTCACAGTTTATATCAGGCTCGAAAATGGATCACTCATAATCCAAACAAAGCATGCAAAATATTGGCACAAAGAGTGATATTGAAAGAGGTGCATCATAGAGGTGCCAAACAAGGTTGAGCCCTTCTACAATGTTGTAGAGGGGCTCAAAATAAGCCTAAAATCAGTAGGGTTTGGAGCCCAAAACAGAGAGCAAGTAGGGTAAAGAATTGATGCAAAAATGTGCTCAAAAGGGGGAAATAGTGACTTACCCTTGAAGATCAAGCTTTTGTTGCTTCTTGGCTTCAATTTGTTGCTTCTTAACCTCTGAAAAATCCTCCTTTGCTGCTGGAATGGAGGTGGTGATGGTGAAGCTTAGGGTTGATGAACAAGTGGGCTAGAAACTTGAAGGTTTTTGGAGCTTTTGGAGAGGGAAATGGAGGCAATGGGAGATGTGCTCTTGAGAAGAAAGTTGCTAACCCTAACAAAGGAGGAGGTCAGCCCCTTAAATGGGCAAGAAAGGGGTGTAAAAGGGAGGGAAATGCATCCAAGCTTTCCCTCCCAAAATATCCTTCGAAGGCAAAAGATATTTGGAAAAACAGTTGGACAGCTGTAAAGTGGTCAAAAGCAGGAAGCAGGCCGGCCAGGTGCTTTTCTTGAAGATGGCCGACCGGCCACCCCACTGGTCGGCCAGCCACTCCCCATGGCCGGCCGGCCATGGCCAAAAATGAAGTGAACAATTAATGGCTGGCCACCATATTTTGGTGTCCTCCCAGGTGTGTAGAACAAGACCCCATGGTTGGAATTTGGCAACTCTGAAACAGGAGGCACAACATTCAACTTGAAAGAGAGGCTCAAAAATGAAAATAACAATTACTGGCCGACCACCACTTTTTAAGGTCCTCCCATGTCCCCTCATCACAAATATGTAGTCTCGGCTCGAAGAAAATATCCCTAGGGTGTTCAACATTAGTCCGGAAGTGAGCAAAACAGACGCCGGAGGAGCAAAACTGGTTTTCTGAGACAATTGCTATCCTCCCACCCTCCAGTGATCTTCCTGGTGCTAAAACAGAGGTACCTGCCAAAATTGAACAAAAACTAATGCAAAATGAATGCTCGGTGCCCAAATCACGCAGCCGGTCCCAAAATGGGTCAGAAGCACCGAAAGTGGCGTTCGCCACGGCGGGTATTCGAGACCCAGTGTCCCTTGGTTTGTAGTAAATGAGATGCATGCCAAAAACCGGAGAAATCGGAGATAGTTAGGTCCCGAGCCGAGGCACACGGCCCGACGTTCAAAATCGAACCGGTTCGAAATGGGCAAAATGGCCTACGGCCACGAAATGTAGCCCACGACCACCGAGAGATAGCCTAAAGGACCACTCCCTTCCCTCAGGAAAGAAAACAGAGAAAATCGAGTCTGGTTCGCAAATCGAGGCAAGGCACAGAAGAGAGTTCGGAAGTCCGGAGGCAGGGCGCACGGCCGCGACTCTGAGACTTCTGAACGAGCACAGTATGCAACATCACCAAGCGCTCAATCGGTGACGTCTGAGTCTTAAGGTCGGTCAAAAATGGGGTGTCTACACCATGTTATTAAATGAGGAACTCGGGGAATAGCGACCAATCTAGTATGTAAGCAAGGCGATGGTCAACACCGAGACACGATAACTACCACTGGAAAAGCTTATCTTGGCTCTTGTGGTGGCTACCAGAAAGCTGATGCACTACTTTCAGGCTCATACTATAGGGGTACTAATGAACTATCCTCTCCGAGCTGTGCTTCGTTGTGTGGAAGCATTAGGGCAAGTCTCTAAATGGGCATTAGAACTCGGCTAGTATGACCTCCAATTTTTTCCCAGAATGGTCATCAAGGGGCAAGTGTTGGCCGACTTTGTAGCCAAGTTTATAGGATGCCACGCCGACTTCAAGTTTGACCAACTTGCCCCTCAACCTCAACCAGACTAGAGAATGTATGTTGGAGATATTTGGTAGATGTATTGTGATGGATCATCTAACCAATGTGGCAGTGGGGTAGGCATAGTAATCATGACCCCCGAAGGGGCAATAATTGAGCAGGCAGTGAAATTGGGTTTTGATGCATCAAATATTGTGGGCGAATACGAAGTCTTGCTAACCGGCCGTCATAACGTGCTTCACCTAGGCACCAAATGATTATAGGTTTTCTGTGACTCAAAATTAGTCATAAACTAGTTGAAAGGGGAATATGCGGCTAAGAACGACCGAATGGCAGCCTATATGAAAACGGCGAATTCCTTGCTCACGAAGTTCGACCACCATGAGCTGAACCAGATAACCAGAGATCAAAACACAAATGCTGATGCCCTTGTTTGCTTGGCTTCTGCCATTAACTCAGAAATCAAATGAACCATCAAAGTGGGATTCATACCAAAGTCGAGTATCAATTCCCCCTAACCTATTTAGGTCAACACCATTGACTCACGACTTAGTTGGATAGATCCCATCACTACGTTTCTTTCCTCAGAATAGTTGTTGACAGACAAGAAAGAAGCCCATAAGCTGTGGAATAAAGCCCTACGGTATTACCTAGATCCCTAGGGAAAGCTTTACAAAAAATCTCTCTCAGGGCCATATTTGGAATGTGTTCACCCAGATTGAGTCGAGGACTTCTTGGCTAAAATACACGAAGACAGTTGCGCTGCCCATTTTGAAGGATGCTCATTGGTCCACCGAGCCGTGATGCAGGGATATTATTGGTTGACCATGCATACTAATGTCGAGAACTATGTAAAGAAGTGTGAACAATGACAGAAGTTCTCCCCATTAACTCACTTGCCTACCGAAGAGTTAAACTCCGTTACCAGTTCTGGGCCATTTGCTCAATTGGGCCTTGACATCGTCGGACCACTACCGCGAGCTCTGGGAAACAAATGATTCTTGATCGTTGCAACATACTATTTCACGAAATGGGTCGAAGCAGAATCACTGGCACATATCTGAGATATTGATGTTAAACGCTTTGTGTGGAAAAGCATTACAACCTAATTCGGCATACCTAGAGCACTTATATCCAACAATGGCACCCAATACAATTGTGGCGTCTATTGGGAACTATGTAACACATATGATATCCGACCCTACTTTTCTTCACCAGTGTACCCACAAAGTAACGGTCAGGTCAAGGCCTCTAATAAGGTGATCTTGGATAAAATCAAGAAACGATTGGAGAAGGCCAAGGGCAAGTGGGTTGAAGAGCTACCCAGTGCATTGTGGGCTCACCTCACCACTCCGAGGCAGCCCACAGAAGAAATGTCATTTGCCTTATGCTTTGGGACAGAGGCTATCATTCCTCTAGAAATCAGCCTGTCCACTCTAAAGTCAAAGGCTTTTGATATAGGGCGTAGCGACACGATGTTGGCCTTGGATTTGAATTTGCTTGAGGAATGCCGAGATCAAGCTCTTGCGCGTATGGCGCGATATCAGCAGTAGCTCGATAAATCATATAACCAGCGCGTGCAGCTATGCCGTTATGCTTCTGTAGAATTGGTCCACAAGAAAGTGCTTCCTGTTACTAAAAACCCAGCCGATGAAAAGCTAGGCTCCAATTAGGATGGCCCCTATCAGATTGATTCGATTGCCGACACAGGGGTATGTCGCCTTTCAGACAAGGCTGGTAGAAGTTTACCACGACCTTGGAATTTGACTCACCTGGGTAAATTTTATCATTAAACCAACTTGTACAATATGCTAGTTCATTTTTTTTTTTTTGCTGCTATGCAAGTGTATATGCATCTATGTAGTTACTCAATAATACAGTATGCTTTTCTCATTGCCTTCGCATTTGTAATGGCTGATTGATAAAAGTCTTCGAATTTAGAGCACCCTTCATGCTCGGCATGATTGGCCGAATAAGCCTCCGAATTCAGAGTGCCCTTCGTGCTTGGCACGATTGGCTGAATAAGCCTCCGAATTTGGAGAGCCTTTCGTTCTTGATAACGATTGGCCATTGTAAAGCCTCTGAATTTAGAGCACCTTTCGTGCTCGGCACGATTAGCCGAATAAGCCTTCGAATTTGGGGCACCTTTCATGCTTGATCACATTTGGCCATTATAAAGCCTCCAAATTCGGAGCACCCTTCGTGCTCGGCACGATTGGCTGAATAAGCCTCCAAATTCAGAGCACCCTTCGTGCTTGATCATGTTTGGCCATTATAAAGCCTCCAAATTCAGAGCGCCCTTTGTGCTTGACACAATTGGCCGAATAAGCCTCCGAATTCAGAGTGCCCTTCCTGCTTGATCACGTTTGGCCATTAATAAGCCTTTGAATACGGAGTGCCCTTCGAGCTTGTGCACGATTGGCCATTAGAAAGACTTCGAATTCGAGGTGCCCTTTACATTCAACATAAATGGCCGAATAAAGACTCCAAATTCGGAGCATCTTTCGTGTTTCACAAATGACTATTATTACAGGTTCCAGGTTCCAAATTCTAGAATTGACAATATTAAAATTAGCTATACCATGACAGTTGCATTAGTCATATAGATATTCATCTAGGTAAACGACGTCTCTCTCGTACCTCCGCTGCGACGTTTCCTATTCTCTGAGATTCGCCACTAGATCCACGATTTATTTCCACGTCTAGCTAAGGTCCTTCCTTTTCCTTTATTGTTGAAAAATAGCCTCCCAGAGATATGATTGCTCATGACGACGCATTATGACCACTGTCGACACTATCTTCGCTGCTTATTCTCTAATCATCGACTACCCCTTTCGTTGTCTGTGCCAAATCTATTTAACGACACCTGAGGCCTCATAAATACTGCGTACCTTGTTCATTAATTACAGATGCAACGTTTCTGATGCACCCCATAGTAGCCACCGCGCTAGGGAAAGGGCAGATTAATGAATCTATTCAACCACTTATGTTACTGCCATTTTACAGTACACTGCCCCACTTGGCCACTAACATGAGCTTATCAATGTTGGGCAATATATGTTAGTCGGCTTTGGCACGACGTGTCCAACTGGGGCAAGGGCAGATAAATGAATCTATTCAACCACTTCTGTTACTGTCGAATTACCTTACACTACCACACTTGGCCACTAACGTGAGCTGATCAATGTTGTGAAATATGTGTTAATCGGTGCTGGCACGACGTGTCCAACTAGGGCAAGGGTAGATAAATGAATCTATTTGGCCACTTATGTTACTGCAGAATTATGTTGCATTGCTTCACTTGGCCACTAATGCGAGCTTATCAATTTTTGGGCTTGTTTGCTCAAAATGATTCCCTATTGATTCACACAACATAGGCCATTTTCATTAATAAACTGAGTGAATACAGACGTCACTTTATACATTAAAACGACCCTAAAGTGACCTCAAAATAACATGAGCAAAACTACAAAAAATGCATGGAAAAACTAACATCGGGCAAACTTACAAAAAAACTAAAAACCACTTCATATTGATTCACCTATGACTTTATAGTTCTTCAGGATCAGACTCCAGTGGCTCAACCTCTAACTACTCATAGGGAATCGACTAATCTAGAGTCACCTTGGCGGCTGCCAGAGCTTTGAGCCATCCATGCTTGAAGTTGAAATTTTCAAATTTTAAGGCCTCATCCGTATACTTCTTAATTGTCGCCAGATCTACGGCGTCAAATGCCTTGGAAGCCTCTAACTGATTGATCACCTCTTTGGCCAACGTCAGTGCTTCGTCACTTGCGTTTGCCCTTTCCTCTACGGCCAAACGAAGTTGGTCGGCACGCTTAGCTTTCTCCTCTTCAACATCGGCCTTCGTGCGCTTCTCTACAGCCTTTTGTGCCTCGGCATCGGTTCTTATTGATGCCACCGTCAACTTGGCTAACGCCTCTTTAGCCTTGCCTTTTTCTGTCTCAATCTTGGCTTTGAATACGCTAATTTGCTCCATAGCATCGTAAAGGCGACGCCCGATTTTTGCGATTCTTCCCATTGCCTGAAACAAAACAAAGGCACATTAGTCGGTGTGTAAAAGTAAACTTCCCCAAAGTATTACGTACCAATACCGCTGTCTGGGCTACCAATGCTATTGAAACCACGTTTGGTTCTGCACGGAACGTGGTCTTGTCCACTGGCAATGAAATTGCTGAAGCCACACTTAGGGCCACAACGAGGTCTTTAATAGCTGATGCATCAGTGGCAACCGGTGTATGCTTCATTCTAGGTTGAACGATAAACATAGCGACCAGGTCTTGGGACGTCTCTTCCACTCTGGGCCGTTTATCGCTTGGTTCTTCGGATGACTCGGCTTTTGTCTCGGTAGGGTGTTTCTTCTCCCTTTGTTCAACACCTATGACTTCTGATTGTTGCTCAGGGACTGAGCCAGCCACAATAATCTCTCGCTCCGTTTCCTCAACAGGAGTCACCAGTGGGGGTTCTTGAGTTCCAGTACCTTCGGCCCTCTTTCTGGTTGCCATCCTTCCGGTGTTTCTTCTCCTTGTAAATTGTGCAAGTGATTCTCCAGCCATGTTCTCAGGGTCTGTGCCGGGTAAGTCTCTTAGGTCGGTGAAAATGTCGCCCTCTAAAGGAGACAGATCTATTCGGCCTGAAGTGGAAGGAGATCAAAGCCAACTTCTTCAAAAGCCAAATTGAGTGCTCTATCAACTTCCTCCCCTAAATGATCCTCAGACCCATCCATGTTGGACTGGCTCGACTGCTCAACAATTTGATCACCGACTTTACCACCCTGGTCGTATGGGGTTGAACCCTCAAGACCAATGTCCCTTAGGCTCTTAAAGCTTGGGAAAATGAGTGCTGTGGGATGCCATTCACCTTTTGGAATTGGGATGTGGTCAACATCAAAAAAGTTAAATACGTTAGGTTGTATGTCAATAGCACGTGGGCAGCGCGTGTAGGCACCCCATTTTGACCGCCTGCAAGACTTGGGCACTTGATTTGATACTCAATGATGAAAGTTGAATTGTGTGCTTTGAATTTCCATCGATTCAGATTCAGTCAGGCTCTCGAAATAACCTCAAATCTTCAACAATTACCTTGTTTGAACCTCTGAGTCCCATTTTTGGACCTTTTTCCACCCTGAGCTTAGTTTGAACCCAAAAAAATAGGAAAGGGCATCAAAGCCAGCTTGGGCATCAGTGATGGCCGGCCGTGGCTATGAATGGCCGGCTGGCCTTTGGTGGCAAAAAACACTGTTTTGGCCGAGAGGTCGCCAGCTATCCATGTTTGAAGATATTTATCACCTTTTGAGCTCAAATTCTATAAAAACAAAGCTGTGTTATTGTTTTGAGGGTTGAACAAAATTTAGAAAGCCTATACACACCTTGAGAGCTCCTCCCTCCTCCTTCTTCCTTAGCAAGCAACCTTTAAGCTAACCTAGCTTTCTTGTGTCATCTCCATATACCATACACAACCTTGTCTCACCATCTTAGAGCCTTGGTTGATATTTGAGGAGCATAATTCTAGCTTGAGAGTGTGTTGGAGCTTAGTTTGATCACAAACAACAAGCTTACACCTTTGAGAGGTATAAGCTTGCTATCCTCCTTCTTCCTTCACTTCTTTCATTTACTACTTAGTTCTTATTGTTTTATGTTTTTTTGATCCTATTTGAAGTGTTTAAGATTGGGTTTGAAGAGCTACCAAAAGGGTAGAGAGAGTTTGCTCTTTCTACACCTTTACCTATAGCTCAAACCCTCACTTTTCCACTCTTTTTCTTTGATATCTACACTGATTTTTAGAGTTTTAAAAGGGCTAAAAATCATGTTTTGAGGTTTCAAAAGTGGAGGGGTTAGCCACCCATCCTTGTTCTTACTTACTAGTCTTGATTTTTCTCTTTGTTGTTTAGCATTTTAGGCTCTTTTCATGCATTTTAACCTCTGTTTTTCATGTATTAAAGGCTATTTTAGGGCTGTCTAAGCCTTTTAAATTGGTTCATGCTTTGGTTAATTCATTTGTAGTCTGATAAGTTGGCATACATAACATGTTATATATTGTTTTAAGCTTTATTTTCATGTTATGAGTCTAATTTTAACAATAAATCCACCATCCATTTCTTTCATTCTTTGAGAATGATTTCAATCGATTGAGGTTGCTCAAAACATGTAAGAAAGACTCCTACTTAATGGCTTAATCTTTTTGGAGATTCATTGCCAACGATATAGTCTCTCTCTCTCATGTTTTTAAAGAACCTCTCGTTTGACATTACTTCTTTTTTAGAGGACTTTAACATCACCATGGACAAATGGACTAAAGAATGGTAGGGCTTCATAAAATTGGGTTAAAACTTGGAACAACCCATGTAAAGAAAACGGTTAGAATTACATGAACTTGGCTGGACGTTATGCTAAGTTCCTTGTTTCAAGAGTCGTCACATGCTAATTCATGGCATTTTGATGATTCTTGAAGCGTTGCAACCTCCCTTTTTGAGCTCACTTCATGATAAGAGGGAAGGGTGGTCTCATTCATTGCATTCATTGACTTTTTGTCCAAAATTATATCCGAGATCATCAAGCAATCAATTTGGTCATTGATGGCTTTGGAATCAATTTCAACCTTCTCTTGAGGCTTTCCCTTGACAGAGAAGAAATATGGGACAAACGGACTTGAGAACTCTCTATCTGCACTGGTTCACCTCAGAAAACAAAAACAGAGTTTTGCACCAAATTGATACACAGCCGGCCCTCAGTGTGTGGCCAACAATGCAATTTTGCAGGAAAACAGACAGTGGCTGAAGGAGAAACAGAGTTGGCTTGGATAGACAGAGTAGCTCTCAGGCGCTATGCATGCAACCTTCATCCATCTTGACTTACGCCTTTGTTGAACGAGATTAATTGTTCCATTAGTGTTATTATTATTAGTGTTATAATTTATCTTATTATAATTAGTATTGTTGTAGCCATTAGCTTAGTTAATTGGGGTATAACTAGTTAAACTATTGTAATAAAGTAGTTAATTAGCTTAGTTAAGTTAATTATTATTCATTCGCCCAGTTTTGTAATAGTTAGTTAATTCGGACTTTCAGACATTGATTCGCACCCTTTTGCGAGAGGGATCAAATCTTGTAATAATGTGTATGTCTTCCAACCCCATGTCTTCCTCCCTTTTATTTATTCACTTACGATGGTTAGTATAGAGCACGTTTCATTAGCATTCTTATGCCTAGCATTCTTATGCCTTGCATCCACTTGTATTGCATGCACCGAGGCTCGGTTCATCATTCAAACTTGAATTGTCATTTAAATAATTCTTTGAATACGTGCTTAGACTACATGTTAGCAATTTGATTCACGCATCATAAATTAGTAGCTGAGCCTTGTATATCCCATGCGTTGCATTAGCCATAATCGCATAAAATTAGGAACATCATACTTCTCTAATTATTTTGTTTTGATTTGGCTCGGAGTACTAGGTGATTTTTTTTTTTTTTTATTGTTTTAGCATCTTGCATTGAGTGTTTGTAATGCCATGTCCAAAGCATGAATTCCATGAGGCTAAGTGCTTAATTGATATAACTACTTGAATACCTGTGGATGAAGGCTATTTGCTTGAATTGGGTCGGTTTGGCTAAATGTCCATTTTTAAGCCCACCTTTTTCAAGAGGCAAATTCAGAAAACAATTTCAAAACAAAACATGAGATCAAATGTTCCAATTCTTGAAAATTAGTCTATATTTGTGTGTGCGTCACATAGTAAAAATAGCTAATAATCGGAACAATAGCATATAATGTAAATAAAAAACACATCATGATTAGTAGAGGGCGATCTTTGATCGGGCGAGTGGGGTGCTCAATTAATGACCTTCCCCCCTTGTAACCTAAGTTCTCGAGTCGAGACACTTTGGTGATGACGGACTAATGGCCTTTGGCATGAGTCTTGGGTTTCCTAAATTTCCCAAAAATATTTAGGTAGCTACTCTAAAATCTGGTAAAACAGTCCATTTTTGTCATTTGATTCAAACATCAATTTTCTAAAAGAATTGCCAGATTTAGACTCCTTTTGTGTTTTTCACTATTTCACATTGCACTTGTGAAATTAGATTCAGAACCACAAGTGGAGTCCGAACTGTAGGGCTATTTGCCTTCCGAAAGGAGCACGGAAAGTCGAGCTACAATGCACTCTTGCTTTTGAAGGTTTGGATGACCAAAGTATTCAAGTGCAGTTTTGACTTGCGCAAGCATAGCGTTGTCAGCTGAAGTAAGGGCTCTTTTTGGATCATTGCCTACATGTGGATGAAAAGATAAGAATACAGAATCAAAGCCGAATAAATCTACAGAGAAGCAAAAAATGAGTCTACATGACCACCTGGCTCACCTTTTTGTCTAGGCACAGGGTCTAGGCGATCTTCGCCATTCCCAGTTGCCTTGGACAACAACCATGCTGTCGTTAATTCACTTGCTAGAACTAGCAAGCATAGTCACCAACTGGTTATCTGTGTCCTTGGCTCTAAGAAAGTAATGTCCTTGCCGACTTGATGATTTCGCCAAGACATAACAGTGCCAAATAGTAGGGATTCCTAGGTTAAGCCTAAGCTGGCGATTCAATTCTATTATGCCCATTATAATTTAGTAAAAGTTTACATTTAGTTGGGAAGTGATAAAACCCCAGTAGTGCCGAACGACCCTTAAAAAAGGATGAAGGGAAAAACAGACTCCACCCTCAGCGATTGACAGAAGAGAAAAGATGATTGTGCTCACATCAGTCCTCTCCATGTCAACCATGATGTCTGCCACGAGGGAAAAATGGACATTGTTTGGGATAGAGAAATGGCAACAAAAGGTAGTGATATGATCCTCAGAAAGGAGAGCTTTCAAGTGTTTCGCTATTCGAAACGGAATAGAAAATATGCTTACCAAAAACAAACAAAAAGAAAATGGAAGCTGGAATAAGGCAGCAATACAAGGGAGAAAAGGACTTATAGGTCAGAGAGAGAAGAACGGTAAGGAGCAGGCGAAAATCATAGAGGTCTTGGAGGAAAAGTGAGGAATACTGAACACAACCCAAAAGCATTTCAATTCAAAAAACTTGAATGGATAGCGCGTTTTCAAATCGCATTAAAAGAATGTCAAGTACGAAGGGGAGGGAAGTTATAACGATTTCTGATCGTGTTCATTCTGAAAATTCAGCATTGAAAGGAGTGCGAGTGTCGTATTTTTACTTTCAATAACTGTTCCATCTATGAGCCAAACGACATGTCTGCACGAACCGAATATGTCAAATGAATGGGACTAGTCAGATGTTCGGGGGGCAATTGTGGTGGCCGAATTTCATCAATGTGATTAAATGCCCGACATCAGGCCCATTAGAGAATAGAGCCGTATACAAATTGGCCCTACCCAGAAGCCCACGTAGCGTTGTATACAAATCGGCCATGAAAAGAGTCGAATGGAAGCCAACGGACCAAGCATGAGGGCCGACTAATTAATTGCTTTAAGGGTTAAGTGTGGGACCAACCATGGGACCCAAAGTAGTATAAAAAGAGGAGCTTCGATCAAGGAAAGGTATGTGAAAAAATAGTAAAATAACTTACAGAAAAAGTAAACACAAAGACAAAAGGACTAACTTGCTCGTTGGAGGCTACGTTCGGCACCCCTGTTCAGGGTGTTTGTTCCTCTTTCAAGTACCATTTCAAGGATGAGAAAGGTTTGCCTGGATTAGAGAGCATCCCTAAACCCCTTTCACTACAGCTCGCATTCCTCCGAAGACAACATGGAACCAATCTAGACTAAGCGTGGATCTTTCTCAGTACCCATGTTAATTGAAATGATCTCGTCTATACAAGGCTTAGAACGCCTCTCCTCCTCTTGGTCAATCAAGTTTTTCAAAGCCCGAGGAATTTCTTCCTCTTTCTTTAAGTCAAAATTTTGAAAATCAATACTAGTGCAGCAAACTAAAGGCACAGAGAAGTAGGTAAAGTCCATTACATTCTTATTCATAAAGCCATGATCCTTAATTATGGTTGACTCAAAAGAAAAACTAACAGAAGACCTAGATAGAACTTTGCCACCCTGGTTACTACCCCCGGAAGTGCCAGACTCAAACTCCTCAAATTGACTCAAATCTGACTCGAACTCAATAGCCTCAGTGGAATCAAACTCAGGCTCATCATTCGACTCAAAACTATTAATAGAGCCCCTCTTGAATTGCCAAACTAGGCGTGGGGCCTTGGTTATGTCCATAATAAGATCGGTGCAATCCGTCGTTGGTTTATTCCTGATCATAGAGATAGTAACACTATCCCCCAAATTAACAGGCTCAGCCCCGGCATTGGAATTCGCCAGGAGGTCAGCTAGTGCTATCCCTAATAGTTTCCCTTCATCGATATCCATGCTTGCAGTTCTATCTTGCCTTATATCGATGCTTGGGTTAATCCACTCCTCCTCACTGTCTAACAACTGGTGTTTAAAAAAGAGCTCTAACCCAGGGTATCTCTTCTTTGTTTCCCATTCGACCTACAGCTCTGGGAATCCACAGAAAGGGAAGTCTTCTTATTGACGGACAAAGCATCCGTTTAAGGTCCCCTGATCAGCTTGTGCACCAACTTAAATTGCCTCCCAACTTTCTTTGCTTTAATTCTCTCCTTCAATTCATCTCTCTTCCTCTTCCAATCCTCTCTAGTCGGCTTATATCCCAACCCAAAAGCATGGGGGTTATGGCTTACTTCTTTGGCAACAGTATTTCCCTGCCTTCCACTTCTATACAGTCATAATTCGGGAAGATGTCCTTGTTTGTTCATCATATATATAGTTTGGGAGCTCACATAGTCATTCTTATCCTATGTCATGATAGTCTACACCAATCGTGCCTCTACCAAGGTGAACCTAGAAAGGAACACATCCTCTTTTCCATACAGTGTTTCCAACAAGGGTGTGGTGGTTCTTGGGAGAGGATGGATTTAAAAATTTCCATAAACAGTTGCAATCCCTCTTTGAATGGATACTTCACCAGTTGGTGTACCATTAAAGAAACCACCTTCATTTGGTGTAGCCAAGGTTTGCCCAAGAGTAGATATAAGGTTGCTGGCACATCCATCACATAAAATTCAACCACATGTTCAGATGGACCAATCAGTATCTGGCTCTTAATGGTTCCCACGACATTGTGGCTAGTATTGTCGTAAGCTCAGACGGCTTAAGTTGTAGGTGTGAAGTCAGCCTACTTTAACCTTATGGCATAAGCAGTCCTCATTGGACATACATTGATTGCCAAGCCGGTGTCCACCAACACTACCGAGATCCTCTTCTTTTGGCTTTCCAAGGTTACATACCGAGGTTTGTTGTGGTTGGCCTCCTCGGGGTGTAACTCTTTTTCTGTGAAAGACAACAATGGAGTAACATCCCCAAATGTGACTAAAGACACCGGTTGGTCAAGCGTGATGTCTATAGGTAGCTTGGTCTTGTTTAGTGCCTCTAGCAATGCTTGTCTGTGTTCCCGGGAAGCCATCAGCAGCCTTCAAATTGAAATATCTGCTTGGATTTTCATAAGTTACCTTAACACTAGGTCTTCTTCTATCTCATTCTCTTTCATCTTCTTGGCCTCTTTCCTGGAGGGTTCTCCTTGGTCTAGGGATGGGGGTTTAAAATAGTGACCGCTTCTTGTTATGTGATTGATTTCTTCTGTGTACCATGTATTGTCAGGGGTGCTAGTCCTCTACCCTTCATCAATTCAAGAAAAACTTAGATCATTGTCCTCCCACCATTCTCCCATAGTCATTGCTGGGCCACTGTCTGCCTCTACCCGAATCATGTTCACATCGCGCCTTCCGCCATTAGGTAGATATGGCGAGTTTAGGTAGATTCTCGAAAGGATCTCATTCTTCCTCATTTGAGTCCATGCTCTATCGGTACACTGCTTCTCCTCTATAGCTGACTCAATTTTTGCTTCTCAATAATGTTTTAGTTTCCTTCTCATCTTCTCTTTCTTATTGGATTACCATTCAGAGTTATCTTTAATTTTGATATCGCTTTCCCCTAACTCGACGTCCTCTTTTCCTTTTCCTTTCACCTGCTCCCGAGCTAGTTTTGATCTTTGTATCTCCTTCATTCTCTCCTTTTGAAACTGTTCCAGTAGTCGTTCCCTTTCAGCAATAGTCATGTCCTTAGGCTTGCTGTTTTTGCCAATTTCTCCTTCTTTCGGACCCTTTCCTTCAGTCTTCTTTCCTTTCATCTTGATTGTCTTCTTTTTTGTCTATTCCTTTGTGTTAGATTCCTCTTCACTACTTAACCACCCATGGCTAGATTCGGGTTGGCTCGGATCCCACCATCCAATCTGCACACTTCCCACACCCTCTTTCTCAAAGAAATAGAGGTTCTTTGAGACTTCCTCCATCTCTGCTAAGTTATCAAGATTTTGTTCAGGCCCATTTTCTCTAACAACACTGATGCACAGTGAGTCCGGTAGTATGATCATTGGCTTTGGTTGGTCAGAAGCCACAATATATTGACTGGGATCATACTCTCCCATGGGTGATGGTCCCTTATCCACAACTTGGGTATCCGACAACCCTTTTTTTAGTGAATTTCCCTTTTCTTTAATTGCTGTCACCACAGGCTTTGGTTGGGTTTCAAGTGTTATATCCATCATGCACAAGTCCGTGCGTTCAGGAATAACCACATCATGAGATGGGGTGATATATATACTAGGGTTTAATGTGGGCAATAATGTTTGGATGAGGTTGATATTTCTGGGTGAGGGGACTTGGTTGTGGACAGGGAGTGGGTTGGTGGTTACATTTGGCTTTGGGCAGTAGAGCTATGATCTTATTGTCAATGAGATCCTGAATCTCATGACAAAGATGAAAGCAACGGTCAGTGGGGTGACCATGCTGCTAGTGGACAATATAGTATTGAGTGGGGTCATGTTCGGCTGGAAGTGGATTATGGAGAGGTCGAGGATCAAGGGGCTTAAGATGCCTTTTGTCAATTAGAACTTTGAGAGCACGAGTTGGACTCATGTGAAGAGGGGTGAAGGCTCTAAATTAGTTTTGAGCTGGGCTAGTGATTTGTGAGGTTGTGTTAGTGAATGGATCGGCTATCTTAGCTGTTGTGGTGACGGTACTGATTTCGGCAAGCCTAAGAATAGTGCTATTGCTAGCATTGGTACCCCTAGTAAATGACCTCTTTGTCAGTTCACTTGTTCTCTAGATAATTCCCTTCTTGAAAGTGCTCTCAATTTGAACCTCCAATTCATGTAAAGCAGCGAAGGTAGATAGTGGTGCGACTATCATCCTCTATAGCATATCTGGTTCAAGGTTCTAAACTACCAATCGAACCTGTTCCCTGTCTGAAGGCCCATTTGTCATTTAGGATGCCTTTGCCCTCCATCTAGCAACGAAGTCGATAAAGGGTTCCTTGGGATTTTGAGAGGTTGCCTCTAGTTCGCTGATCGTTACCTCCATCTGAGTATTGTAAGAATACTGATTAACAAATTCCTCAGATAGTTCTTCCCAGTTCCGTTTGGTAGAGTCTTCCAGTTTGGCATACCAGGTGGCTACCACTTCTGATAAGGTCCTTCTGAATAATGATAATTTATGAGCCTTGCGTCAGGCCCATTGGTTTCAAGTTATTTGAGAAAAGACAGACATGGATGATAGGATCTCCGCTTCCATCAAATTTGTTAATGTGTGGCATTTTCAACTTCTCTGGCAATCTTACAAAAGCCTCAGTATAACCATCTTCAATGTCTGGAATGGAATTGAAGCCTTGAGATTTCTTAAGCACCTTCTCCAACTTGGCGATCTTTATCATGGCAAGATCAATGTCATTGATGTCGAAAGGAAGAAACCCTCCGTGAGGCTGTGCCCGATGCCTAAAAGCTTGGGCTTGTGCCAACACCTCTTGGAGATCCAAAACTTGACGGTTTTTAGCTAGCGGAGATGGATCAAGACTTGGCTGGGCAGCCAGCACCGGATGTGCGTTAGATGCTGATGCCCTAAATGGGTGTCGCATTTCAGCAATGGTCTTATCTTGCACAACTATCCTCTAGTTTAGTGTATCCATGGCCTGTTGGAATGCTGTCATCATAGTCATAACTTCTTTTGCACTTTGTGCCATTATAGATCTAGGAAAGTCAGATTTTGTTAAACTGAGCGAGTAGGAACAAACTGGTGACTAATAAGTGCTCTGTACTGGTGATAATTGCCTACTTCTTCTCCTTCAAACAATTGACTGGAGAGAGACTAAGACTGGCTGACCATCAATTAGATCTCAGATTTTGCAAAGCCTACCGGCGCGAGTCCACAAAACTTGGGGGATATCAGGTCTCTCTGAAGCTATGGTTTCAAGACTACCTAGCAAAAGAAATAAAGAAAAGGAAAGGCAATAATAAAAAATCAGACAACATCTCAGCCCAAATTTGCAACATATGAGATCATAGTTGTATGGCCATACTTCGTACTGATAAAACTGAATTCTACCCCACAAACTGATACTGAACCGATAATTTGAATTCAAGAGCCCTTGTATAGATCCAGAGTATAGCACATATCAGGTAAAGAGAGCCAAAACACCCCTATGAGGGGGTAGGGTTACCCTATCCTAGCTTTGGCATGATCTAGAGTTTCACTACTTCAAACAAGTGGTTTCACAATATCTTGCATATGGGCAAGTATCCTGTCTTATGTTGGAACAATCACTAGAGCATACACAACCTTGACTCATCATCTTAGAGCCTTGGTTGACCCTTGAAAAGCATAATTCAAGTTTGAGAGTGTGTCAAGGGTGAGTTTGATCATCAACCACAACTTACTCCATTGTGAGAGGTAGAAGCTTGTAACTTTTGTTCTTGCTTTTGCTTACTTCATTTCTACATATTTCTTGTATTCTTGCGTTGTTTTGCATCTATTTTAAGTGTTGGAACTTGGGTTTGGATAAGCTACCAAATGTGGTATGGTTAACACCCTTACTTGCATCTATTTTTATAACTCAACCCTTGGTTCCTTTACACCCTTTTCCTTTGATTTTTGAACTGATTTTCAAACTTGAACTAAGGCCGAAAAACATGGTTTGAAGTCTTGAAATTGGAGGGGTTGGCCACCCCTCCTTGTTTTTGCTTACATGGCTTTAGTATCTTTACTTATGTTTAGTTTTTTTTTTTTTTTTTTTTTTTGGAGTTCTTTTCTTGCATTTCCAGCCACTGTTTTGGCTTATTAGAGACTATTTTAGGGTTGTCCTAATCTATTTAATTGATTTAAGCTTTGATTAGTTTTTTTGTTGTAGCATTGGCCTTTGTACATACTTGTATTATGTTATTCTTAGCCTTTCTTTTTCTAACTTTCATGGTAATAACCTCATTTTAAGAATCAACTTGCCACTCTTTTCTTTCATTTGAGAGTTTTTTTAATCGGTTGATGGTCATTCAACACATGAACTAGAGATTCACACTTAATGGCTTAATCTCTACGGAGATTCATTATCAACGGCATAATCTCTCTTTCATGTTGAGAATTACTTCCCGTTTGACACTTTTCTCCTTTTAGAGAACTTAATCATCACTTTGGAAAAATGGACTAAAGAATAGAAATAACTAAAAGAATTGGTTTAAAGGAAACCAACACACATAAAGAAAACGAGTCATCTTGCTTGGGCTTGGCCGGATGTTATGCCAAGTTTATCGAGTGAAGAATGGTTATATGCTAATTCATGGTGTTTTGATAATTCTTGAAGCATCTTTAATTCCTTTTTTTTTTTTAGTTTATTCCATGATAAAGAGAGAGGAGTGGCCATATTCATTGCATTCATTGATTTTTGTCCAAAATTGTATCTAAAATCATCAAGCAATCAATTTGCTCATTGATGGTTTTGGAAACAATTCTAACCTTCTCTTGAGGCTCTCCCATGACAGAGAAGAGAAAAAAAGGGACAAATCGAGCTTGAACAACTTTGTCTGCACTGTTTTCACTCCAGAACACAAAACAGAGTTTTAGACAAAATTGAGGCATGGCCGGCCTTCTTGAGGCCCGGCCAAGCTTCATTGAGGGCTGGCTGGTCCTCAATGTTTGGTCAGCAGTGTATTTTTACAAAAAACAGAGGGCAGTGGCTGAGGTGAAACAGAGCAAGATTAAGGCAGACATAGCTGTTCTTGAACATTGTGAACGTGCATGCGTGCAATTCTTGCGCATCCTCGCTTACATTATGATTGTTGTTGTAATTAATTTAATATTGTTTATTGTAATTAGTCTTGTTAATTATTAAGTATTGTAATTATAATTATTGTCCCTTTGTAATTGTTGTAATTACTTAGCTTAGAGGGCTAGTTTACTTATCGTAGTTATCTCTATTGTAAGCTAGTTAATTAGCCTTATTTAGTTATTCATTTGGTTTTGTAATAATTAGTTTAATTCAGACTTTTGGACTTTGATTTGCACCCTCTTGCGAGAGGGAAATGTTATAATAAGTTGTATATCTTCTAACCCAACGTCTTTCTCCCTTTTACTTATTCGCTTACAATGGTGAGTATAAGGCATCACGTTCCATTAGCATTCTCATGCTTTGCATCCATTGTCTTGCATGCATCGAAGGTTCGGCTCTTCATGCTAACCCAATATCAAATTGTTCAAACTCATTACTTGAATACGTGCTCTCTCGCATGTCTTGAACGCAATCATATGCCATGCTCGTAGCCCAACCTATAAAAATACATAATGTGTGCGTTGCATTAGTCATATTGCATTAATTAGGAGCATGCATATTTTTCTAATTATTTTGCTTTGTTTTGGCTCGGAGTACGGTGAGTAATTCTATGTTTTAGCATATTGCATTGAATGTTTGTGTTGCCATATCCAAAACATGAATACCATGAGGCTAATTGCTTAAATGATATAACTGTTTGAATTCTTGTCGATGAAGGCTAGTTACTTGAATTGGGATGGCTTGATTAATGTCCATTTTAGCCCACTTTTTCAAGTGACAAATTCATAAAACAATTTTGAACCAAAACATGAGATCAAGTGTTCCAATTCTTGCAAACTAGTTTATACATTGTGTGCGCATCACATAGTAAAAATTGCTAATAAATCAAAATAAGAGCATATAATGTAAATAAGAAACACATCATGATTAGTAGAGGTCGATCTTTGATCGGGCGACTGGGGTGCTAAATTCATGACCTTCCCTTCTCGTACCTAAGTTCTTGAGCCGAGACACTTTGGTGATGATGAACTAATGGATTTTGGCACAAGTCTCGGGTTTCCTAAATTTCTAAAAAATATTTAGCTGGCGACTCTGTAATCTGGCAAAGCAGTCCGTTTTTGGCATTTGATTCAAACATTGATTTTCCAAAAGGAATTGCTGGATTTGGACTCTTTTGTGTTTTCACTATTTCACATTGCACTTGTGAAATCAAGTTCAGAACCCCAAGTGGAGTCTGAACTGTAGGGCTATTCATCTTTCGAAAAGAGCACAAAAAGTTCAGTTACAGGTAGCACTTGCCATCATATAATCTCGAGTGAGGCACAACCAGAGCCACATCATCTCTCGGGATCGAGGCAAGATCGATGAAGTAAATGTATAGCCAAAGCTGCAAAAAGGGAACTGTTTTCAAGTCAATAGGTAGAAAATGCAAAGTAGAAAGCATTGTTTACAACAGAAATTGAAATGAAAGTGTGGGATGTACCTCCCAAGCTCTCCAGTAGCCTCCAACCATGTTCCCTTTCTTGCGGGAACTAGAACTCATGTAGCCATACAAGGTGGCAAGGCCAGTGCCACCCTAGTCATAGTAGTGGACACGCGGTAGCACCACCAAAGCGCTGAGCAGATATAGACCCATGGTGTTCACAAACAAGGTGGTGTCGAGAAGGTAGATCAGGAATCCACAGGCATACTGCTCCATCTGCTCCTTAGTCTCCAGCTGGCTACCGTGGAAGTGGTCGTAGAACCAGCTGTACCTCATCATGGATGGTGTTACAGGGTCAATTTTCAAATTAAAATTTTCAGCTTGCAATGGCACTAAGTTGTAGCACTTAGTCTCAGCCAACTATCAACATACACCCACACAATGAGTTACAACAAGTAAGAGAGAAGGCAACACGAAATTACAGAAAATTCCCAACCTTTATTATTGCACCAATAATACAAAGGAATGCCTAAGGAAACTCTTACAATACTTGATTATTTTTGAATTCCATGGCCATGCCTTATATAGGCTTACAATCAGTTATAAACATACAACTAGCAATACAAGGAAAGCATGCAAAGTGGCATGGTAGTTGACACCCCCAATTGCCTAGGGACTTAGGAACAAATCTGGAACTAACTGCTAATAATTGCTCTTGTCTTCTAGCCTTGGTTCCTGAATTCCAAGCTTATCTTGTCTTTGCTCCAACACAAGTAACTGCTACCAACAGACATGCATACCTGTTGATAACCGGCATGTTGTTTGCCTTATCAAGCCAAGCATGAATTTGGTTGTCTTGGCCACCAAACCAAGTCTTGCCCACTGATTGTCTTCAACCCCAAGTATGCTGCAGCCCACATTCAGGTCATATTAATGCCTTGCATCTGTGCAAATGATGCCCATACTTTGGCCAAGGGTTGTGTGTTGCTGCCTCAGCACTTTGTCATCTTTTCACCTTGTTGTCTTGGCATGCCTCCATCATGCTGTGGCCTTGGTTGGACATGGGCACAAGGTGTTGCCAATGCCAACCATGCAGCTTTCAAGTAGAAGGTGCTAACAAACCACCCTAACTAGAAGAAACCAACGTCCTCATTGGTAGGGTCTTTAAGTACTCTTCGACTTGTTTTTCGAATTGCCACAATGTTACATCTTTTTCCCAACTTGCATAAGATTCTAGGGAACCCTTCCACTTCACTAAGTAATGGGTCCTTCGATTCTTTTTGCTTTGACCCTCGGTCCTGTGATCAAGAATTCATTCTACCTCCTTGGCAAACTGCTTTATGATCACCGGAGGTGCCCTCTGAGCCTGTTTCCTTGTCAAGTTTGTTTGATCCTCACGGAAAGGTTTCAAAAAACTAACATGAAAAGTTTGGTGGATTTTCAACCAATCAGGCAGTACTAGCCTATATGCAACATTGCCCATGCTTTTTAAGATTTAAAAGGGGCCATCATATTTCAGAATTAAGCCACTGTGCACTATCTTACAGCTTATCTTTTTCCAAATTTGAGGAGTAAGCTTCAGTAGCACTTTGTCTCCAACTTTGAACTCTAAGGGTCTCCTTTCTTTGTCAGCATACTTCATCATTCTTTTGCTTACTTTAGCCAAACTATCTTGTGCTTCCTCCTGCAACTCTTGTTTGGTCTTTGCAAAGCGGTATGCTACTGGACATCTACCACCAGAGCTTGTTTTAACCACTTCGTAAGGAGTTAGGGGCTATTGCCCCGTGGCCAATTCAAACGGACTCATCCTGGTTACAGATGATCTATGCAAATTGTAGCAAAATTGTGCGCTATCCAACAATTTGACTCAATTCTTTTAACTTACAGTCACATAATGTCGGAGATACTCCTTAGGCAATCCATTCATCCTCTTGGTCTGGCCATCCGTCTGAGGGTGATTTGCTGTGGAGAACTTTAATTCTGAACCCATCAAATTAAAGAGCACAGTCTAAAACCTTCTCGTAAACTGGGTATCCCTATCACTAATTATGTCCTCAGGCAAGCCAAAGTATTTTACAACATACTTATAAAATAAATCAGCAGCAATGTCAGCAGGACAAGCATGAGGAGCAGGGATAAAGACAACATAGTTAGAGAAACAGTCAACAATTACCATGATGGAATGCATCCCACTAATTTTAGGAAATCCAAAGATAAAATCCATGGATAGTGAAACCTAAGGCTTTTCAGGGACCGACAATGGTTGCGACAACCCAACCGCTTTCTTTCTTTCTGTCTTGTCCAATTGGCACACCATGCAAGTTTTGACATAAGCCTCCACGTCGTCTTCCATTTTTGGCCAAACATACGAACGAGACAGGAGTGCCATCATGCGTTGTTGTCTCGAATGACCAGCCCACTACGGATCATGCATTTCTCTAAGAAGTTCCAATCTCAGTCCCCCAACACTACGGACATATAGCCTATCTCCTTTGCCATGGAGAAGACCATCTTCAAGCCAATACCGATGAGCAATACCATCCTTTACTTGCTGCACCAACCATTGATACTCTAAGTCAATTGCAGCACTTTCCCTAATCCTTTCCATAAATTGTGATTCTATGTTAGAAATAGCAGTCGCATATTCAACTATCTCCTTCTGGCTTAAGGCTTCCGCGACAAGTTTGTGTCGTCCAGGCTTGTGTCACCATTCAAAGTCATATTCTTCAAGAAATTCTTGCCAACGGGCCTGCCATGCAGACAACTTTTTCTAAGTTTTGAAGAATGTATTGGCCACATTATCAGTAAGAACCAAAAATCGAGATCCCAGCAAATAAACCCTCTAGGTGAGAAGGCAATACACCATCCATGTCATCTCCTTCTCATGGGTCAAATAATTCTTCTCAGCAGCATTCAATTTTATGCTTTCAAAGACCACAGGATGTCCCTCTTGCACCAATACCCCTCCAAGCACCAATACCCCTCCAAGCACCTTGTCTGAGGCATCCGTGTGTACTTCGAAAGGCAACTCAAAATTAGGCAGTCGCAAGACTAGTTCACTTGCCACCACACCTTTCAATTTGTCAAAGGCCTCTTGAAAATTAATGGACCAATGCCATTTGTGATCTTTCTTTAGAAAATCAGTGAGGGGAGTAGCCTTCTTTTAATATCCCTCAATAAACTTCCAGTAGTAATTTACCAAACCCAAGAACGATCGGAACTCCGCAACATCGGTGGGTGGAGACCATTCTATAATAGCCTGCACCTTCTTTCCATCCATTTTGACATGGCCTTGGCAAATAATATGCCCAAGAAACTTAATTTCTTTTTGAGCAAATTCACACTTCTCCTTCTTTACATAGAGTTATTTCCTATAGTCAGGAGAATACCTTTCTGAAATGGGTTAAATGGTCTTGTAATGTTTTACTATAAATTACTGTGGGAGCCAAAAAATAAGATATATATCTGCTTATTGGGGTTAACCCAAACAAGGCCTACAATGGGTCCAGCCCAAACAAATATCACACCCTCCCATCTATATAAAATGAGGGGCATCCCAGAAGAAATGGTAGGTGCTCTTTCCCTACACTACACACCAACAATCTTGATCTCCAGAGCTTTATTCTTTCAATCAAAGGACTAACTTTAGCATTGGAGTGTCTCTGGCCAGCAACCCCGGTTGGGTGGCACCAATCATGCTCATCTTTGCAGACTCACAAGGACAAAGTTCATCTCTTCGTTGGATCTCTACAACATCCATGTAAGAGGATATTTCATGGTCTCACAATTGGCGCCGTTTGTGGGAATCATCTTGGAGAGTTCAATGAAGTAAACTATAAGTAGAAATGCAACCAAAAACACTCTGATGGTGATTTATTTTCTCTCTGATTAAACTGATTGTACAACCTCTTTACAATTTTTTCTTGATTTGTATATACATATGTGACTGCTTGCAAACTCTGTGAAAACTTTTGTTCATGGTAAACATTGATGGAAAAGCTTTAAAATAAAACAGAATTCATAAATCTCCTTTGGTGTTTTTACTTTCTCTCTCTAAAAATGGGTTTTACACTTTTTTGTGTGAGCACAGCTTTTCGAGAATATAACATGAGTTGCTCGGCCAAATCCACCCTGGGACTTTCTTTGATTAATGTCTTGCCTCACAAAATTTATTATAAAGTTGATTGTTGGAATATACATAGCCGTGCATGTGTTAACAATTAATATGAATGAAAGCATGTGTTGTGGTTCAACAACCGAACGCCGAGTAACTCTCGCCTGGCGTAATCGAGTTATGCGCTAAAAACATAAGACCATCGTGGTGAAGATAGTGCAAAACCAAAGTCACAAAACTGGAGCACTTTGAATTCGCCTGGACCCCTAAAAAAAAAAAAAATGTCTGGGTTCTTCGGCGGAGTTCCGGACTTCTACACAGCAAATGGGTATATCGGAAGATCTATGGCTATGAACAATCCATAAGGTTTGTGCCCAATTTCCTCAGCTTTTCCGATCCTTCATCGCCACCACGAATTGATCGGCAACTAATCACTCGCCAAGTTCCAATGCAATCAACAATAATTCAAGAACTCAGACCCCAACACATCATTCCTTGGTTTGTTACCCAATCGTACGATATGCCGTATATGGGCGATCTCAGGGAAACTCGCTTTTAAATTGGAAGCATTATTCTTTTCTCTTTGAATAATTATTGTCTTTGAATAACTATTGCCTTTAGTATGATTTCTAAATTTATGCTTATCACCTTCAATTTAAAATGTTTATAGATAAGTCCAGTACACCATCTTTGATGGCCGACTACCGACCACTTGTTTTAGCAAGCTAAGAAACCAACAAACGTCGACCAAGTGTTCCAGCAACCTAAGAGGAGTGACGATCGACACCAATAGTTGGGTCAAGCTCAGCAAGCACTGTGTGGATGGTCGTGGAAACCTGAAGTGATGTCAACACAAATGCTCCACTCCCCGACCGCAAAACAGTTTTTCCATGTGTAGCCGAAGAACAAGAAGACCCAAGTCTGGGCCTAGATTCTCTCTAGAAATCACATCAACACAACTCAACAAGGCTGCTCGTCAGCATTACAACCCTTACTTATATTTGGCGTTCGGGCCCATGCATATGAATTTCGGCAATGTAGTGATTCATAGCAACTTGCTCAGCAAAGCAACAAAGCTACTCAGAGACTCTAAAACCCCGAGCTCCATTTGGCAACGAGAGCAGCTTCGATTATTCGCCGCTGAGTACACTCTTCCGTCTACCACACCTTAGCTAAGGACAATAGCCGAACAAAAATAAAAACAAAAACAAAAACAAAAGTAATCGAATAATCTTATTTTTGGTCAACTTTCGGAGGTTTGACGGCATCCAAACAAAAATGGAATGAGGCGTCTGCATGATGGAATGAGTACTAGGCCAGGAGATGAATTTGACGCCACAAAAATAAGGCAAATCGGACTTATGACGGAGGAGTTAGCAGGGCTCAAAGTGAAGAGTTTGAACTCAAAGAATTATTCCTTTCACAAAGTTCTGCATAAAGGTGCTACAGGAAGATGACATAAGAATTTATTGTGCACTTTTCAGCGCAAAGTGCTACGTTACATCCTACCTTGTTTGGATCAATCGGGCGATCTGATAACTTCGAGAATGTCTACCCTCGCATTTTTCGCCATATAGAGTCCATTTTTTAGGTCCAATTTTGGAAATTCTGAGTCTCGTATTGGGATCAATAAGCCGGCCAATTGGGAACATTAAATGATAGTTCATCGGTCAAATCGTGTCCGATCAACGTGCAATTTTGACAGCAGGCTCCTAAAGCTAGGCCATAATCATCCATATTCACTGATCATTCACCCCAACTTGAATTTCTTTTACATTCGGCTATCAGAACTACGCATATTCAGCAACCACCAATGAACCAACTTACATTCATAGGCCCAACGAACAATTCAGCAACTTATTGGCTTATTCGGCAATTTTATTGGCTTTTTTGACATATTATCAACAAGGAGTTTCGGCAACTTCTTGACTTATTCGGCAATTTTTATTTTCATTCACTCTGCATATTATCACTAGGCTTTGACAACTTTTATTCTGCATATTATCCACAAAGTTTCGACAACTTATTCGACTTATTCGGCCACTTACTTGGCATATTAGAAACTACAAATCCACATATTATCAATTTACAACTTATTCGGTATATTACTGCTGCAATCCGTAGATCATTTGGCATATTGTCAAGAGCAAATTAATATCAACTTTGGATTTTATCTAGCATGGACAACTTGTTTGGCACTATGATCTCGGCATAAAACTAGCACCTCGACTTATTGAAATCCACATCTGAACATACCACAGGATTCGTATTGGCTCAAAGAGTCCAAACACACCACCCCGAGCAGTCAAGAAGTAACCAAAGTATGCTGAAAATTGCGATACTACTCACATTTTTCGACAACTGAAATTTTCGAAGCTGTCAAACTCAAGTTTCGCCCATACCAACGTGAAGTACTCATTGAAAGGTGTCCAACGCAACAAACCGCGTCAAAATCGGAGCTCAAACGAAGCCGTATAGGCTGCTCAAAGTTTGCCCAAAACATGCCCAGTTTCGTTGGAGAAGACAACCCAGCAGCCACTGCAAAAATTATCATGTGCTTCACAGTTGAATTACACCCTGTTGATTTGAGCCCTCAGATCCATTTTGAATAAAACTATACCATAAGGTGTGCGATTCTGTCGATCCAATCGTCGTTTCCAACTATTTGGAGCCTTTTGAACACATCCGTACAGTCTAAGTTTGCAAATTCTACGTAGCATATTGAGATCAATACATCGGCCAATTGGGAACGTTAAATGCAAAATCAACAGTCAAATCCTATCCGATCGGCATGCAATTTCAACAACAGGATCTTAGGGTGAGGAAATAATCATCTATCTTCCCCGATCATTCATTGCATTACCTTGGCCATTTATTGCCCATTAGGACATCTTAGTCAATTTTTCACTTTTCTATTGGGGCATATCAGCCGATCATCATCTCGGCACCTCTGCTATACATGCATACTCGGCCAACTTGGTCCAAACATTACAACAACATTTACTTGAGTTACAAACTCCCACTTCTTTTCACATAACTCGAAGCAAGCGCCAATTTTGGGGCAATACATTATACACTTGGCAGTCGACAATTCGCATATTTTTGCACACCGTCATTTTACCAAAGCCGAATTTTCCTTGCAACATAGGGCAATGGGGCAAGTCCGATCTACATTCCTTCCAACTACCACCTGTCATTCAAAAGAAATGGGGCAAGTCTACCTTGGACAAAACGCAAACCGTACAACTCGGCAATTAAATAGTTGGCCCAATATCTACTTGGCAATTCCTTACAAGCGGAGTAATATTATTTGTGATTAACACGTCTACCTAATTTGGTATAGGCCATCACTGACACAGGATGCATTATTCAAAATCCTTGCAATATTAGCACTTGATTGCCACTTAAAATTAGCATAAGTCTCTGAGTATAGCGTAATCTTCGCACTCGGCATGGAGCGCCATCAGCAAAGGCTTACACCCTCGCCCGGGGGTAATAATACTGCAGGCCTACACCCTCACTCAGGGGTAATAATACTGTAGGCCTACACCCTCACCCGGGGGTAATAATGCCGTGGTCCATTTTTTGGCTGATATATCTACCTTATTTAATCTACATTATTTGGTTCAGACAATCATTTCTGTGCTTAGTACATAGAAATATCACTAGTTCGGCACAAAAGTCCATATTTTGAAGTGCTCTTTGCACTCGACAATATATTACACCCTCGCTCGAGGGTCATAATACCGCGACCTATAGCCCTTGCCCGGGGGTAACAATATCGTGGCCCATCATTATGATTTGTTTGGAACTCATGTGATATATTTTCATCCTATGATAGACATATGTATATTTATACATACATTCAAGACATACGTACATTTATGCATACATTTAAGCATACATGCAGCCATTCATTCATACATTTTATTCATTTATCCAGAGTGTTCTTTATCAAAAAACCTAACAGCTATTTGAACAGTGTAACTCGGCAAGAAAAACTCTCATTCCTTCTATCACAGACAATGAAAGTTTTGGGGCAATTGTGGGAGCCAGAAAATAAGATACATGTCCGCTTATTGGGGTTAATGCAAATAAGGCCTACAATGGGTCCAACCTTAACAAATATCACACCCCCCATCTATATAAAAGGGAGGCATCCCAGAAGAAATGGTAGGTGCTCTTTCCTTACACTACACACCAACACTCTTGATCTCCAAAGCTTTATTCTTTCAATCAAAGGACTAACTTTAGCATCGGAGTGTCTCCGGTCGGCAACCCCGGTTGGGTGGCACTGATCATGCTCATCTTTGCAGACTCACAGGGACAAAGTTCGTCTCTTCGTTGGATCTCTACAACATCCATGTGGAAGGATATTTCATGGTGTCACAATTACAATGTCATCCAAGTAAATAACCACAAACCGATCAACATAATCATTAAAAACATTATTCATTAAATTACAGAATGTCGCAGGAGTATTAGTAAGGCCAAAAGGCATACCTAAAAATTCAAAAGAACCATATCTAGTTACACAAGTGGTCTTTGCCTCGTCTTCTTCCGCAACTCGAACTTGCCAATACTTCGAGCGAAGGTCCAGCATTGTGAAGAAAGTGGCCTTGCTAAGACGGTCAAACAGATCACCCACCAAAGGGACAAGGTACTTATTTCTAATAGTCACCTTATTTAGGGCCCGATAATCCACGTACATCCGCAACGATCCATCTTGTTTCTTTTGGAACAACACTGGGGCACCGTATGGGGCTTTGGAGGGCTAGACTAAACCGGCTTCCAATAACTCCGACAATTGTTTCCTTAATTCAGCAAGTTCCAATGGCGACATTCGGTAGGGTGCCTTGGTAGAAGCCTTCGCACTAGGCACCAATTCGATTTTGTGATCAGTGGCACGTTGAGGAGGGAGAGATTTAGGCAACTCTGGAGGCATTACATCAATGAACTCCGCTAAGACATTAGCCACTGCATCTGGTACTTCCATAGTAAGGTCACGCTTCATTTCAATCAATGCTGCAAGGAATGCTTCCTCGCCCTTCCTTAGCCTGTTAAGCACTTGCATGGCCGACAACATCTCATCCTTCTTCTTTGTCCCATTTTTCTTGTCTGGTCGAGTAGAGCCTGACACAAAATAAGGTTGATTCTCATCTGAAATCAACAACCCACCCAGATATGGCATCAATGCTACTTTTGTAGCCATAAAGAAATCATTTCCAAGAATAATATCAAAGTCATCTAATGGGACTGCCATCAAATTTAGTTGTCCATTCCATTCACCCACTGTCGCTTTCACATCCCGAGCTATCCCATGCATCAATTGGGCTACAGAATTCATGGTCTTGATTCTGCTTGGATTCTAAACAATCTTCTATTTTAAGGATTGCACTACCCTTTCACACACAAAGTTATAGGTGGCTCCAATGTCCACCATTGCCAACAATTCAATACCATCCATCACCACCTTTATGTACATTAAACCCGATAAAGGGGTCCTCTCTACACGAATTACATTCAGCAATTACAAGGGGTTGACTCGAGTAAGGCCATCTAAGTCAGATCCTGCCTTATCATCTTCAGTGACCATAGCGTTAAGTTTCTTATGCTTGGGACAATCCTTCGCTCTATGGGATCTATCACAGATGAAGCACCCTTTGTTAGATTCCCCACAATTGTTTTGTGAAGATTCCCATTTTTGCTTGTACTTAGAACCATCTTTACCCTTCTTGAAACCAGACTTTTTCTCTCCCGTCTTCTCTTCCCTTTCTTTTTGGATTTGCTGGTTTCAGACGTGGGTTCTTTTCTTGACTTGTAGTCATGCAACCCATCTGCTGCAGCCACGGTAGAGGGCAAATTTTTGACACTAAGTCTCTGAAGTTCCAATTGGGCCCAATTTTGTAACCCAGACATAAAGTTGAAAAGTTTATCTTCCTCAAACATGTTCTTGATGTCAAGTATCAACGAACTGAATTCTTTCACGTAGTCCCTCACTGATCCAGAATGCTTCAACCGTTTCAAGGCGTCTCTTGCAACCCAAGATGCGTTGCAAGGAAGGAATTGTTCTTTTATTTCCTTCTTAAGAGTCTTCCATGTTGAGATCTTTGGTCGAGCATCATCCCCGACACATGTATGCCACCAAAGTTTCACATCACCAGTAAGGTAGATGCTTGTGATGGTAACTTTTTTCCCTTCTTACACATGAGCAGCCTTAAATACTGCTCCATGTGCCACAGAAAATTCTCAAGTTCCTTGGCACTTTGATTTCCACTAAAAGCTTTAGGGTTTGGAACTTTGATTTTTGAAGGAGTCTTACCAGAGTTCGTATGCTCACAAACAACCTTCTTTACAAGGGTTAGTTCGTCCGTAACTTCCAGCAACTTGTCCTTCCAAGAATCCGAAATGGCAAGCATATCCGTCAGCACATTCTTGAACTGATTTGCTGTCAAGGTCTCAAGGGCAAGAAACCTAGAGGCCATAGCATCCAATCCATCCATTAGCAAGTAGTTCTCATCAGTAGGTTCACCCACGAGATTTTCCAACCACGTTACTCTTTCCTTCAAGGCATCCATGCTAGAAACCATTAGATCACAACCTGGCTCTGATACCAATTGTCATAGGGTGAATTTTCGAATTAAAATTTTTAGCCTGTAATGGCACTAAGTTGCAGCACTTAGTCTCAGCCAAATATCAATACACACTCACACAATGAGTTATAACAAGTAAGAGAGAAGGCACCACGAAATTATAGAAAATTCCCAACCTTTATTATTTCACCAACAATACAAAGGAATGCCTAAGGAAACTCTTACAATACTTGACTATTTTCAAGTTCCATTGCCATGCCTTATATAGGTTTACAATCAGTTACAAAGATACAACCAATAATACAAGGAAAGCATACCAAGTGGCATGGCAGTTGACACCCCCAACTGCCTAGGTACTTAGGAATAAATCTAGAACTAATTGCTAATAACTGCTCCTGTCTTCCAGCCTTGTTTCCTGAATTCTAGGCTTGTCTTGTCTTTGCACCAACACAAGTAACTGCTGCCAACAGACATGCATAACTACTGATAATCGTCATGCTGTCTGCCTTATCAAGCCAACCACGAATTTGGTTGTCTTGGCCACTAGATCAAGTCTTGCCCACTGATTGTCTTCAACCTCCAAGTATACTGCAGCCCACATTCAGGTCATATTAATGCCTTACATCTATGCAAATGCTGCCCATACTTTGGCCAAGGGTTGTGTGCTGCAGCCTCAGCACTTTGTCATCTTTTCACCTTGCTTTCTTGGCATGCCTCCATCATGTTGTGGCCTTGGTTGGACATGGGCGCAAGGCATTGCCAATGCCAACCATGCAGCCTTCAAGTAGAAGGTGCTAACAAATGGCCTATCCAAAGGAGGGGTGCTCCCAGAAGATGACCTAGGTAGCCCGCCATTGGCCTATGTCCAGATCAAAAGGGATTGGATCACCCCTACTTGTAGCCCTATGATCATGGAGAAATCATAGGGTGTCATCGTCATCTCCCTGGTAGTGGAGAAGTAGAAGGAGTTGGTGGTGTCTTACCACCTCTCCACCAGGGCGTCGAGCAAGGGCTGGCTCGCCTATAGCCGTGAAAGGTCAGAGCATAATAGGTCGAAGCCTACCTCGTCCACCATCTCTCAGACTCGAACGGGGAGCTCCTGGTACCAGTCCCTAGCTGTCACTGTGCCATAACCCCTCCAAGCATATGCGTCACCCAATGTTGAAAGAGGAATTGTTAAATGCATAGCCAGCTAAAGGGTTATAATGAATGTCAAAGCAAGAAAGTGCATAAAATGATCAAAAGTTCTTACTTAAGAAGTGTGATGGGAGAATTGCGAGGTGTGCCCTTGCAAGAGGAAGTTCTCAGGCACGCCCTAGGCAAAGTCCTTCAATTTCAGTATGCCACCGGGGGCCATCACGTGCGTGCACGGGTGGTAGGTGGCTAGGTTGAATGGCCTTACCTTCAGTGGTGGTAACTCAGGCTCAGGCTCTGGAGGGTAAATCTCCTCGACGGCGATATTAGCGAAAATATTCTTTGCTGCCCCGTTTGTCCTCTATCATCAGGTCCTCCATACCCGTAACAGGTGGAGAAATAGGCACCTCGGGCGGGGCATCATCATGTGGAATATCATGAGCTATGAAAAATATGGTTGGTAGTGAGAGAAAAATAAGAAAAATGAGAGAAATAGGTGGAAAAAAAAAACACAAAATCCAACCATAGGAGAGAGAAAATAAGAGAAAAAAAGTAAAAATACGAGAGCAAGTACACAAAAACTGAGAAAAACCACGAGAAACAAGCAAAAAATAATGAGAAACCCACAAACTTGCCCGAATCAAAATTTGATTGGTTCAAAATGTAGAGGGCCAAAGGGGTTTCGCGAAACAAAGTTTGTATGGGTCATTCGGCAAAGCGAGTATGATCAAAATGTAGAGAGAGAGAGAGAGGGAGAGGGTTTTTGGAAGGTATGGGTGTGAAATGAGGATCCAAAATGTATTTTAAATGAACCACGAGTTGAAAACCCGATTCTGCCCCCATAATCGGAACAGTTGGCCAACCGGCCAATATGTTGTATAGCCAACCCTTCTTTTGGCCGGCTGACTGTCCTGCGGTATTCCGAGGTGTTTTGTTGGATTTTTGCCTAGTTTTGGGCCTGGTTGCTCTTATATTCATCTTTCAAGTGGAAAAAATTGGAATGTTTGAGTTTGTTTCAGCTGTAGACAATTCTAAAATTCCATTCTGGATGCACCGTTCTAGGTCTCGCCATTTCTCCAAAGTGTGAATATGTCTCAACCTCGAGCTCAAGAAGGTTTTACCTTCTTTTCAGCACGTGAGAACCTTTCACTGTGAATTGAAGGTAGAAGTTTGAAAAACAGAAAAAGAAGAGGAAGATCCCTGATAAAACAGGGTTGTTCATCGCCACTTCTCCCTATGAGGTGTTTTCAAAGCCACCACTTTTTTTTTTCTTTTTTTTTTTTTTTTTATGTTGCATGTTATGTTGCATGGAACATGCACCACATTGTATTTTGCATTCATATGCATTCATCTCATTGTGCCCACAATTATCACCTGACAGTGTAATTTGGCTCGTTTTCATCCCCTCTACGTGAAATGTAGTTTGGCTTGCATCTCACTTCCTCTCTGCATGATACGTAGTTAGGATTGCATTTTTCCACCCTCTTTGCTGGAAATGTAGTTTGGTTTGTATCTTTCTCCCTCTCTACGTGAAACGTAGTTTGGATTGCATCTTTCTCCCCCTCTACGCAAAACGTAGTTAGGATTGCATTTCTCACACCTTCTGTGTTTGAAATGTAGTTTGGCTTGTACCTTTCCTCTTACGTGAGATGTAGTTAGGATTGCATTCCCCTTACCCTTTCTGCGCGAAGCGTAGTTTGGCTTGCACCCTCCATCCTTTATACACAAAGCGTAGTTTGGCATGGAGCTTTTACCCTTTTTGTGTGAAGTGTAGTTTGGCTTTCACCCTGCACCCTTTCTACGCGAAGCGTAGTTTGGCTTGTACCCCATTGCACTTTTTGCACGAAGCGTAGTTTGGCCTAAACCCTCGACCCTTTTTGCGCAAAGCGTAGTTTGGCATGGAGCTTTTACCCTTTCTGCGTGAAGCGTAGTTTGGCTTGTACCCCTTTACCTTTTCTGTGCAAAGTGTAGTTTGGCTTGCACCCTCCACCCTTTCTACGCGAAGCGTAGTTTGGCATGGAGGTTTTACCCTTTCTACACAAAGCGTAGTTTGGCTTGTATCCCTTTTACCCTTTCTGCGCGAAGCATAGTTTGGCTTGCACCCTCCACATTTTTTGCGCGAACCGTACATAGTTTGGCATGGAGCTTTTACCCTTTGTGCGCGAAGCGTGGTTTGGCTTGCATCTGTTCACCCTTTCTGTATGATACATAGTTTGGTTTGTCCCTCATCTCATCTTTATGATCTTTGGGCGATATGCTCGTCTGTGTTTTTAATTGTTGCATTGCATTCATCTCATCTTCACGATTTTCAGGCAGTATGCTAGTTTTTGGTTTCAACTGTTGCATTGTATTTAAATATCATTTGTATCATGCCCTTGAACTATGTTCCTTGCAAAGGGATACGTAGGCAACTTTCGAGTTTAACCAATTGCATTTACACTTTGTTTGTTTATTTGCCCAAGTCTTACGGCCTTGTCCAAAGGGTTGTCTTCAGGGTTTGACATTCACTCACGTCATTTCATGGCTTCGAGCTCTGTCAAAGAGGGGCAACTATAGACACCCCATTTTGACCGCCCTTAAGACTTGGACACTTCACTCCGAATGCTCGATGATGAAATGTTACACTATGCAATCATTTGATTCTTTAGCAAAAGGATTTGGTTTCAAGCTTTAAAACCTAAAACTTGCACCCCTTTTGGACCAAAACCTTATTTTTTCTAGCCTGATGGCTCAGAGAACTTCTAGCCAATGGATGGTAGGCAGCTCGACCATTTTGATTGGGCTGGTCATATATCCTCATGCCAGCCGACCATGTTCTGCGCAATAAATATTTTGTAGCAACCAGCTGCTCCTATGTACATGCTTTGGACCAATTGTCCCTTTTGAAGATATTTCTGATGTGAGAAGCTATTTATCTATAAATACAACACCCTCTCTCATGGTTTGGGGTTAGAAAAAAATCTCCAAGAGCCTATAGCTTGTCCAATACTCTTCTCTCCTCTTTTGCAATATACATATACAATAGATACACCATACAAGCTTAAACTTGAAGCTTTTGCTGAGGTTCTTGAACATAATTTCAGATACTTGAGAGTGTTGAGAGTGAGGTTTGTTAACTAAGAAGCTTATCATCTCTTTCAAGAGTTGAATTTTGAATTATTTCACGATCTTTCCTCTCTTTTTTCTTTGTCTTTACGTACTAATTTTAGAGTTGTTTGAATTCCGCTCGAGTGCCCCCTTCCAGTAGTTTTGTAGACCTGTAAACGGCTACTCAAGCACAAGAAAGACCGCTTGAATGAAGATTCCTAACTCCCACTAGTTTTACAGACTGTAAAATGACTGCTCAAGCGAACAAGCAAAAATCTAGGCAACAACTTATTGAAAAACTAACTTTCGAACTTGTTTCAAACATAACCAAAACTCCCAAAACCAAAATCAACATGCAACAAGATGGAAATGAGATGAACAATAGTTAAGTACATGGGTTCTCATATCCAAAAGGAAGAAAATTAGTTCGGTCTAAACCAGAATCATTATGATCTCTCCCTTAAGGAATTTCGTCCCTGAAATTTAAAATCAATTAACATTCATTGAAATGAAACAAATCATATATCATCAAACTTGTAACAAGGATACACCGAGTTTTTCAACATTAACCATTACAGTTAAATTTCCCGAAAACATATACAATGTTTATACATATTACAACATAAATAAAATTTCCAACACAAGTCTCAAATATCAACAAATAAGTCCGGATACTTCTCATAGACTTTTGCCTCACGCTCCCAAGTCGTCTCCTCAACCCCGTGGTGTCACCATAACACCTTAACCAATCGAATAGTCTTGCCTCACATGACTTAGTCTCGAGAGTCTAAAACTTGTACCAGCCTCTCTTCATACGAGGCATTCTCATCTACCTTTAACTCAGTCCAATCTAACACATGTGAAGGATTAGACTTGTATTTCTGGAGCATACAAATATTTCGAACTGCCACGATGTTACATTTTTTTCCCAACCTGCCGACCACCTTTCCAAAACCCAGCAGGGGCTTTTTGAAATGGAACAAGGCTGATTTTCAGGTAAAAAATAGTTTAAGTGTTCTAATTGTGCAATAGAGGCTTCCTGGCAGCAGAACATTGGCTTTTTCGGGTGGAAATCCGCTCACATGCATGAGCACTCCTCGCTTCCCGGGGCTGTCTAATCTAATTACTTAGCTTAGTTATTTGTTGTAATTAATTAGTTGTAGCTAGTTAATTTTGTCCTGTAATAATTAGTTAATTAGCTAGAATAGTTAATTAATTTATTGTTGTAATAATTAGTTAAGTAGCTTAGCTAATTTATTCATTTGTTGTTGTAATAGCTAGTAATTAGTTTAGCTTAGCTAGTTAGTTTATTCAGACCCTCCTTGTGTGAGGGCGCAAACTTGTAATAATGTGTATGTCTTCCAACCCCATGTCTTTCTCCCTTTTATTTACTAGCTTTTGTTGGTTGGTTTAGGGCATCATGTTTTGTTTAGCATCTCTCATGCCTTGCATCCACTTATATTGCATACATTGACGCTCGATTCATCATTCTAACTTGCATTGTTAGTTTAATGCTTCTTTGAAAACGTACTTAGACTGCATGCTATCAAATTGATTCACATGCCATGTTAAGTATCCGAGCATATTTAGATTGCATATCGTATGTGTTGCATTAGTTATATTGCATTAGTTAGGATCATGAATTCTAACTCTTTCATCTTTTTGGCTTGGAGTACTAGGTGAGCTTTTATTTGCTTTAGCATAACTGCATGAGTGTGATTGTTGCCATGTCTAGCATGCTTGCAATGAGGCTAATTGCTTAGATGATAAACTGTTTGAATGCTTGTGGATGAAGGCTAATTGCTTGAATTGGGATGGTTTGATTCATGTACATTTAAGCCCACTTTTTTGAGTGGCACATTCACAAACTCTTTTCAAAACAAAAATAAAATCAAGTGTTCCAATTTTAGCAAATTAATCTATTCTTGTGTGTGTGTGCGCATCACATGTAATACTAGCCTAATAATCAGAATAAGAGCATATAATGTAAATAAGATTCACATCATGATTGATTCAAAATTGATTTTTCAAAAGATTTGCCGGATTTGGACTATTTAGTGTTTATATATTTCATATTGCACTTGTGAGATCAGATTCAGAACTGCGGGAGTCTGATATTGTAGGGCTTATTTGTGTTCCGAAAGGGGGCACGAAAAGTCGAGCTACAATTTTTAGCGACTCTACTGGGGAATTTAGAGAACTTGACTTGAACTTCATGATGTGAAATTTTATTTACCCTTATATGTTTTTTTGCATTGCATTTGCATTGGTGTGCTTAAGTCACTGTGTTTGTTATCTGCTATTCCTAGATGGTTTGACGGAGGCTTGCCTAAAAACTTGCCAAAAGGCTGACCGGTCGTGGGGTCTGCCATGATAGGAACACAACCCTGGGATCTGGACTACCGCTGTATCGTTTGATCCTCCTTTCACTTCTCGGTGTTAAGTGTGAGAGTTATATTAGGTAGTCTCATTGCGGTACCCTTTTTGACCATTCGACCTAGTTGCATATTGAAAAGCCATAGAGCCTGTTCCAAACTAGGACAGGATGCTCACCTGAAATGCAGGATTGTGTGAAAACCACTTTGTTTGAATAGTGAACCCTAGTTCCTGACAAAACTAGCACAGGGTAACCCTACCCCGTCATAGTGGTGTTTTGGCTCTCACTTAACTGGTAAGTGATTTACAGTGAAACTGTACAAGAATGTGCATAGCAGTTGCAAGTTTGGTATCTGTTTTGGGGGCGAAATTCAGTGTAGAGTGTAGTTCTACAGCTTTGATCATGTCTGTGTTGATAATATCATTAGCTGAGGTGCTGTGTGGTTTCTGATTACTGCTTTCTTTTTACTTTATTTCTTTTGCTAGGTAGTTTACCACCATAGCTTCAAAAAGTTCGGATATCCCCGAAGTATTCTAGACCCGAGTCAGAAGGCTTTGTAAAGTCATGGACCTTGTTCGAGGACAACCCATGTTTACCTCACTCCCACTGGTTAAAAGACGGAAGAGGATCAGACAGCGTTCACCGGTTCAGGTTTTACAACAGTTATCCTTCAATTCACCTGCATCTGGTCTGGTCCAGGAACAGTCTTCTACTTCTAGTCCAGCACGAGATCACTCACCTATTCCGATGACACAGTATCCCCCAGTTAGTATGGAAGAATTAATACGTCATCTGCACTAGACAGTTGAAACCCTACAGCAAGATGTTGCTCGCCGGCCGAGGTAATAACCAGGCTATAACAACAGCAACCACAACCGGCTACGGTCTCTGCATCCCATACACCTCCCATAGGTATCCCAGCACCAAAAGTCACTGCTCATATTGCGAATGTCCAAGAAAACTAGGGCAATCCAGTAGAGCCAATCCCAACACAAGCCTCAAACACCCTTGTTTATCAGACTGAGGCTCCGTTTGAGTTTGAGGTTGAACCAACTGTACTCAAGGTCAATAAACTAGAAAAACTGTTCAAGAGAGCACAGGAGGTTAACTCTATCCCGAACATAGAGGACGAGTATACTGATTCTGCAGTGACATTGCCAGATCGGTTCAAAATGCCGCACATCGATCGATTCGATGGCTCCGGAGATCCAATGGTTCACCTTCGGCTATTTTTGGACATCTTGCAGCTGATGGGCCTGACTAGACTACAAAAGCCATCTTTCTTTGGCCGTACCATGTCTGGTATAGTGGCTATTGGTATGTGAAGTTTGAAGATTCTGTCAAGCAGAGTTAGGAGGAGATGGCCGAGGCCTTCATTGCACAATATTCATACAATACATAGATCGAGGTAACAACTCATGATCTCAAAGCAACAAGCCAAGAGCCGAAGGAGGGCTTTTTTGAATTTGTGACAAGGTGGAGAGCTAAGGCCTCGATGATGACCATATGGCCTTTTAAGAAGGATCAGATTATGATGGTTGTCCAGAATTTGCACGACAAGTTGTTGCAAAAGATAATTGTCCTACCCCTGTTTACAGTTACAGAACTCCATGAGATGGGGGTGCAAATTGAAGACGCCATAAAGCAAGGGCTGATTACAGATGAGAAGGAGCTGGGAAAAAGGCTATTTGTCTGCAGTTCTAATGCTCCTAGTGGTGGCACAACTGCGAGGCCGTCAGATGTAAGCGTTTTCACCACAACCAACACTGTCGACCTCTTTGCCAACACAAGCTCACAAACACCATCCAACCCTAGCCAATCCCAAAGGACCTTCAACCAGCTGTACATGACGTTGTCTCAAGCTATGAAGGTGCTAGTCAAAAAAGGGCACCTTAAACCATTAGATCCCCGTCTCCTTCCTAATCCTCTTCCATCCAAACACAACCCCACAAAACACTGCACGTTTCACCAACAACATGGTCATGATACCGACTAATGCTTTTGATTGTGTCATGAGATTAGGATCTCATTGACAACAAGGTGATCGCTCCACCTCAAAAACCCAATGTGACTACAAATCCACTCCCAGCCCATAATTAAATTCCCCTACCTCGAAATCTCAACCTGATCCATACACTGGCCATCCCTTGTGACTCCAACATATATATTACCCCCTCTCACCTACCGAAACCGATGTTGTTCATTCCAAAAGGCTCAGATTTGTGCATGATGGGCATGTTCGACCTCCAACCCAAGCATGTGGTGATGCTTATAGTGGAAAGAGAGTTTACCTTGAAAGAAGGTACTAGTCCATTGCCGGAGTGTTCCGTGGACTTACCTGATGGGGTGTATGACCCAAGCTACTACATTGTGCCAACTGGTCAAATAAAGCCCAAATTGGTGCTGCCCACCTTGATAGACATCAATGTTGTCAGGGAAGAAGGCCTGAGCTAGAGGTTAGATGATTTGGCAAAACTCGAGGAGAATTTGGACAACCTGCAGTTCTTTGACGAGCAGGATCAAGGGGATATATTGATCGGCTGGTTTGACTTGAATGGATCAACTGATAACTTTGGATAGCTGAGTGATTAGCCAGCCAAAGAGGAAAAAACTGGAATAAAACTAGAGGGAAAGGAAGCAGAAGTCACTGTAGTAGCTGAAAGGGATGATGAAAAAGGAAAGTTGCCGGTGAGCGTTGGTATAGAAAATTCAGCCCAAGAAGTGGGCACTGTAAGCACTGCGGATACGGAACAGGGAGCTGCACTGAGGCAGTTTGAACTAGAAAGGGTTGAAGACAACCGGGAAGCTGTAATGGCCCAACACCCTGTGGGGGATACTTATGATTTGAAAGTGATACAAGTAGAGCCAGACAATTGTTTGTCGGCCACTGAGGGTGAATAGTTGGCCGATGATGATCTGCATCTAGCGCACACTGACAAAGACTGGGGTGAGTGCCTTCTGGACAACACGTGGTATGCTGAAGAAATAGACTATTTGACAAGAAGTGGGCGGTATTTTAAGCCGCCACACCTTGATCAAGCAAACACATTTGGAAAAGATAAAGAGGCCGAGAAACAGAAAGAGAAACAGCTGGAAGAAGAGGCAGTGTTGAAACAACTCAAGAAAATCCAAGCTAACATCTCTATTGAGGGCCTTCTCATGGCCTCCTGGGTACACCGACAGGCAGTATTGTTGGCAATGGACAAGGCTAAATTGTCCATTGACACTGCTCCCGAACAGCTTGGGGGATTGGTCTTCCCAAGTGGTGCTAGACTAACTCTTACCTTCTCTGACAAAGAACTGCCACAGGAGGGCTCACCTCATAACAAACCCTTGTACATATCTGTGGAATGTAGGGAGAAATGGGTGCCAGTGGTGTTAGCAGACACCGGTTCGGCCATCAATGTCTGTCATTCTCACACTAGCTATACAATTGGCCTCAAACTAGGGGACGTTGTTCTGACAGCCCAAGAAATACGGGCATATGATAATACGAGCAGAGAGGTCATGGGCACGGTGCAAATTAGAGTCCTGGTGGGCCTAGCTGAGCAGGAGGCTGAGTTCTATGTTTTGGATATGCCAGCTACATTCAATTTGCTGTTAGGGAGGTCTTGGTTGCATCATGTAAAGGCCGTCTCCTCCACTCTCCATCAGATGTTAAAATACCCTCATGGGGGAGGAGTGGCGATTATTTTTAGGAATTCATCCATTCATCCGCCGCCAGAGACAACTACGCCAGTGCTAGAGATCACCCATGGTGATGAGGATGTATTCTTCTAAGCATTCACTATGGCTGAAGCCCAGGTAGTGCAGACCATCCTAGCCGTAGCCGAAGGCATATATGTCAGTGCTCAGTCCATCTATTTCATAAACAAATTGCAGTAGGTTCTAGGAATGGGACTCGGAAGACGTGGCTGGAAAGGTGTTGTTGCACTAAAAGATGTGCTACACAACCCACATGCCTTTGGTTTGGGCTATTTGCCCGCTAAAGAGGACTGGATCAGGAAGGGAGAAGAGATGAATGACAAAGCCATGGCCAAGCAAGCCGAGAAATACTATAAGCTCATCCACAGGCCAATCTAGGGGACACTAAATGGCTACTTTGTTCGGGAGGAAGAAGATTTCCCTTTTTCTGGCTTTCCTAAGCCTTGGGTGAATTCCTCCAAACAACGTGTCCCTGGGTTTGAAATCTTCATTGATCTTCAGTTGTAGAATAGTGATGATGAGGAAAGGGATGAACCAAGCGTCAAAACCGAACAGAGCATGGAAAGTGACTTAGATGGTAGCAAACTTGGAGTAGGGGCAGCACTAGCTAGTCTTTTGACAGATCTTGCAGCTAACCTAGAGAACTTAGGGGATAACCTTACCATCTTGATAATCGGGGAAGAACTGGGTATGAACCCAACCAGTGGCATTTTGGATGCGTTAGTGGCACCATCTCTTATCTGGCAGTTGGAGGAAGGCTATTTGTCTAGTTCTGAATCGGGTGATGAACTAGAATTTGATTCCACTGAGTCTGTAGGGTCGGGATCAAATTCAAGTTCTTTTGAGTCTGAGTCTGGTATTTCTGGGGATGGTAACTTGGATACCAAAGTCCTGTCTAGGTCTTCATTCAGCTTTTCTTTTGAGTCTATAACCGAAGATTTGGACATTTTCAATGAAAACTTTGCAGATTCTATGTACTTCTCTATGCTGTTGGTTTATTGTACTAACCAAGATTTTTAGAATTTTACTGAAAATGAAAGGGAAGAAATTTTCTTGGCTTTGAAAAACTTGATTAATCAAGAGGAGGAGAGGTTTGCTAAACCCTGTGCTAATGAAATCATTGCCATTAATGTGGGTAGTGAGAAGGATCTGTACATGGTCCAATCGGGTCCACATTGTCTTCGGAGCAGCGCGAGTGTTTAATCGCTTTGTTAAAAGATTTCAAAGATGCTTTCACGTGGTCCTACGAAGACATGCCTGGAATCGATCTTGAGATTGTACAGCATCGGATCCCTCTTGAAAATCAAGGAAGAGGTCACCAAGTAGATCGAGGCAGGTTTCTTGTTAGTATTTGAGTTTCTGACTTGGTTGGCCAACATCGTCCCAATGCTGAAAAAGGATGGTAGAATCCAAGTGTATGTAGACTTCCAGGACTTGAATAGAGCTAGTTTGAAGAATGACTTTCCTTTGCCGTATATTGATGAGTTAGTGGACTTCACTGCGGGCCATGCATTACTATCATTCATAGATGGGTTTTCCGGGTACAACCAGATTCTGATGGCACCGGAGGATAGAGAGAAGACCACATTCACTACGCTGTGGGGTACCTACTACTACCGGGTTATGCCATTTGGAAAAAATGCTGGAGTTGCCTATCAGAAGGCAGCAACCACCATTCTGCATGATATGACCCTCAAAGAGGTCAAGGTGTACGTGGAAAACATGATTGTCAAGTCTAAAGAATGAGAGGGCCACTACACTACCTTGAAGAAATCCTTTTAACGAATCAGGGAATACAGATTGAGGTTAAACCCGCAGAAATGCACCTTCGGCATAACGGTAGGAGAAATGCTGGGCTTTCTGATCACACAGAGGGGTATTGAAGTAGATCCTTTCAAAATCAAGGCCATTTTAGAAATGCCACCACCAAGGACTGAAAAGGAGTTGCGAGGCTTTCTGGGTAAAGTGCAATTCATAAGATGGTTTATTTCCAAATTAACCTTGACTTGTGAACCACTATTTGGTCTCCTGAAGAAAGGAAAGAAATTCTGATGGGATGATTGATGTCAATTTTCCTTTGAACAGGTTAAGCAGTACCTGCAGAATCCACCTGTGTTGTTGCTGCCAAAGCTGGGGAAGCCTTTGATTTTGTACCTGTTAGTAACAGACACGACCATGGGATGCATGCTCGCTTAGGAATCTAAAGATAGGGTGGAGAAATCCATCTACTACTTGAGCCAGAAAATGATGGATTACAAGACCCGCTATACTCTGTTGGAGAAGGCTTGCCTAGCCTTAGTGTGGGCTACCAAGAAGTTGAGGCACTACTTGTTAGCTCACTCTGTGATCCTGGTTTCGAGATTAGATCCCATCAAATATCTCTTTGAGAAACCAACGCATACAGGTAGGCTAGACCATTGGTTGCTTCTTCTCTCTGAATTTGATCTCAAATATGTCACCCGCAAGTCGGTCAAGGGAAGAGTTGTAGCGGAGTTCCTGGCAGACCACCCGATAGAAGGAGATGAGGCAGTGGAATACTTGTTCCAAGATGAAGCCATTTTGCAAGTTGAGGAGGAAACTTGGATGATGTACTTTAACGAAGCGTCTAATCAGTACGGTTATGGGATAGGTCCATTGCTGATAGCACATGACAACTCCCATATACCTTTAGCCTTGAAACTCTAGTTCGAGGTGTCCAATAATGAAGCAAAATATGAAGCGTGTATTGCTAGTTTAGAAGCCGCCCTGGAACTAGGGCAATAAGATTGGATGTTATCGGGGACTCAAAGTTAGTTATTTCTCAAGCAAATGGAGACTGAAAAGTCAAAGAAGAGAAGATGAAGGTTTACCATCAGACCCTGAATGCTCTGATTCCTAGGTTTGAAAATTTGACTTTCACTCATCTACTGAGAGAGAACAACAGGTTTGCCGATGCTTTAGCAACTCTATCTTCCACGGTAGACTTTCCACTTGGAGTCCGGATGTGTTCGATTATCATCGAGCATAAATACACACCGGTTTATGAAACTATTGCCGCGATAGATAAAGTTTAAGACAAAAATCCCTGGTATTATGATATTTGGAACTTCTTGGAAAAGGAGATATATCCACCAGGGCCAAATGCCAAGGACAAATGGGGAATACGGTGAATAGCCGTCCAATTTATCATCTACGGGGGTAAGTTGTATAAAAAAGGTCATTTGGGAATGCATAAGTTGTGTGTGGAAGAAGAGGAATCGAAGCGCCTTATAGAGGCTATCCACGGTAGAGAATGCGGGGCGCATATGAATGGTGCGATACTAGCCTGGAAGATTCTCAGGCAAGGTTATTACTGGTCCATTATGGAGGAGGATTGTATTGGTTTTGTACAACGATGCCACAAATGTCAAATTCATGCCAATCGCATGAATATTCCGCCGTCAAAGCTTTACAACATGACTTCGCCATAGCCTTTCTCGGTCTAAGAAATTGACGTTATCGGTGTAGTCACACCAAAAGGGTCGAATGGGCATGAATATATCTTAGCGGCGATTAATTATTTTACAAAGTAGATGGAAGCTTAGTCCTATGCAGGGTTGAAGGCATCGCATGTGGCTAAGTTCATCAGAAACAATATCATTTGCTGGTATGGAGTTCTGAATAAGATCATATTTGATAATGGCTCCCACTTCATGAAAGAGGTGATAGACTTGTTGGACAAATACAATGTGGCTTTTCGTAAGTCATCTATATACAGGCCACAAACCAATGGAGTTGTTAAAGCCGCCAATAAGAACATCAAGAACATCTTGCAAAAGATGGTTGAGACCTATAAGGACTGGCCAGATAAATTGTCATTTGTACTCTGGGCTATAGAATTTCGATTTAGACATCTACAGGAGCAAGCTCTTATTCTCTCATCTATGAGATGGAAGTTGTTCTACCAATTGAAATAGAAGTCCCATCGTTAGGAGTTATGGCTGAGTGTTAGATAGTGGAGGTAGATTGGCAATAGAGCAGATTTGAGGAGTTGATGCTATTTGATAAGAGAAGGCTAAAAGCATTGTATCATGTTCAGGGCTACTAGCGTAGAATTGCTAGGGCTTTTAACAAAAAAGTTAAGTCACAAAATCTCAAGGAATGGGATATAATGTTGAAAGATAACCGAGCTCCCATCCATGACCCTAGGGGTAAGTTCAGACCCAATTGGATAGGTTCTTGCATCATCAAAGCTATCTAGTCAGGAGGGGCAGTTATTCTCATGGACTTAGTTGGCTGGAATATTCGTAGTCGATCAACATAGACAAGTTGAAGAAATACTATCCCTAAGAAGCTTGCTAGGCCAAAAACCCAAAAGGGCGACCTAGGCAAAAGTTAGAGCATGAAAAATTAGAGATAAAGAAAAACTGAGCTTGCATGGTTGACAACCCTAAAGGGCAACTTTGGCAAAAGTTAGAGCGCAAAAGGAGAGTTAATTGGCACGCCCCAAACCCGCCCCTAAAAGTTTGGGCATGACCTATTCGGAAAAGAACATTAAATCTGATGTACATATCATATGGGGACTCAACGGAAGCATTTAATATCAAACAATAACATATAATATCGATTGAGCTATCACTACTATGCTAGGATCACGAATAGAACATAAGGCATATAAACATACAGTGACGAGCATCTGAAAGTTTAGCTATGTAGATATACACATACAGACTCAGCCCCCAAAATTGGGCGTAACACAAACATTGAAAGATAAAAAGGATCACATACATCTCAACCTTAGTCAGACACACTGGGTACAAAACTAAAGCTTAGCAAAGGTCCACGAAATGAGCGGCCTTCATCTAAGTGTCTCAATACTCAGGGTTGACAAAAGAGGAATAGAGGCCACGGGTTAAGATTAACCTCCAAGTTAAGTGCCTACAGAAACAGACATAACAAAATGTGAGCCGAGCTCAGTGAATAATAGTACATAAACCATTCAATGCTCAACTTGAATTATAATACATATCAATGCATATACAAATAAAGAGATCATGTGGTTAATTTGATTTTGTACCAATTTTAGAATGGCCTTGGGCTCAATCTTAAATAGAGTGGCTTTAAGTCCTTAACAGAGTGGCATGAAGCCCTTAAATAGAACGTCATTAAGCCCTTATACAGAACGACATTAAGCCCTTATACATGCATATATGAACTCAAGAGGTGGCTCGCACGGATTCTAGAGGTGACTCGCATGGCAGCACTTAGTTCCATGCAGCACTTTGTTTCATATTAACAAATCATACAGAATGGCCATAGGCCTCACAGATGTCATAAAACGGCCATAGGCCTCACAGATGGCTTTAAGCCCAGTTCAGATATATATGGACTCAAGAGGTGGCTTGCACGGATTCTAGAGGTGGCTCGCATTGCAGCACTTAGTTCCGTACAGCACTTTGTTCCATACCAGAAATCATTAGGTCTTAAAGACCGAACCATCCATATCATGTCATAGCATAGCATAACCGGAACAGATAACCAGAAATGAATTCATACATATTCTTAATTATTCTTAAATCATAAATAGAAATCAACGTTCATGCTTGATTATACATGGTACATCCAATAGCACTAACAAATCAATATAGAGCATACTTGTTAGTTCCATAACGGAACCTCCAGTACTGGAAACTTGTAACATACTTGAACCACAGTCTTATTACCCCCGGGCAAGGGCCTTGTGCTAAGGATGCCATGGATACTTTTATATATACGGGCAATCATTCATTAATTCAAAACGTAACATATTAGAAAATAGGGCATTTCTTATCATATCATGTCATTACAGTACGCTTAACAAAGACAGAACAATTCACATTCTAACGTGGGTTACATAATGATGTTAAACCTTTGCATTCATTTTGAAGATTCTGAACGACCTCGGGTCCATATGTAACACAACAGAATAATCTTGGATTCGCACAGATACATTGTTCACGGATGAACATAAGTTCCATTTATTCTTTAAGAAGAAGTAACGTAGTTTGCAAATGAATACCAGAGAGTTAATATTCATTATTGACAGAACGAAAGGATCCCAAAGTCATACCAATGTACGCAAATCTTTCAACGTTCATATAAGTTCACATTGATTTCCAATCGCCATAAATGTTCGTGTAACAGTTACGAAGAACAGAGCGTTAGTGACAGTAATTATCAATGGTAAATAAAATGTACATTTCCATACTACTACTCACAGAGTGATGGCGGAGCATTACGTCCTCACGGGGTGTGTCCTGTACACATACATAACTTATTCATTAGTTCTCTCTTTCCTTCTTAATTCATTTTTTGATTCATTTCGCTTTGAATGAATTTACGGATACTAAAACAACATTAAATACAAATTTCACAAATACTAGAGGGTCAAGCACGTAAAACGGAGTGAACAGATTTTTCTGGCATGGGCCGCACGTGCGGCTGTGAGCCCCGCACATGCGGCGGTTGGTCCCGCACGTGCGGTAGTGAAGTCCGCAAGTGCCTTTTTAGCAGTAACTGAGGGCCAAAAATTTCTCACTTCCCGCATGTGCGGCCATGACTCCAGACGCGTCTGAAGAGCCGCACATCGCGGCCATGACCAAGCGTCGTGCAGAGCTCGCGCTACGCGTTATGACCCCCGCACGTGCGGCGATTTGCCCAGTTTTGCCCTTTGAAATTCATACAAAATTACACAAAACCACTTCTTTCTAGAAGGGAAATATAGAGAAATTAATGAAACTTTAAGATTTAAAATCACCATAAACATGGTTCATAAGTTAATCAAGGCACCTTGAATTCTAACTAAATAATGCCCAATTATACATATATAATCATCCAAACACACAATAAGTTCAAGCATGCAAAGATAGAGGAAGAGAATGAAATTCTTCTCCATACAACTCAACTTAACCCAAAATACCCTAACGATACAACATCTCTTCAATTCAACCCTCTCTACAACCATAACTCCAATACACACTTTAATTTTCATGATCAACAAGGGAATCTTACTCATTTTCAAGAAGGAAAGGATTTTAAGTAGAACACACATACCTTGAGCTTCAAAATGTTTATAATCCCCTTACTTTCCAATCTTCTTCTTGCTTAACTTCACTCAAACCCTCTTCTTCCCTAATGTCTCTCTCTCTCTCCCAGGAGATTTCCTTGTCATGACTCTTAAGTCAAATAGGTAGAGAATATAGACATATCTAACCAAAAGTGAATAAAGACAAAATTTAATTAGTTTAACCATTCCTAATTGAAATTTCACAGAAACTCATACTATCTGATCCTAAATATAAAATCAATTTCGGATAATTAAACTTCTAAGGCTTTCAATTTTTGATTTAAACACTAGAACTGTAATAGATATTTCTCATGTTAAACAGATACATACCTATAAGCACAAGATTCACTTCTTAAACTTACTTTCACATAAAATTTCACAATACGTATTTAGATGAACAGCATAAGGGACCGAAAGTATGTCAGAAAACATGTACGAGGGTTGGGCTATTACATTAATACTTGAGTGAACCTGAACCAAACAACATAAGGCCTGATTTCCATCTTTGGGATACGTAGGCAACTTCATCCTGAAGTTCGGTCATGATCATCTTTAACTCAACTGTCTTGCCCATGTGTCTGATCAGGTCATCTTTGTCTGTCCATTATCTGAGAGCTTGGTTGCGATATTTATTCTGGGAATAAAAGCTAGTTCCGATGTCGAGCAGTAATGTATTCAAGCAGGGTCAGTTATGATCTCTTGATTTGAGGTTGTACATCTTGAGGATTGATTCTGTACGTGTTAGGCTGTGACCACTTTTGAAAATGTTTTTGGAAAGTTTTAATAAAAGTTGATTTTGTTCAAAATTTTACCTTTTACAACTTAGACCATTTTTGGATCAAAAGGAAAATTTTTAGTGGTCACAACTTTAATTCCATTGATTTCAACAAAAATTTCTCCAACTCTTTGATACAAATAAAAGTTGCTTTTACATCATAAAACTTGAAAAGAAAGGTCAAAGCAATAAACTATGGGCATAGGCGAGTCAGCTGCTTCTGCGTTCTCTGCTCGTGCTTGCGGAAGCTTCTGAAGCCAAAATGGGCCCGGTTTGTGCCTCATCCTTGAGCCAAGCCAAGCACTCACCAGAAAGGGCATAACTGAAACTAAGGGCAGGGAACAAAAGCTCTCTCATCCTATAGGCAGTGAGGTACCTAGCCAAATGTGAAGCATGAATTGGGAATGAAGCTGGGTATTCTACCCCCTCCTCAGAGTGGGTCTGATCATGCCCAAACTGGCGTCTAAACTAGAAGGGAAAGTAGAACCCGCAGTGCATGAGGCCAATCAACTATATGCCAGGCTGCTAAGTCATGCTGTAACTCATCTCAGTTAGATGAAGTTAGGGGCAGCACCAAGCTACGTCAGTTGCAGACTTGATGCACATCCAGTTGCACCACCATCCCTTGTTGGGAAAATTCACTAGCCAATGGCGGAAAAAATAAGCTCGAGCTGAGTACTTGGGGCAAGAGTCGACCACCTTCAGCTTATCCATGAGCCATACCTGGGAAGGGATGAAAAATAAGAGAGATTAAAGAATAGAGAGATGTACGTAGAGAGAAAAGTAAAGAAAGCGCTTTGAGAGAAAAATAAAGCATGAGTGCCGAGTGATGTGAGAAACACATATGAGAAAGGATGGGAAACAATACCTGAAGAATTAGTGGACTCCCTTCAAACCTGGTGGTCTCTTGTCGATGAAAAGCATCCAAGCCTATCAAGGTCTCAGCCAGGGCCAAACCGATGCAGCTTTTACCTTCTTTTAGACATTGGGCCACTTCAATCAACCGTATGCTGGTTCTGCCAAAACTAGGGGAAAGAAGGAAATGCGCAAGCATACATAAACAGAGGGCATGTTGTCAAAAACCTCGCTAGAGGAGGTCACCCCTATTACCAATGTCAGAAAATTGATGAACCAAGCTAGGTATATCTAGCTCTCCGTTATCGGCCAAAGATCGAGCTTCGTGTAAAGTGAGCCTACACATTCATCCCAAAGCTTGGGCGTGGCAGAAACGAGGCTAAGGTATGATTTCCTCGTCGTGCCAAGTTTCCATCAATGCATGAAATTCTTCAATAGTCGGGCACATTTCTTATATTCCGAAGCTAAATAAATGGGTAATTGGGTCCCAACATCGGGCTGTGGCATGGAGGAATGGAAAGTAAAGTGGAGTATGGCTCAACGAGAAAAGTGCATTTATGCTGAAACCTAAAAAATTTACCTTTTCCATGCCGTCTAAAGTAGCTATCCAATCCATGAGCTTATCGGCAAAGAATATCTCCATTTGTAGGAGAAACAACAACTAAAATGAGGTTCTGAAGAAGAAATTACGAAGGAGGACCTTTTGTAGAAGATAAGGCTGTGAGTGGAGACCAGCTGTCAGTAATTTGGTGATTCTCACATTTGTGGCCGGCAACTCCCTCTTCTGGCCTACCAACCACTTGTGTGCTGGGCAGTGTTGGCAGCTTGGTTTTTGTCTTGATCTTTGCATTTTTAGGTCTTGTTTTGAGTCTTTTGGTCTTAGCAAGTGTGTATATTTGTGTTTGAGTTGTTTTTGCTTTGCTTATCAAGTTGTATTTTGTATTTTGCTCGTTGATTGTCTCATTACCCGATTAAGGACATCGTGCCAATGCAAGTTTTCATTTTCAAATTCAATTCCATATCCATTTCATGCAAATATGGTGCTTATGATGCAAAAATGATAACACTTTTCATAAAAATTGCAAGGTTTTATTCCGATCATGATTTTTACAAAAGAGGAGTATAAGTTTCAAAAGCAAAGTAAAACCTATCTAAAGCTATACATGTGCTAATGCTACCTAACAAAAAGAAACTAAGAAAAAAATACAAAAAATCGACACCAATCATCTCAAGCTCAAGAGGCCCTCTTCGTCATTTTCCTCGGAGGGGACTAAGGGGCACTGTCTCCATCAGCACCGTTGTCAGAATCAGACTCTGAACCAAAGCCGGTATCATCTCTGTTCCCTGCCTCATAGCCAGCCTCGGCATCATCATCTCCGCTCCCAGACCCCGAGCCAGCATCATCATCTCTACTCTCAAATGACTCAGAATGTCGACTCACTGCCTCCTCGGAGTTGCTAGTCTAAGCATCATCATTGCTCAAAGTGAGCTCTGAGGGACTTCTCCGGCCTTGGGTACCCCTATCCTTGCCTCGACCGTGGTGCACATCTCAGCCATGTGCTAGGGCTTGCCTCTCTCTCCTCACTACTACTGGAGGAGGTGCTGCCAATGCTGATGCTGCTGTTGCTACTGTCATAAGGTCCCTCGGTATAGATGGAATCTGGAGAAACAGATGTCCACATATCAACTACAATGTGTGTATCAAATACAGGCATAGTATGTAAAATGAGCGTCATGCAGAAACTAGATACAGTATGAGTATAATGTATGAGTACAATGTACTAATGTAGTGTATCAGTGCAGTTTGGGAAAGATTACAGTTGAGGTGCCAATGTATCAGTGAGAGTATGATAGTTTGGTGCACAACATAGTTAGTATTGAAAAGCATGCTGAAATAGAGGAAACTACCTGAATATTGTGGAGACCAAGCAGCGTATCTCTCCTTTGTACCATGCCAATCAAAACGGCAACTAGCTTTAGAAGGCTCTCTATGTATTCCATATGTGCCTGTAAGTGCATTTGACTGATCAATATCTGGAATAAACATATCAGAAATGAAAATGTTAGGGGCAAATTGTAAAGTGTGGTCCATACCCGAGGTATGCCTCGAGCTCTAACAAACCCATGCCCTGCCTCTGCCGACTCAAGCGGAATCTGGTAGGCTGTCCCGGTCGGCCGCCAACATGTAAGCACAGTGGGAATCTCCAACTAACCGGTCATCTGTCCAATAGGAGGGGCTCTTCTAGTATGGGCACTGGTCATCCGAGTTGTCTCACCTGCCACAAGAGCTCCTGATCCCTCACTCGCACGAATGCCCATCAGATGAGGCATAAGATGAGTTTGAATGAATGTCACGTAGTCATCCTCTGCTCTAAAGAAGACAACGTCTAGGCCCACTATGAATTGGATGATCGCATCAACTGGTAGGCTATCTGCTGTCCTCATAGATGCTGGTGGTGGCATGGGAATGATCGGATCTGGCAAGCCTACGGTCTAGCATACAAATCGCTCACTCAAAAACCAAGCCCGATAAATTAGGCCCTCCAGCAAAATTCAAAAGTGGGATGTGCCCCAAGCCTCGGCATACTGGTCCCTCACACCAAACAACATTGTCGCCCAAGGCTACCATGTGATCTGCAAACAGAGAATGTACAGATTGTTAGTTGTCGTCAGTTTCCAAAGTATGAATCAGAGTAGTAATAAAGCAAAAATGACTGTGAGTTTCGGGTTACCTCGTCAGTCGCCACTGTGTCGAAGTATCGACAAAAGAAGGTGAAGGTCTTGTCATCGGGGCTTCCATTCTAACACTGGTTGCCAGACCATCGTGAATATGGTACCACGGGGAAATATGCACCATAGGCTCTGAAGCCAGAGTTAGGAAGTAGGCATAAACCCACAATTGCAAGGAGAGGGCAGTGGTGTTAATGCATGAACAGATACAAAATAGAAATTGCAAAGCAGGAAGAACAATATATGAACAGCCATAAAAAGTGCAAAGCAGAAATCACAAGTTTTGAACAGATATTGAATAGAAAGTATAAAGTCAAAAAGGTGAGGTGCATACCTCCCAGGCTCTCCAGTAGCCTCTAACTCGCTCTCTCATCATCCGGGAAGTGAAGCTCATGTAGCCGTAGAGGGTGGCGAGGTGAGTTTCGCCCCAATCATAGAATCACACCCGGGGCAGTGTCACCAAAGCGCTCAGCAGATATAAGCCTACGGTGTTCCACCTGTTCGAAAGCAAGGTTGTACTGAGTAGAAACATCAAGAAGCCCTGGGCATACTGTTCTATCTCCTTTGGTGTCTCGAGCTCACTCTAGCGGAACTGCTCAAAAAACCAACTGTACCTTACCATGACAGGCCGATATAGAACTGGGCGTGCTCGCAGCAGGTGGATCTAAGCGCCCTCTCACTCACCCATATCCGTGTTAAAGGGGATTGGATCACTCCCTACTCCTAAGCCTGTAAGCATGGCAAAATTGTAGGGAGTCATCGTCATCTCCCTGGCGGAAGAGAGGTGGAAAGAGTTGGTGGTGTCCTACCACCTCTCCACCAATGCCCCTAAAAGAGTTTAGCTTGCTATGTACCGTTAGAGCCCGTAGCAGAATAGATCGAAGCCAGCCTCATCAATGATGTCACGGACCCCGGCGGGGAGCTCATCATACCAGTCTCTCGCCGTCATCTTTCCATATCCTCTATAAGAGCGGGAGTCCCCTCTGGCAGAGAAAAGGTGAATCAGATGAAAGACAGCGATAAAAGAGCATTCAGATAAAAGGCAGTGCAAAAAATGCAGTTAAGGGAAAGGTAGGAATGCATAAAAATAGAATTCATACCTCGGTAGTGCTGGAAGAAAGGTGGGAGTCTAGCTCCCTCAGTAGGAGGTCCTCTGGTACACCATGGGTGAAGTCACTAAAGCGCTTGATGCCCCCGGGCGGTAGTATTTGTGTACGAAGATGATATATCATTAGATCAAATGGGCGCACCCTCAATGGTAATGGCTCTGGCTTGAGCTCTAGAGCAAACTCTGCCTCAAGATCAGCTGCGATGTCCGCTGTCGCCTTATTGGCCCCAACAACCACCGGCTCCTCAACCTCGCCATGGGGTGATAATGGAGGTGGAACCTCAAGAAGAGCCCCGTCATGAGGAATATCATCCACCTTCTGGAAAGTGGATGAAAAATGGGTGAAAGGTGAAGAAAAATGGAGAAAATAGGGAAAACTTGGAAAAAGTCAACCCTAGGAGAGAGAAAAATGGTAGAAAAAGCCAAAACCCGAGAAAGTTTGTAAAACCTGAGAGAAACTCGAGGAGAACACGCCTAAAGTGGTGAAAATGCAAGAAAAACGACGAAATCAAAATCTTATTGGTTCAAAGTGTAGAGAATCAAGAGGGTTTTACGAAAAAAGTTTGCATGGGAAGTTGGAAAACACATATAAAGTACAAATCTAGAGAGATAATACACATAGAGAAAGAGAGAGAGAGTGAGAGTATTTTCGAAGGTTTGGGTGTGTGCAAATGAAGTGTGGAGATGTATACTTAAAGACCCAAGGATGAAAAGATCTTTCTGCCCCGATCTATGCATGGGTGGCCAGCAAGCCCAAATGGTGGTCAGCAGTCTTTCCTTGTGGCCGGTAGGTGACCTATTGGTCCTCACTTGTGTCTTGATGCTGTTTTGTGCCTTTGTTCCCCGAGAAGTGTATAAAAGGTTCACTGTTGGGTTCAGATTGATTCTTAGGGAGCTCAAAACTATGTTTTGACATGCAAATGATTTGCCAATTTGAACGAGGTGTATCCTTTTTCTACATGTTGCAAAGTCTCTGAGAGGTAAATTGAAGGTTGTCACCAAATATCATTTTTTGCTCATTTTGTCAAAATTGCATAGTTGTTCTCTTCTATTGCATAGAATGTGTATTTTCACTTATGTTGCACACGTGTCCTATATCATTCATGATTCGTGCATAGAACACGCTTTTCAATTTTGCATAGAATTTGCTTTTGTTTCTCACATAGAACATGCCTTCAATTAACATCATATGCCTGTTGTCTATCTTGCATGGAATGGACGTTGTCACAGTATTGGTTTGTAATCTTGTTCACTTTGTGCATCTATTGCACTTGTTCACTTTGTGCATTTATCACACTTGTTCACTTTGTGCATCTATCGCACTTGTTCACTTTTTGCATCTATCGCACACGCTCATTCCTCTTTGCATTTTTTGTTGTCTATCTCAGGATGCGTGAAGCGCGACCCTGGGCGTGTTTTATCTCGGGATGCGTGAAACACGAGCCCAAGCGGCTTTTTTTTCTTAGGACGTGTGAAGCGTGGCCCTGGGTATGTTTTATCTCGGGACGCGTGAAACGCAAGCTCGAACATATTTTGTTCTTTCTCAGGATGCGTGAAGCACGACCTTGGGCATGCTTTATCTTGGGACACGTGAAACGGAAGCCCGAGTAGTTTTTCTTCTTTCTCAAGATGCATGAAGCGTAGCCTTGGGCGTGTTTTATCTCAGGATACGTGAAACATGAGCCCGAATGGTTTTTCTTCTTTCTCAAGATGCATGAAGTGCGGCCCTGGGTGGGTTTTATCTCGGGACGTGTGAAGTGCGGCCCCAAGCGATTTTTTCTCTTCTTCTCACGGTGTCAGCGTGATTGGTATTTCTCAGGATGCGTGAAACGCATCTCTGAACAGTTTTCATATCGGGACGTGTGAAACACGACCTCAAGTGGTTTTCATTTCTCAATTTCTCAAGACGCGTGAAACGCGACCCTGAGCTGTGTTTTGTTTCCTTGTCTCGCATTTTGGCATGGTTAGAGTTTCTACATGGAACCTGTGTTGGTTTTAAGCTTGAAGCTGCTCATTCATATGTTGTTATCTTATCTTGCTTATTGCATCTGTTATTGCTTATTGTATTATCTTTGCAAGATCACGAGTTTTCAAAATAGCCGGCTTCACGAAGCGTGTAAGTCCAGCTTTCAAAGTTTTCTTCATGCATATCATTTGTATCTTGCCTCCGAACTACGCTAGTTTGATTCCTTGCAAAGGTATACATAGGCAGCTTGCAAGCGCAACCATTTCATTTATGTCTTGATTGTTTGTCCAAGTCTTACGGCCTTGTCAAAATGGGTTGTCTTTGGGCTTTGACATTCACTCATGTCATTTCATGACTTCGAGTTCTGTCAAAGAGGGGCAACTGTAGACACCCTATTTTTTACTGCCTTTATGACTTGGACGCCATCACTTGCACACCTAATGATGAATGCGCATATGCTTGTCAGGTGCTTAGAGTCCTTAGCAGAATGCCACAGTTTTGAGCCTTCAAACCTTGTACACCTCTTACCTTGTTTCGGACCACAACCGAAGTTCTTCAAGCTTGAAAAACCTTGGGACCTGCCGGCCACCACTGTTGGCTGCAGGCCACTAATCTTAGCTATATGCCACAAGTGTGTTTGGGCAGATATTTTTGCCAACTGTGCCAGCTGTTGTCACAGATACATGCACTTGCTTACACATGTATGTTTCGATATTTCTGAGGGAGTTTGATGTTTGTTTATATATAGGAGACCTCCACTTCTATCTTTAAGGTGAGAAAATTTTTGGAGCAAAATATTTTCTCTCTCTCTCTCTCTCTCTCTCTCTCTCTCTCTCTCTCTCTCTCTACAATTCTCTGTCTCTGTCTCTCTCTCTTGCAAATTTCTTGAACCTTTGCCTATACACTCTAACCAAACCTTTCCATCTTTGAGATGTGGTACTTTTGAGCCTACTTTGAGTTCATGAGGGTGTGTATGTGTTGAATTGTTGCTTAGAAGTGTTCTCCTCTTCAAGAGGTATAAGGCTTGGCTTGTTACCTTGGCTTATTTGCTTATTTTTCCTACTGTTTTTGAGCTATTTTTGAACTGTATAAACTCTATAATTTTAGGCTGAAACTTGTGGTTTAAGGCCTTAAAGGGTGGAGGGGTGGTTCACCTTTCTTTCCACGTTGCTTCTCTAGCCTTTACCCTTATGTTTCCCACCTTTACACTTTTTTTTTTAAGCTTTTAAATACTGAATTTAAGAGGTTTTTCAGTGGCTAAAAACACGTTTTGAAGTCCTAAAAACGGAAGGGGTAGCCTTCTCTCCTTGTGCTTGTTTGCTAGCTTACATAGCTAGTTAGGGGTAAGGTTGACTTAGATCGGGGATGTCGCGATTGTGAGATTGAGGTTACTGGTCACTGACTTCCTTTTGCTTTTGTATTGCTAGACATGTCGAGTTTCAATGTCATCTTAGGTATGGATTGGTTATCTTCGTATTGTGCTGTTATAGATTGTTACCGTTAGAGAGTTACGGTGTGCACCTTGAGTGGTGACTGTCTTTGTTTTCTGGGAGACCGAGCTGATAGGGTATTGTGGCTAGTGTGTGACTCATGTGGTCGGAGCGAGCTTAGTTGTATTCTTGTACCTTTCTTGGGTAGTGAGAGGATGTGATTTGAGTTGAGTTTCCAAGGGTAGTTTGTGAATTTCTAGATGTCTTTCTTGAGAATCTTACTAGTTTGCCACGTCACCGAAAGATTAAGTTCTCCATTGACTTAGTGCTTGGCACGGCACCGATTTCCATGGCACTGTATAGATTTTCACCCTCCAAGTTGTATGAGTTGAAGATTCAACTCCAAGAGTTGTTAGATAAGGGTTTCATTCGCCCTAGTACTTCACCTTGGGGAGCTCCGACTCTCTTTGCTAAGAAGAAGGTTAACACTTTGCGTCTGTGCATTGATTACCAAAAATTGAACCAGGTAACTGTTAAGAACAAGTACCAATTACCTCGTATAAATGATTTGTTTGACCAGTTAAAGGGCTCTTGTTGCTTTTCTAAGATTGACTAGAGATCGGGTTCTCACCAGCTAAGGGTAAAGGAGGAGGATATTTAGAAAACAACATTTTGTATGCGGTATGGCCACTATGAGTTCTTAGTGATGCCTTTTGGGCTAACGAATGTACCGGCTTCATTAATGGATTTGATTAATTGAATTTTTCATGAGTTCTTAGACCGTTTCGTGGTTGTCTTTGTTGATGACATTTTGATCTACTCACCCTCTGAGGAGGAATACCAGGAACACTTATAGGTCATGCATGAGTTGCTTAGAGCCCACAGTTTATATGCCAAGTTCGGGAAGTGCGAATTCTGGTCAAAAGATGTTAAGCCCTTAGGTCATGCGGTATCTGGGGAACGAGTGATGGTAGACTCTTCTAAGATAGAGGTAGTGCAAGATTGGGAACAACCTATGAATGCATTTGAGATCCGGGGTTTCTTGGGCTTAGTCGGGTATTATTGACGTTTTGTGAAAGAGTTCTCTAGATTGGTCTCACCATTAACTAGATTGATGAGGATTGAGGTGAAGTTTGTGTGGAGCGAGACTTGTGAAAAGTTGTTCTAAGAGCTTAAGGTTAGACTTACCACTACTCCAGTATTGATTATTTCGGAGAGAGGTTTGGGCTATTTAGTCTATTGTAATGCATCTCGGGAAGGATTGGGTTGTATATTGATGCAGGAGAGGAAAGTGGTAGCATATAGTTCCCAGCAGTTGAAACCATATCCGACAAACTATCCTACTCACCACTTAGACCTCGCAGCGGTGAGTTTTTCCTTAAAAATCTAGAGGCATTACTTATATGGCAAGAGATATGAGGTGTTTTCCGATCACAAGAGTTGGAAATATCTGTTTTCACAAAAAGATTTGAATTTGAGACAAAGGAGTTGGATGAAGTTTATGGAGGACTATGATTTTGAGTTGCACTATCATCCGGGGAAGGCCAATGTAGTGGCCAATGCTTTGAGTAGGAAGTCCGTAAGTAGTGTAGCTAGCATTGCCATCCGAGAATAGGAGATGTTGGGTGCTAGTGGCGAGTTCAACTTGCATCTTAGTATAGCTCAACATTTTCATGCCCCATTTTGGAAGACAAATAAGCCCTACAGTGTCGGACTCCCGCAGTTCTGAATCTGATCTCACAAGTGCAATGTGAAATAGATAAACACCAAAGAGTCCAAATCCAGCAAATCTTTTGGAAAATCGATTTTGAATAAAATTGCCAAAAATAAACTGCTTTGCCAGATATAGAGTCGCCACGTAAATATTTTTTGGGAAATTTAGAAAACCCATGACTAGTGCCAAAGGCCATGTGTCCGTCATCACCAGGATTTTCTCGGCTCGGGAACTTAGATACGAGAGGGGAAGGTCATGCATTAAGCACCCCGCTCGCTCGATCAAAGATCGACCTCTACTAATCATGCTGTGAATCTTATTTACATTATATGCTCTTGTTCCGATTAGGCTAGTATTGCATGTGATGCGCACACACACAAGTATAGACTAATTTTCAAAATTTGGAACACTTGATTTCATGTTTGTTTTGAATAGAGTTTGTCAATGTGCCACTCGAAAAAGTGGACTTAAATGTACATGAATCAAACCATCTCAGTTCAAGCAATTAGCATTCATCTACAAGTATAGACTAATTTATCATTTAAGCAATTAGCCTCATGGCAAGCATGCTAGACATGGCAACAATCACACTCATGTAGTTATGCTAAAGCAAATAAAAGCTCACCTAGTACTCCAAGCCAAAAAGATGAAAAAGTTAGAAAAAATGCATGATCCGAACTAATGCAATATGACTAATGCAACACATGCGATATGCAATCTAAATAGGCTCGGCTACTTAACATGGCATGTGAATCAATTTGATAGCATGCAGTCTAAGCACATTTTCAAAGAAGCGTTAAACTAACAATGCACGTTAGAATGATGAATTGAGCCTCATTGTATGCAATACAAGTGGATGCAAGGCATGATAGACGCTAAACAAAACACGATGCCCTAAACTAACCAACATAAGCTAGTAAATAAAAGGGAGAAAGACGTGGGGTTAGAAGACATACACATTATTACAAGTTTATGCCCTCATGTAGGAGGGTCCGAATAAACTATCTAGCTAAGCTAAGCTAATTACTAGCTATTACAACAACAAATGAATAAATTAGCTAAGCTACTTAACTAATTATTACAACAACAAATTAATTAACTATTCTGGCTAATTAACTAATTATTACAAGACAAAATTAACTAGCTACAACTAATTAATTACCACAAATAACTAAGCTAAGTAATTAGATTAAATAGCCTCAGGAAGTGAGGAGTGCTCATGCATGCGTATGGATTTCCACCCAAAAAGGCCACTGTTCTGCTGCCAGGAAGCCTCTGTTGGGTAGTTAGAACACTTGCACTGTTTTTCACCTCAAAATCAGCTTTGTTCCATTTGAAAAAGCCTCTATTGGGTTTTGCAAAGGTGGTTGGCAGGCCAAAAGTGGTGGCTTGCCATCCACAAAAGATGGTTTGTCGTCCACAAAAAGTGGTCTGCCGGCCACTGATGCTTGGTTCTTCCCACTATAACAGAGAGAAAACAGAGCACAACCAATGTATTCTCAAGGGTTGTTTGTACAACTTACCCCTCCTTATCATCAAACAGCTTAAAGGAGTAGTAAATTCGATTCACAAATCATCAATCGATGCAATTTCATTGCATGATGGCCTATGAACCAAAGTGTACAAGTTCAATAAATGCAACAAATAAAAACTCCCAAACCCTCTCCCTGTCATGGATTAATCAAGGGAAGTGGTTGACATTGACTCTTGAACCGTTTACATCACTAACAAGTATGAAATGATTCAAGACTCAAGGGTACAATTAACGTCCGATTGAACCCCAACCAAGTTATTATCTTGCATCATTTTTAGTCCTCATTTTATTACTCAATTTTAATTACTAACTATTCCTTAATAAATTAAGTCCAAAAGTGAGTTTTGAGTCCTCTAATGGAAAGAAACATCAAATCAAGAATTGTTTTAAGCATGAGAGAAGTGTCATGCCATTGGTAATGAACCCCCAATGGGATTAAACTATTAAGAACAAGACTTTAATCTCATGCTTTAAACAAGTAACTAGTTTGAACCAAATTTCAAAGCAAAGCAAAAGCCAAGAAAGGAGAGAGGTTCCAGAAGTGATTAGGGATGAAAACAAGTATGGAAAGCCATAAACAAATGCTATCAACTCAAATAGGTTGCTGGCTAAGGCCTAAACCACCAAGCCTGTGAGGACAATTACACTACAAGCATGCAATACAAAGCTCAAATGCAATGAACCACTAAAAAAAGTCCTAAAACAATGCTAAATCAGTCCTAAAACATATTGGAATTAAGACAAAAATAACTAGAATAGTAAGCTACCCTGAGTGGAGATGCTAACTAAGCCATCTTTAACGCCAAAACTGATGTGAATGCAGATGAAATGAAGGAATAAGATGTACTAGTATCAATCAACACATTGGCAATAGAATTGAACAACAAAAAATACCTCTTATAATAGAGGGTGCTGGCAAATGATCTGGTGTGGTAAGGTCTCTATACCACTTGCTCACCCCTCGGAGCATAAGACTAGTAAGTTGATTGAGTCAAAGAGGCTCCCAGAGTAACCCTCAAGGACTGTGCTAAGTCGATAAGCTGATGGCTCTGTGTCTGTCTCGAGCTAGAAGCACCAGGTGTGCCAGCTACTTGAGGGAAAAACCTCCCCAAGTGCCTCAACTACCCACACTGATAATAGGTAGGCAGCTGCCCTTTCCTCTAACTCTGCCTCTGTGGACAAGCCACATATAGCGCAGGTTGTTGCCCTCATCCTCTCTGCGAGCGAACTAGAGACTTGTGGCCTAGCTAACCACACTTAAAGCAAGTGATCCCATCCTGACTACCCCTTTATGAACTAGAAATCGATACAGGAAAAGTGGATTTCAACAGTGCTGCCTGGGACTGCGGTGGGGTGGAACTTCGCTGCCTCTTGTTGTCCCGAGTCTCTCCCTAAACCTCATGACTCCTTTACCTAGAGCCTCTCCATCTCTCATCTTCTGCCTGAATCACAGTTTCTAAATGATTTGCCACCTCTACAAGACAGTCGTAATCCCTAATCATAGACCCGACCATCTTGAAAAGGAGTCTGGTCCTCAGTCGCTTCTTGAACTTGACACAATGATGATCATTCGCCGCCACAAGCTCCGGTGTAAATCTAGAGAGATTAGTAAAAGCGGCCTCAAACTCTGCTACAGGCGTGTTCAGCTGCTTGAGCATCAATAATTGATCCTTCAACTTCTCCCTAGTAGTAGGAGGCAAGAACTTGTCTTGGAAGGCATTGACAAAGGCCTCCCAAGTCACTCAAATGCGCCCACACGCATACTTCCACCACTGACCTGCATCTTTCTTTAGCTGGAAGAATGCCAAGGTCATCCTCAAACTGTCATCATCGATGCCAAGCAGCTCGAATGTCTTCAGTATCTACTCAAGGCACTCATCTACCTTTAATGTCTTCTTTTGATCTTCTAAAAACTCATTCAGATTCAACCGAAAGAACTCCCTCTTCAAAAAGGATGACCCTATCTCAGCAACATGGGCTTGGACTTGATTCTCAAGCTTAAGAATGTCCATAGACTCCCGCAAAGCACTAGCCATTCCCTGGGCCAAAGTGCCCATGGCTTGCTGACCTATTGGCTCAGTCACGTTGGCTTGACAAAACTCCCTCCTGCTGTGCCAGAATATCATCCGGTAACAGCACCTCCTACCACTTAGGCCAACCACGCTTACCACCACCATGTCTACATCCTAACATCCTAATAAAGGTAACTCAACAAATTAGTAGATTCAAAAATGTGTCGAAGCTAATTCATTCACGTCTTAATGTGGTGGACAACAAATTATTTACTCCACATAAGCACTTAATCACATAAACAAAAACGAATTTCCTTTTTATATAGTGACCATCCCGCGACATTGGCAGAGTTCCAGTTAGAAATAGCAGTGATTAAGTGCTCTTCTAACAGGACATTTAGACCCAATCAATATCTAGGAAATCAAATTTCATACTCATTAAGTCACATAAGCATGTTATCACATAGCATACTAGGCCTATTTCGAATAACATCTACCAAGAGAACCCATTGTGGTAAAAAACCACATCCCATGATCCAAAAATATTCTAACTTGGTAGCTCTGATACCAAGTTGTAACGCTCCGAAATAAATGAAAATAATCCAACTCATAACATTACTTACAAGTGATCAACAACATAATATCTTCTATTCCATTCATAACTTTGATCAATACAAAAGATGACATATGCAATATACATTTATAAACCCTAGATTTTGAATCTATAGCATATGACATGGATACATGAAATAAAGTAAAAGTAAAACCAAATAATTATATGCCCTAATGGCTACAACTTTCCAAGTCGATACTTGGGTACAACAAAATGAGTTTAACTCAATACAAGTAAAGTCCAAGGCTTAAACAAAAATAACTACATCAATAAACAAAAATAAAGCCCTTAGCTCTAAGTCTTCCCAAGCTACGTCCTTGGTAAAGGCATATCATCAGCATCTAAAAGTTGTTTCCCACATAGGGTGAGCCAAAACCTAGTAAAGATGCTCTAACATAGTATATGAATCTTAGCAAAAATTATAAGGTGAATGCACATGCATGCCATTTGTCAAACATTCCATGTTTTCTATCTCAAAATAATGCAATGCCAGATTATACATCAATTCATGAAAATGATCCTTTTTATAACAGAAAACAGGGCAGTGGATACAAAACACTAGAATCTCTAGGTACGTGTCTGCCAGTAGGCTATGCAAGTACTACCAAAATCATTTTACCGGTACTAACCAGAAGGATCGACATCTAATCGCGTGGGTTTCTAGACTTTTACCAAGAACACACAGGCCAACATCATAACCATAACCACACTCCCTAACTAGATTCACCAAGGTATTCACCCATTTTTCTCAAAATTAATACATTTACAATGTTCAATATGAAATGATGATCAATGCACAATGTATGAGAAATTAGTTTCAATTTAACCTAATCCTCATGCAATGTCTACAACAATCAAGACTATCCTCCACCAATGGCCCAAAACAGATATTTTTATACACAGATAGTTTTCAATCAAAAGACATAATTTCATCCTCTTACAATAGGAATGATATTACACATCCAACTCCACCATCATCATGAACATATTTATTATTCTAATCTTACAAAAACCCACATCATTTTCCATTTCCTTCCACAAATCCAAATATTCAAAATTTTAAACAAAACCCCCTTTTCTTACAAAATCAATTTTAATAAAAGATATCCATCATTTTGACATATCTCAGCCATAAACACATCCCTACAGCCATTCTTAAGAATAACTCCTCTTTGATTTCAAATTCAAACCCTAGGTTTTTTTCCAAAAATCCCCAAAACCATTAAACCTTTTAAAGAACAAATACTTAAGCTAAAAACCATATTAAAGGTTAAAGAAATCCTTACCTCAAAGTAGAAGGAAAAAAGGAAACAAGGGGTAGAACTTGATGGAGCTAAAAACAATAAAGAAAAAGTGACTCAGAATGGCATTTTCTCAGATTAATATATGCACAGACCACTCGAGTAATCAAAACACCGCCTGAGCGAACAGACATAACAAGTGACACTGTTCGAGCGCACAATGACCCTCTCCTTGTAGTTTTATAGACCTATAAAAGACTACTTGAGTGCAAGAAAGACCGCTTGAGTGAAGATTCCCAACTCCCAGTAGTTTTACAAATTGTAAAAGACTTATCGAGTGCAAGAAGGACCGCTAAGCGAATAGGAAAAAAAATCTAGGCAACAACTCATTGAAAAACTAACTTCTCAACTTGTTTCAAATGCAACCAAAACTCCCAATAACCAAACTCAACAATCAAGAAGATGGAAATGAGATGAACAACAATTAAGTACATGGATTCTCAGATCCAAAAGCAAGAAAATAGTTGGGTCTAAACCAGGATCATTATATCAACCATTAAATTAGATTTCCCCATAACCATTATGGTGGATTACGTGTTAGGCCCGAGTGATGAGCCCTTGATCATAGAGTACGATGCAATGTGCGTTAAGCTAGGTCCAAGTTGGATGGACCCTCTCGTTAAGTTTATAAGGGACAACAGCTTACTAGAAGATAAAAAGGAGCGCACATGGTTACACTCAGGTCGGCAAGATTCAGCTTGTCGGCCAAAGGGCATCTATATAGAAGATCCTTTATTAGATTGCTGCTGTGATGTGTGCGCCACTCTCGAGTGGAATACTTTTTGTTTGAGATTCACAAAAGAGTTTGTGGCAGACATGTAGGGGATAGATCATTGGCCCATAGAGCTATCTCACAAGGGTACTATATGCAGAAGCATGTGGATGCATATGTTAGAAAATGCGAGGAGTGTCAAAGGTACAAACTTTTGATACACCAGCAAGTTGAGGACCTGAACCTAGTGTCCAGTCCTTGGCCATTTGCATAGTGGGGCATGGACTTGATTGCATAATTTCCCAAAGCTACTGGACATTATACTTTGATTGGCTTTCTAGTTCTTATTCTTTCTCTCTTGAACCCTTTCCTTCACTACTATCTTCAGATTTTTCAGTGTTGATTTTCAGTTCATCCCATTTTCTCTCATTTTTTCTAGCTAAAACTTTGCCACTACTTGACCAACTGTGATTGGAATCGGAATTTCTTGGATCCCACCATCCTATCTGCACATTCCCAAGGTCTAATTCTTCAAAGAAATGGAGATTGGCCAAGTCCTCCTCTAAATCGGTCAAGTCATTCAACCCCTATTCAAGTACATCTTCTTTGACAACATTGATAGAAAATGAGTCAGGCAAAACAACCTTAGGCTTTAGTTGATGAATAGGTACAATATACTTGCTAGGATCATATCCTTCCTCTAGTAGTTTTCCAGTCTCAATCACAGGCACTACAGTTGTTTTCTTTTTGGTTTTTACTACTACCACCATAGGGTTCTTGGATTTTGGCTGGATTGGAGGTACAACCATCATACACAGATTAGTGCTCTCAGGAATGTATACCTCAAGTTTAGGTAGATGAGTGAGTGTGATGTATATGTTGGGGTTAAAAGTAAGTGATAGTGTATGGATAAAGTTAAGACAAGGAGGTGGTGGGATTTTGTTATGGGTTCAACGGATTGGTAGTGACGTTAGGTTTTGGTGGCTGTAGAGGTGCTCTGATTTTATTATCAATGAGATCTTGACTCATGACGGAGACAGGCACAACGGTCGGTATCATGTCCAGGCTGTTGGTGAAAGGCACAATATTTGACAGGGTTACGTCGGGCTGGGAGAGGATCTTGAAGAGGTTGAGGGTCAAGAGGTTTAAGATACACTCTTCTTATCAAGACCTTCATAGCTTTGGTGAGGGACATATAGAGAGGGTTGAATGTTCTAGTAGAGGTTCGGGCTGAGTTTGCTGTTTGTGGGCTGGTATTGGTAAAATGATAAACCATTTTGGTGGAAGCAGTAACTAAGTTGACTTCAGACGACTTCACAGCTGTGCTACTACTAGCAGTAGCATGGAAATTGTGATCAAAATATTTCTGTTCAGGTTCTTTGTCATTCGACAATGATTCCTTGTTTGATTGCATCTTTTATCTAGATCCCCATTTCATGTAGTTCTTTGAAGGTGAACAGTGGAAGGACTATCATCTTTTGTAACATCTTACCATTCAAATTTCTCACCACCATAGGGATTTGGTCTTTCCCAAGTGGTCTATTAGTCATCATTGCCGCCTTGGCCCTCCTTCTGGTAACGAAGGCTAAGAAACTTTCATTTGGCTCCTAACAAGTTACTTCCAACTCCTGAGTGGTCACTTCGATCTAAGTGTTGTATGCATATTGGGTAATAAAGACCTTCGCTAATTCTTCCCAACTCTGTTTCACCAAGTCTTCTAGCTGGGCATACTAGATGATAGCCACTCCTAATAGAGTTCATTCGAATATAGATAGCTTTTGCAGACAACTAAAACCCATAGGCTTTAAAACATCAGAAAATAAGCGGATATGCACCATGGGCCCCAAATCCATCGAATGTATTAACATGTGGCTTCTTGAATCGTTTAGGCAACTCTACAATTGTTTCCGTATACCCGTTTTCGATGTCTAGGATGAAGTTGATTCCTTGCGACCTTTTAAATAGTTTTTCTAACTTGGCCAGTTTTAGCATAGTTGGATCGAACTCTTTCATTTCCAAGGGAAAGAGCCCTCTTATTGGTTGTAGAAAGAGAAAAGGTCCTCCCAATGATTGCTCGGGAATCCTCAGGTCTTCTAGTAAGTTGGGTTCCAGAAGTTCCTCAACTGTGGAAGGGGGAGATGGATGAGTCACCAGAGGTGGTTGAGTAGTGGAAGCCCAAGATGGGCGTCAAAATTCAGAAGGAGCATTACCATGGGTGGCTACCATATTAGCAATAGCATCCACACTCCATTAAAGGGCCAACAACATGGTTACTATATTTTTTGGAACCTAAGCCATCACTGATCCAGATGAATTAAGTGGGGATGATCTAGCTGGTGAAGAAGGGGTACACTGGGCAGGTGATAAGGCTTTTGCTCTTCTTCGTGTAGCTGGTAGTAAAGAAACTAACACTGACTGTCCTTGAACCAAATCTATAGTCTTACGAAGTCTACCAATGCGAGTCCACAGAACTTGAGAAATATTAAACTATTCTGAAGCTATGGTGCCACACTACCTTGCAAACATAAAACATAACCCCTAATCAAAATTTCAGTAGCATGCTGGCTCAACTGATTACTGCTAAATCATACTGAAAAACAGAACTTAACCCCACAAACTAAAATACTTGGACCACTTATCTGAATATGGGAATCCCTGTATAGATCCCATACATTACACATAGCACATAGCGGGAAAGAGAACAAACATCCCTATGGATGGTAGGGTTACCCTGTCCTAGCTTTGAAATGATCTAGGATTTCACTATTCAAACAAGCAGTATCATACATCTTAGAAATAGGAGAGCATTTTGTCTTAGTTTTGGAAGGTACTATGGCTCACTATATGTACAAGGTCAACTATATTCTAGGGGTTGAAGTCAAGGTGACGTCACCACAGAGCCCCTTTAGTTAATAGCCGATTAAGTTGGAAAAGTCAATAGAGCCTCTCTTTGAAATCCGATAACCATAGATAGCGGAGCTACCTTTTTGACAGATCTTAAAAAGTATTAACACAAGGTCTCAAAAATAATGCAAAGATAGGTATAGTGTCACATAAAGCTTTCCTGTGCTCCCACCAGTATTTGGGCAACACAAGGACTTTCAGTGCACCAATGCATACAATACAATGAACATATAATTGAAAATAAAAGTCATATCATGAAGTTCGAGTCAAGGTTTCAGCATAGTTGCCAAAATTATAACATGCCTGGGGGTTACCCGTGCGCTAAAGAGTTCGGACCCTCGATTTCTTTGATCTAGACTCACAAGTATAATGTGAAACATAGACGAGAGTATAGATTTGGCACCTTTTATAGAAAATCTATTTTATTATACAACATTTGCCAAAAATGAACTACGTCACCAAATCTTAGAGTGGCCACCAAATATTTTGGAAAAATTAGGAAACCCGTGACTTGTGCCAAGGCCACTGTTCATCATAACCAAGGATGCTTGGCTCACAACCTTAGGTATGAGAGGGGAAGGTCATTAATTGAACACCCATGCTCACTTGATCAAAAGATTGCCTCTACTAAACCATGATATGAGTTTTATTTACTTTATATGTTCATATTCCGGTTATTTAATAAATCTTAAAATTTACCATGTGAAACATATAAGTATAGATTATGCCATTCATTTTGGAACAACTTGATTTTATGTCTTTAGAAAAAGTTTTGAAGATGTACAATCTAAAGAAATTGAGTTTACAAACATGAAATCAACATCATTCGAAATTAAGCAATACAATCTCCATTCACTGACATTCATACAGTTGTATCAAGTAAGCAAGTAGCCTCATGGTAGGATGCTAAACATAGTAAGGAAAGCGTACACAAGCGGGATGCTAAGTATAAAAACTTACATATTTATCGACATCCCATGAACGGTTACAAAACAAAGTTAGCAAAACATGCATGATCTTATATACAAAATCCTAATGCAATTCACTCATGAAATGCAACTATATTTTCGACTTCTAATATATGACATGTGAATCATCTCAAGAACATGAGGCAGCATATATAATCACATAAGAATTAGTTAAATCCATAGATGCAAACTTAGCCAACTCAAGATGCATGAAACATGGATGTGATGAAAAGAAAAATATGACCCATATTTACAAATAAGGAAAGCAAGTAAAACAATAGGATATAAAGAAGCGGGGTGGGGAATTATTACAACACTTGAATAAATAATTACAAACCGAATGTGGGGGGGGGAGAGAGAGAGAGAGAGAGAGAGAGAGAGAGAGAGAGAGAGAGAGAGAGAGAGAGGAAGAAAATATTACAACAAAATAAAAACCTCACAAAACTCTCAAATGAAAACAAAACAGAAGATGTAGATATTGAAGATCGACGGAAACTAGTATGCTCACTGCCAGAAGACTACTTTGTTCTGTTCATCAGAGGTTAGCCAGCCGGCCAAGTAAGCCTAGCAAAACCTGTTTTGTTACAACACCAAGAAAAGAACAAACAAGGAATATATAGGTGGCTCAACTAACCACTTCTAGTTAGATTACAACAAGTTTATAATATGAAATCAAATCAAGAAAATTAACATAAGAAAGTTTCTACAAGAAAAATGAGAGAAATTGAAAATTCACCTTCCAAAGAAATTATGAACTTCTTGATTTGCAAACTTCCTTTTGATCACCCTCATGGTTGTGAAGCATGTCGTCAATCCTAAATTCAAAGCTTGGAATTTGAGCTACAATGGTGACTTGAATTGTATAACACTAGATGTGGGGAAAATTGTTGAACTCCTTGATTTTATCTCTCTTAACAACAGTTACTCTCTCTTTGATCAAAGCTCTAAAATTTGACTACAATACCATGACTTGGATGACTTTTGAAATAGAAGATAAAATATGGTGTATAGCTTGAGAAAATGGAAGTTCACAACTAATACTCAATTTTGACCAACTCTTGAATTCAAAGCTTAGACTCTTTCTTTCTCTATATCTAGCCTTCTCTAATCAATCTATCCTCATCCTCCTCTCAACAATTTGATGTGTTTATATAGGCAATGCAAGTAAAGAAATGGTGGAAGACAAGAATGGAGCATTAAAGGAGATAATAGAGCACAAATGGAGTTAATGGAAAACAAAAATGAGCATTACCTTCAATGGATCAAGCACTAGGCAATGGAGGCTGAGTATAGATGCATTTAATGCATGACTGGGTTAGAAAATGGAGTTGTGAAGTGCCCCACCTGAACCAACACACAAATTGACTTCACTGTCTCTAGGCGGTCGACCGGCCAGACGACTGGGCAGTCAACCAGCTAGAGAGAATTTTGGCCGTTTTGCTTTGGTTCAGTCTAGCTTTGCTCCGGTGCCCGACGAGTCTTAAACACTTCGCCCAAACAGGTGTAAGGTTAGAAAGAAAGCCCAAATTCCAAATTTTTTACTAAGGATTTTATGGAAAACACATTATTATTTTCATCATCAGGTAATCAAAAGAAAATGCCCAAGTCTTGGGGGCGATCAAAATGGGGTGTCTGTAGCTGGCCTATTTTATTTCTCGGTATTTGGAGACCAATGTTTCAGTTAGTTTCTTTTTGGTCGTAACAGCCAACTCCTTAGTATCCTTCATAACCTGTTTAGCTTTTTTGGCTTGAGCCTTGGCCGAGTTCATCATCACTCTTTGTTTCTCTCGCCGTTTCTCGGATTCATTAAGCTTTGCGAGATATTCGGTGGCTTATTGGGTCTTCTTAGTTAGATCCTTCTTGGATAACACGTGGTGGGTCAAGAAGGAGTAGGCATGCTATACAGACTACAAAAAGGGCAACGTGTTAGCTAAGTTGAAAATTTTCTAAGTGTTGAATGTTGGAAATAAAAGTGAAGAACTTACCAGGATGAAATTTTACATCATCATGGCAAAGTACTCATACTCGTTGTATTCGCTGATATTTTCCATGCAGTGGCAAAAGTAGGACAGTGGAGAAAGCAACAGCAACCTCAGGGTGTTTTTGGGTGCTATTCTCGACCTTTATAGGCCAGTCATTAACGATGATCTCGGGGAACCAAGAGTCATCTTCAGAGATTGCAGGCCCCAATGAGCGGAATTACTTCAGCTTAGACGCCTCTGTAGAGTCTGTTGCTGGTCTCTTTTCGGCTTCTACCATGTTAAAGATGGGGATACTGTCTTCAGGGTCCTTCTTCTCAAAGGAATGGGTGGTTGTCACTTTGGCCTTTGCCTTAATTTTTTTAACCCTCTTCTATTTTTGGACAGAATGTGGTGACAATATAGACTGGATGGTGACGACATCGGGGATGTCACCAAGAAGGTCCTCTACAATGGTAGGCTTGCGTCCCATTTCGTCAAAGATGGTGACGATTGTTACACAGGTGCTGAGTCTAAATGGAGAAAAGGCAATAAGGGAGTTTTCAAGATCGTATGCTTGTAAGTCGAGGCCTCAACGTTTCTTACTTCTAGTTTTTCCTGCAGGCACGTTGAAAGGTCAGCAATGACGTTAGTGCTGAGATGGAGCTGAGGTGGATGGCTGATTGACTGGGCCAAATATGGAGCCCTAGTCCGGGCGAGGATATGTTGTTGGTGTTGTTGCTGATTATGGAGTCTTACTTGTGGACGAAACGTCGGAAAGTGGGGACTTATACATTGGGATGTAGTTTAGAAGGAGAGGAGCTTTGTGCTCGTTAATGGTTAGCTCAAAGAGCTTGGTGAGGTCTTTCCATTTGATGTAAGACTTGTAGAAAGATTTACTAGGTTGAAGTAGATCTATAAAGAGAAAAAGAAACATGTTAGAATTTGACTAAGTATGAAATGTTATTTTCAAAGTGTGTGATCTAAGGAACTAAGTGCTTACCCTCATGATCCCTAAAGATCCCTTTGTGTAAGGGATAGAGATGCAGGTTGTCATCTAGAACAAATTCCTAGTTGCCTGAGATGATTCTTAGATTAAAGGTTTTGGGTGAAGTTAAGGTGATTATGGTAGAATGTAGTTTCTATTTTCCTAGTGTATAACAATTCCCAATTCCTAATCTAAAGAATGCATGCAATCTCGAAAGCAGAAGAACATCATGGGCTTAGAGTTTGAAGAACAAGAAGGATTAAAATGCCAGAAATTCAAGAACATACATGAAGAACACAGAAGAGTCAAAATACAAAAATTCAAGAATGTGTTTGAAACGTAGAGATTATATTCGGAATTTGATGGGAGTGTGCAGAATCAAGTGCAAAATGTGTGAAAATAGAGTGTAACATACAACATATACAATAAGAGATACAAGAAATTTCAAAGGAAACATGTTCAAGAATATGAAGAAACAAAGCTGAAAAATAGAGAATGAAGAAATGAGGGCCAGAATCGTGGTCACCAGAGTGAGATGCGTCGACTAAGTGGAAGAGAATAGCTATGAAGGTCATCGGAGAAGGTAAATGGTGTAGTTGCAGCATTGGAGCTTGAATAGACAACAATGGAGCTTCTAATTTAGAGATAAAATCTGAGAGAGAGAGAGAGAGAGAGAGAGAGAGAGAGAGAGTTGATGGTGTGAAGTAAAAGAACCGAGATAGAGGGAAAGGTTTTTGTGGAATGAGAAGATATGAAAAATCAACATAATTTCAAATGCCTTGGGAGATGTGCCTAGGCTGACATTAACTGATGTCGGGTGGTGTGAAGCAGAATCGATGGGACACGTCTATGGCATGATGAGTACACAACTGTAAGTAAGTGACACATGGATAAGATAGTTGAGCTTGTTATGACTTGATAGTTTTCGAATGTTGGATCCTTAGAGTTCTTAAATTAGTGAGTTAGGATCTTGACTAGTAGTATGATCTTGACTAAGATGTTAGACTTGGATGAAATAGAGTATGCTAGTTTCTGATTCTTGGTAAATGGACATGTGAGTCCTTGTTTCCTGACGCTGATGACTTATGATCTCAGTCGAAGGAGCATCATTCATGATGTTGTTTAGCCAACATGCTGAGAGAGTAGACGGTGTTGGTTCTATCACCTCAGATTGCCTAGGTAATAGAACCTAAGGACAGTTGTGGGGACATATTTTTAGGGTTGTCTAAGTCGCCGAGGTTGTTGGCCAAGGTTCTATGTGGATGGACCAAGGTGTCCAGATATGGTACAACCTTATCGAAATTCAAAATATTCGGATAGAGGACAAGAGTCCTAGATGACTTGAGGCTCTTTGTTTGGATAGAGATGACTCTTAAGGGAATTTATTCTAATATGGATTATAGGAGTCTAAGATAGATGTTATCCTTAGCGGATAAAGTCCTATAGGGTGGCACTTCTAGAGGACAAGGGCACTGCAGACTATAAAACTAAGGCACCCCTGTAGGTCTAAAGTATGCATTTAATGGTGAAGTGTTTATTTGAGTTGTTATCTTTGAGAGGTAAGTTGACTAACTTGATCATCGAAGTGCCTCCGAGTGGATGTGACATCGTGGTGTTTATTGTCTTCTTGTGTGCAGGTGTTGGGCTCTTCTATTCTTTCATGTTTTCTACGACTAAGTTCTTGAGATCTTTGCTATGAGATCTAGTTTGGTTGTTAGGTCAAAAATCAACACCCACATAAACAATCCTAACTATGTGAACACTAAAAAACAAGTAATACCATCTATACTAATACGTTAGGCTTTAAACACTAAAATGGTTCGATTACAAAATAAGCCAAAAAAAAAAAAAAAAAAGTTTGGGGGCTAACTCAAAATTATTTCATATACAAATATATTTTATTTATTTATTTAATAGATTAATTTTAATAGTAACATATAACTCAAATAATGATAATTGTTTTGTTAGGTCTAGACCAAGAAAAGTTATTTTGGGAGATAAGTTGATATTTGTAAATAGTTTAATTTATTATTTTTAATATGAAATTTTTTAACAGTCTTTTCCGCTACTCACATGCCATCACTACTTTCGCCAATCCAGGCTGTCGAGGCTTTTAAAGATTCCTTGACCCAAGCCCTACCTACCGAGAAATTGTGGAATAAGAAATCATGCTGCCAATTCACATTGTTAGTAAATTCAAAATTTAGCTCATGAAAATCATGATGAATAGCATTGATATGCCTAGGATTGCACCATTCTATAGTGTTAGCAGCAAGACTATCAACCCATCTATCTCTAGCAATTTCATCCACAACCACATGCGGATTATCCATCACCTTATCAAAAACCTAAGAAGCACGGGTGCGGTATGGTACGCAGTACGAATGCAAATCTGACGCAAAATCTCAAAAAGTAGACGGGTGCATCATGACGCTAATAAATATATATATTTTTTATTATATATAATAAAAATTATAATTTATAAAATTTATTATATATATTATTTATGATCAATTATATTATATATTATACATGATCAATTACATTATATATAAAAATTTATTATATTATTATATAGTATATGTATGATCAATTATATTATATATATTATATATCTTATATTATATTATATATTATATTATATATATATTATATATCTATATTATATTATACATTATATATTTGATATTTGTTTATCAGAAGTCAAAGACGGAAGAGGCGAAATGCGAGAGACGGAAGAGGCGAGAGACGGAGCAGAGGAGAGAACAAGAGACGATCGAAGAGAGAGAACAAGAGACGAAGAGAGAGAACAAGCGAACAGAGGCGATCGAGAGACGGAGAGAGAGAGAAAGGAGAGAGACGAAGACATCGATCAACAGTGAGCAGATCGGTCAAAGAGAGAGACGTGATCGATCGATCGATCGAAGAGAAAACCCTAAACGGTTGATCTACACTTCAGGTTCGATCTCTTCTTCTCCTCTATCTCTCTCGATTCCCTCTATATGTGTTTATGATATGTTTATACTCTCTCTCTCTCTCTGTATACATCTCTGTATACATGTAATTTTTGAGCATTTTTTGCGTACCCATGGCGTACCCCTCCGTAATCCCCGTACCCATGCCGTACCCAAATGTACCAGACGTACCAGACCCCCTTTGGCCGTACCCGGTACGCGTGCATTCGTACCAGGGCACCATTCGGTACGCGTACGGCAACATTGTAGGCGTACCGGTGCTTCATAGTCAAAAACCATTTTGTTTCAATGTTTCTAAATCCCCCATAACAGCCTTATTGATTCAAGGATAGCTTCCTCATCAGGGGCTGCTTTAACCCGTTGCTCAAACCACTCATGAAACTATATACTACTCTCAACATCAAAATCCAATCCCAAATAAGAACCTCTCCAAACCTTTTAGAAATAGGACATTCAAAATAGAGATGTTCTAAGGTTTCCACAATATCATAGCATTTACAACAATCCAGTCCCACCTTTACGCCCCAATACGCAATCGCCGATCTAATAGTAAAATTCGATGAATTAATTTCCATATAAACAAAGCGCACTTTGGTGGAATATGGAGGTTCCAAATTTTCTTCCAACACCAACTACTCACTCTCATCCTATCTTGACCCCTTCCACCATGCAAATACAAGAAAATAGCCCGTCTTAATAGAAAAGCTACCATATTTGCTTTCCTTCCAAACCACTTGACAAGACACCTTCTGAAGTGGAATATGAATATTAAAAATATGTTTTGCCCTGCCACTTGGGAAAGTGTTTTAACTAGAGGCTCCTTCCATTCATTCCATTTTGAATCTATCAAATGAGAAACCCGAAAAAAAGGGAGAACAAATTACCACACCTTTTCCTAATCAGTTCATTTTTGCAAGTAGGAATCCATTGAACCTCAAAGGGATTGATTTTATTCCCATCTCCCGCAATCCACAATATGCCTTTTTGAAGCAATTCTCTTCCCCAAGAATACCACTCCAGCCCCAAGATGCACCAGAAGACTACTAGCCTCCAAAAAATCAGACCCTTTACAATATTTAGCTCTAAGCACACATTAGAGATGTAGGTTCATTCTAAATCCTCCATGCCACCTTTGCTAATAAAGATTGATTTAGATGTCTCAGATCTCGAAAACCTAACCCACCCAAAGCCTTAGGTATGCAAAGACTCGACCATGTTTTCCAATGAATACCAGTCCTATCTAATTTTTTTCCTAATAAAATTGCTCAAAATGGTTCTAATTTTTTGGAAAAAAAAAAAAAAATGGAGCTCTAAAGGAGGACAAGAAGTAAATTAGAATAGAGAGAAGATAGTGTCTAGCTAAAAACATCTCCTGGCAAAGGAAAGAAAACCTCTCTTCCACGCTTGTGATTTGGACCAAAATCTACTAATTAGGTGACCAAAAATACCACCTTTTTTTTTGTAGTGAAATCCATAAATGCACCTAAATACAAACTAGGCTTGTCCACAACCTTCACCTAAGACAGTTACTCAAGAATTCCCGATGCATTCTGGTCATATTAGGACTGACCATTAATTGGGATTTATTAAATTTAATCCGAAGACCCAACTAATGACAAAAAGCATCAAAGAACCACTTTAAACACCACACTTCTACCAAAATCAATGGCATAAAAATCATACAATCATCATCGAACAATAAATAAGAGATCACAGGGGCATTTCGACACAAAGAAACCCTTCGATACACTCCTTCATTCGCCAACCTTTCAAAACCCAAAGAAAGAGCCTGAACCGCTACTGAAATAAATATGGGGACAATAGATCACCTTGCCTTAATCGACACTTGGGCTAAAACCATTCTGTTCATTAAGAATTGATCAGAAGTGAGAAGCAAGTTGTTGACACACATTTTTGTATCAGATGGATCCATTTGTGATTGAAATCTAGCGTTTGTAAGACCTATAGCAAAATTCCCCAACTAACCTGATCATAGGCTTTGTTCATGTCCAGTTTTAGTGCAAAAAATTCCTTATTTCCATACTTTTAGGGTGTGTTTGTTTGGACGGACTGAATAAGGGGGGATTGTAATCTATCGGACTGTTAGTCTCGGGATACATTGTGCCGGGATTATTTGATTGGATTGGATTTGTATCTTATGTTTGTTTAGTCATGGGATTAGATGTTTGGATTGGATTATTTTTAGTAAATCTAATGTTTGGTTAGACGGACTGGATAAGGATAAATGTTCAAAAGACTATTTTACCCTTATAATCTATAATTTATAATTTAACAACACTAAAAAAGTTTAATTTATAAAGCCACAATTTTTAATTTATTATTTTCAATTAAATTAAATTTATAATTTATAATTTATATTTTTATTTAATATATAATTTTAAATAACGACAATAAAAAAATAATTTTATTTAATATATAAATTAAATTTTTAACAACACTAAAAAAATTTAATTTATAAGGCCATAATTTATAATTTATTATTTTTAAATAAATTTAATTTATAATTTATATTTTTTATTTAATATATAATTTTAAATTAACAATACTAAAAAATTTTTTATTTAATATGTAAATTTAATTTTTTAACAACACTAAAAAAATTTAATTTATAAGGCCATAATTTATAATTTATTATTTTTAATTAAATTTAATTTATAATTTATATTTTTTATTTAGTATATAATTTTAAATTAACAATACTAAAAAAAAATTTATTTAATATGTAAATTTAATTTTTTAACAACACTAAAAAAATTTAATTTATAAGGCCATAATTTATAATTTATTATTTTTAATTAAATTTAATTTATAATTTATAATTTAAATTTTTTATTTAATATATAGTTTTAAATTAACAACACTAAAAAAATAATTTATAAATATTCAAAAGACTATTTTACCCTTTTTTAATTGTTTACTAAGTAATAGCATGAAGGGTAAAATGGACATTTCACAAAATAATCCCCATGGGATACCAATCCCATGGTTTCTATCCCACACCTCCCCATGGGATAGAATAGTCCCACATTTGTGGGACTACTAATAGTCCGAGGGGACTATTAGTCCGAAGTAAAATTTTTCAAACAAACAATAGACTATTAATCCGGTAGGACTAATAGTCCAATCCCACACCCTTATCCCTCAAAACAAACATGCTCTTAATGGATAAATTCCAGCATTTCATTGGCTAAGAGAACATTATCTGAAATTAATTTGCCTACTGCAAAAGCATTTTGGCTTGGAGAAATCAAATATTAAAGCACCCCTTTAATTTTATGTCTAGAACCTTAGAAATGATTTTGTATGTGACATTACACAAGCTAATATGTCTAAAATCATGAATAGTTTGAGGGGCTTTAACTTTAGGAATAAGGGCTAAGAAAGTTTGATTCAACTCCTTTAAGTAAAAACCCTGAATTACGGAAAGATAAAACTGTAGCTACCGTTGATGGCCCTGCCTCTACCCAATATTTTTGATAAAAAGCAGCAATCATGCCATCAGGACTAGGTACCTTTAACCCTCCCATCGAAAAAATTGCCTCCTTGATAAGGGGAAGAATAATTTGAGGAGTGACGGAGAAAGGGACTACTTCCTTGGTTCTCTTTTCAATTTTATTAATCATTTTTATCGAGTTTCACAAGAAAGATAAAGCTTAAAATTTAATTGGTACATGTACTTTGTTATATAATCGGATGAACTTTAATATAAGATGAATTATCATTACAAAATTCCAATGGCATAATTTATTTATGTTTTAGCGTAAGTATAATTTTTATAATTTATTCTATCTTTTGTTTTTATTTTTTACTAATTATATTATGACACAAATTTTTATATTTAACACATAAAACACACCATTGATGACAATACAATAAAAAAAACCTTAATTGTAATTGTCATGAAAATAATTAAAATTTGTTTGGTTCTAAATCTCTTTTTCCTCTTCATTTTAAAATATTTTTAATATTAATATTATTTTTTAATTATTTGTGTGATGTCGTGCATAGCACAGGTGTAATACTAGTAATAATAATAGTGAAAGGTGAGATTATCTCCATAGAGAATGCGAGATGATGCGCCCAATCCTTTGCACTCTGTAAAGAGAAACCAAACGTTAGTGATCACTCTCGACCGGGGTAGGTTGGAAGGACCCTTTGACAATCAAGTCAGTACACTAATCAGCCATAGCACATAAAAAAGAAAATATTTGTAAACTAAAAGCTGATCAAGATTTAGTAGAATTCAATTATATTGGATTCATTCTCCTTTTCTTTTATGTTTTGTTTGCTTACCCATTTGTAGCTATTCTAGCTCAATCTCATCTGTTGGATCGCGTTCTAATTGAAGGGTTCTACTCACATCTAGTTTTGGTCAACTAACTTGCCAGGTTGCCCTTAGGATCTTTATTGCATGGACAGCCTAGATGATGTCAGACGTTAATGGTTAACTCGTCGAGCGTTATGTCCATAGGATCAATTTGATTGGACACATATGCCCTAGTCTTGTCTGTTTTACATTTGTCACCATTGGATGATACCCAATCAAACATCACTTCTTTATTTTATAGATCTACCTTCTAGAAGGCTATCTTTTATATTTGCCTGTCCCCCCATATGTCTTGATTGGATCCCAAGTTACTATCAGCTATCTTCTGTGGGCTTTAGGAGATAGGCTTGGACTTACTCCTTTTTTGTTTTAGGCTACCATGATTGGGTTTAGGCTGGGCTTTTATTTCTTCCCTCCACAATTGCCCCCATTCGGTGGCAATCTCGGGAGGTGTAGATGCGCCCTGCGTGAGGGCCTCACCCTACAGTTCGGACTCAAATTGTCACAGTTCTTAATCTGAACCAAAGAGTCCAAATCCGGCAAATCGTTTTGAGAAAACAGATTTTTAGAAAAGAAGTGCCAAACATGGACTGCTTTGCCAGATACAAAGTCGCCACCTCAATATTTTTTATGGGGGAATTTAGGAAACCCTGACTCGGTGCCAAAGGCCACGTGTCTGTCATCACCAAAGTTGCCTCGGCTCGGGAACTTGGGTACGATTGGGGAAGGTTAGCTATGAGCACCCCCTCTCGCCCGATCCGAAGATCGGCCTCTACTAACCGTGATATCTTATTTTGAAAACATTACGCGCTCTTTATTCCGGTTAATTAGCCTAAAATCACTACGTGATGCGCACAACAAAATAAGTATAGACTAGATCACCTAATTTGGAACAAAGCATTGCATATCCATTTGTTTGAAAATGGTTTGAGATTTGCTACTCGCAAGTAGGCTAAAATACTGATTTCAATGAATTATTCCAATTCAAACAATCCAACCTTCACCCACAGGCATTCATGTAGTTATATCACATAAGCAATTAGCCTCATGGCAAGCATGATGTCATGGCAAACACTCACATGCATGCAAGGATGGTAAAGCATAAAAGCTTACCTAGTACTCCAAGCCAAAACAGAAACTAGTTAGTAATCAATGCATGATCCTAGTTCATGTTAAGATGGCTAATGCAACATAGGCAAAATGCAGCTAGAATAGGCTCGGCTAATTTAGAATGACATGTGAAATGCTACAGCTAATCATGTATTCATTTTGGAATCGAAATACAAATGCAGTTAGAAGGATGCGCCGAACCTAGTGCATGCAAAACGAATGAATAAATGCAAACATGCTATCATACTGTATGTTAATTAAAACATGCCCTAATCTAACCATTGAAAGCTAGTAAATAAAAGGGAAGAAAGACGTGGGGTTGGAAGACATACACACACTCACGCACACTTATTACACAATTGCCCTCGCTCGAACGGTCCAAAAGAATATACAGGCTAAATAACAAATTAACTATCCTAGCTAATTAATTATTACAGATCCTTCATTGATTAACAAGATAAAATGTGAAGCTTAAAGAGACTACCACGGCTCTGCCTTGGAATGCGCAAATGATGCATGTTTGACTCGTCTTGCCCAGAAACTCGCTGCCATAGCATTGCTACCTCTGTTTACACTGCCTAGCTCCTCTGAAGACTGCACAAGTCTTGGCTTAGGTTCTCTGCACACTGCGGAACACCACCAGTTAGTAGGAATGGCCACCGGCCATGGGAAATGGCCACCAGCCACTGATGAAGTTATCGGCCATTGGTGGATGGCCGGTCGGCACTGGAGATGGCCGGCCGGCCAAAACTTCCTGTAGAAACTGGTTTTTGACAGCAACAGAGGACATGCAGTGTGTGGCATGGAATTTTTAAGCAAATGTAAGCATGGCCACACTCCCTATCATGCAATGGACTCAAGGAAGCATGACCCTCGACCCTCGGGCCATCAATTAGGCATGATGGCCTAAGAAGCCAAGTTTTCCCTTCAATATAAAATGCATGCAACAATCAAATGAAAACTAACACCTTATCATGTTGAGATCAAAGGCATCGGCGACCGAGGATTGAAACGTGTTTCGTCACTTTGAGTACGAAAACTCCTCAATCCTTATGCTTGGTTTGACATCCCAAACCAAGCCATGCAATGCATGTGTGCAATGTTCAATGCAAAGTGATGCAACACATGCAATGCAAGGTGAACATGTTAGGCTAATGCAACATGACACTTCCTAACCATGCAAGCCAAACTAAATGCAATGTGACAATGTCAAGCATACAATGAGATTATGTGATGCAACTTAACTAAACAAGGTGCAAACATGCAAATAAGATATAATGCAAGCATGCTCCTAATGTAATGCAACATGCTCATGCAAAGGTGGATTTAAACCACAAAGGGGCAGACCTCAGACCACCTCCCAAAACAGTAGCTAAAAGTGCCAAAATGATGGTGTCAACCTGCAAAACAAATGTGCAAACCAAAAGGCCTAAAGCTGAGGTATGGAAGGCAACCTTCAAGGACTCTTACAAGAGAACAAGCATGGAAATCAAACCAACAAAATCAGAGACATGGCATGATAGAGTAAGCCCCAAAACCCACAAAAATGACATCCCCAAGGACTCAAGCAAAGAGGCATACACCAAAACCAAAACATGGAGAATGAGACTACACCTCTTCAAGGCAATGAAAGGAGAACAATTCCAGGTATGAAAGCATAAAAACATGGATTGAAATGGCATGGAAAATGATTCCAAATCATTGAAATAGACCAACTAAGGCATGTTTATGACTCACATACTTGAGGCTCACAAGCCAAAATGCATAGCAACCATGTCAAACATGACCAAATCAGTAACCAATAGTCCTCAAGCATGGCAAAATAATGCTAAGACCTTCATGAAGTTAAGCTAGAACATGCAAAAATCATGGCCTAAATGCATGGCATACTTCTAGGCCAAATAAGGGAATACAAAGCAAGTACAATATGCATGTAAAGGACCATGAATCCAACCAAAGACAGAGGCAATATATGACCCAACAACACCCAAAAACCTCTGAAATGAAGCCAAGAATGACTAATCATGCATGCTACCCTTATGAGCCAAAAACATGGACAAATGAGACACAAAGGGGAGAGGGGTGTCCCTCTCCTATATAAGACCTCAAACCCCCTTCTTCACCACTAAAAATCCACTGGATTTCAGTGGTGAGAAGGTCAATACACAAGAGTAATCAAAGCTTAACAAAGAGAGCAACAAAAGGTCCAAACAAGGCCTAAGAGAGGGAGGTCGACCCCAAACCACAAAACAACCTTAATGAAGTATTTTAAGCATGCAAATACAAGTTTTTTTTCAGTTATACACAAGGTCTAAAACAATAAGCAAGATAGGCAAAAGCCTAGTACAAGATTGGGGAATCTAAAGTGAAAAGGTTACCCTTGAAGAACCCTTGATGAACAACAAGTGCAGTCTCCTTCCTTTGATCAAAACCAGTCCAAAACCTCAAGAACAAACCCTCAAAGCCTCTCAAGGTTGAAGTATGGTGTAATGGTGTGTGTCTTTGTGCAAAACTAAGGTCAAAACACACTTTTAGGCTTCCAAACACTCACAAAGGATGAGAGAGAAGGAGATATATATATATATATATATAGAGTATATGACAGATGTATGTATGTATAAGCTCTGGTTTTTTGTTCAACCCCTAACAATGGAGAAGGAGGGGCTCTTATATAGGCCATCCAAATGACTAAGCTTCTCAAAGAAGCTAAACAAAAAAAGGGTCAAAGGGGGCAAGGGGGGCAAGGCTTCCTGAGGAAGCTGGGATAGCTGGCAAGCTTCTTGAGGAAGCTAAGACAAAGGTCCAAGCTTCCTCAAGAAGCTAGACCAAAAGGGTGCAAAAGGGGCAAAATAGCCACACTTATGCATGGGGGCATGATTAGTGCATTCCAGCTGGCACAACTGGCATGCACCATGCTTGAAAAAGGCAAAAAAGTTCTACCGGCCAGAAAAGGAGGTCACCGGCCAAGCATATGGCCGGCCAGCCACACTGAATGCCGACCGGCCAATGGTATACTTTACCAATGGCCGGTAGCCTCAAAACCTAGCTGGTGGCCTCAAGCCATGGCCAGTGGGTGCCAGGGGTAGCTAACAAGCTACTCTCCACCCTCAGAAACAAAAACACAAGTGTTTGGTACAAAACCGAACACAGAACAGTCGAGTTGAGAGATCCTGAGGCAAGGCGCGTAGCCGAGACCTCTGGGAACTCAAAACGAAACACGAACATGGGTAACCACCGAGTGTTCAAACGGTGATGTCCAAGTCTTGAGGACGGTCAAAAATGGAGTGTCTACAGTTGCCCCTCTTTGACAGAACTCGAAAGTCATAACAATGACGAGAGTGATTGTTAAAGCCTAGAGACGACCCATTTTTGACAAGGCCGAAGATTTTAGACAAAGCATGCAAGACGGACAAGATATGCGCCCGAAGACAGGGGCAAAATGCAAGACAATACACAAAGCTAAACATAATTTATGATCATGCAAAGAAAACTGTAACGAAGCATAACATGCGACAGATTTAAGCAATCATAGACCAAACTACACTACAATGCAGATGTAAGAGAATTATGCAATTCTCAATACGTCTCACTCAGAGAATACAATACATGTCTGGTTCGTCTGGTTGCACTAGCCTCAAATGAACCGTACATACAATATTGTGCCTGCCAAAGAAAGTAACTTCACAGGTACAATATTGTTAGCAACATGCACATCTATGCAATTGAAAGTGTGTGACAACGCAAAACAAGTGGGATGCATAACAATGTTGTGAAGGCGCAAACACATGTGAGTAAAGAACACGGGGCAACGTGCGTAATGCGTGAGGATGTAGACATATGTAAGTAAAGTATGCGCAACAACGTGTACAATGTGTATAAAAGGACACTGAACACATGTAAGTAAAGCATAACGTGACAACGCATGCAATGTGTATAAAAGGAACTTGAAATTGAACACATGTAAGTAAAGCAATGCACGTATGCACGCAATGTGTATAGAAACTTGAAATTGAACACATGTAAGTAAAGCAGTGCACGCATGCACGCAATGTGTATAGAAACTTGAAATTGAACACATGTAAGTAAAGCACTGCACGTATGCACGCAATGTATATAGAAACTTGAAATTGAACACATGTAAGTAAAGCAATGCACGTATGCACGCAATGTGTATAGAAACTTGAAATTGAACACATGTAAGTAAAGCAGTGCACGAATGCACGCAATGTGGATAGAAATTTGAAATTGAACACATGTAAGTAAAGCAATGCACGTATGCACGTATGCACGCAATGTGTATAGAAGTTTGAAATTGAACACATGTAAGTAAAGCAATGCACGTATGCACGCAATGTGTATAGAAACTTGAAATTGAACACATGTAAGTAAAGCAATGCACGTATGCACGCAATGTGTATAGAAACTTGAAATTGAACACATGTAAGTAAAGCAGTGCAAGAATGCATGCAATGTGTATAGAAATTTGAAATTGAACACATGTAAGTAAAGCAATGCACGTATGCACGCAATGTGTATAGAAGGAAAAGAGGGATAGATTCAACTTGAAGTATGGTAAAGACATGTTATTCATGATGTTGAAATGCAAAACACTGTAGAGTAGTATAGTTGAAGCAATTTGCAGAACTCGTAAGACACAAAAGGATACGGAAAGGGATGTTTCTCGCACGCACCGACCATCGCTCATAGCAGACACAACTTGAGCTTAACTTGAAAGTCTATCAATGTTCCAAAAGTGCCCTTCCTTGCACTGCCTTGCGTAACGAAGGTGCTGAAACACATAGTTGACTCGAACAAGGGCACGAGAGATGCATTGATCACAAGGGAGGGGTTGCTAGTACCAATCTCGATACTCTACTGCCCTACTCTCTTTTCGCTTTACTTTCCTTTTTACTGGTAGTTTAAGCACATTGCACTGCCTCAGGCAGGTTTATATATATATATTTTTTACCTGTGTATTTTTGCAAAACACATGATGGAAATGAAACTGCTATTTTGTTCAAAATCTGTTGCATTTGCACGTTCTATGCATTGTATCGCATGGCATCACATAACAATGTGAATGAAATTCGTTTGAAGATAGAGCATTCGCATCGTAATAATTAGGTAATGAACCAATTTACAACTCGATAAGCAAAACAGAGAGACTCGATATAACCAACCAAGTGCGAGTACAACTCGATAAGCAAATCAAAGACTCAAAAAAAGTGAAATACAACTCGATAAGCAAATGTACAACAACTCGATAAACAAATAGGTGTGACTCCGCAAGAATCAATCACCGGACGGCATTGGAAGTGATGGCATTCCCCAATCCTCAGCATAAATAGCTCAGAGAACAAGGAGGAAGACCACCGGCCAGGGGTAAAGCCCATCGGCCATGAGAAATGGCCATCGGCTAGCACCTTTGATCAATCGGCCAAAAGTGGTGGTTGGTCGGCACTATATTTGGCCAGCCGGCCATAAATTGCCAGAACTAGCAGAATGCTGACATCTGTCCTCCACTCAACCTTATCTTATACAAAAAGGCCTCAGCCTCGTAGTTCTTCTCAAATGCAACACTGATTTGTTCCCTATGGAAGAGTTTCTTGCCCAGAATCTCTCAGCTTGGATTAGCAACTTGGATGGCTTGGAAAAGCTGAATTTCCGGGGTTTCGGCATAAACGCACTATTCACTCTGAGTCGTACTCCGCTACACCTTCCGTTTCTTCATGCCGCGGCAAGGTTTTGGAATCCGGTGACACATGTTTTTAGCTTTGGCGGGCAAGAGGTATATCCTACCTTTGAAGATTTTCAAGCTTTAATGGAGTCCGAGCGCAACGAAGAGATCCTGCCCCAACTTCGTTTTGGTCATGCCCAAGCCTTAGGGCAAATGTGTGGGCTCTCAATACCCGTTGCTCAATCTTTGATTTGCGATGGAATGCTGGATATTCCGAGTTTGATTTGCCATTTTTCTAATGCCGGTGACCGCGGCGACCGTCATTGGCAAGGTTTTCGGCAACACGCACTTTGTTTGTGCATGCTATCTCATTTCTTACTTGCCTCAGGCTCTGGAGGATCTAGCGTCCTGTTGATTGAGCTTGCCCAAGGTTTGAAGGAGGGTAAGAGTTGCATCGCCATGACTCTGGCTGAGACGTTGATGGGCTTGGATGCTTTCTATCATCGCGAAACAACCAAATTTGCGGGGAGTCCACTACTATTGCAGGTAAAGTTTCCAACCCAATCTCTCATATGTAATGCTCACATCGCTCGGCTCTCAAACTCAGTCTTCTCACAAAACCCTTTTCTTACTTTTTCTCTCATCGTACATCTCTCTATTCTTTATTCTCTCATTTTTCATCCCTTCCCAGGTGTGGTTGATGGACAAGTTGCAGGTTGTGGACTCTTGCCCAACATACTCAGCTCGAGGTTACTTCTTTAGGCAATGCCTAGTCGATGCCCTTGATTAGGGTTGGTGGTTTGATTGGATGTGCAACTTGTCCGCAGACCGTATTGCTTGGCGGTGCCCCTGGCTTAATCTACCGGCAATGGGCTATAGCATGACCCGTCAACCTGGGATTCAGCTGATTGGCTTGACTCACTATGTGTTCTACTTCCCATTCCGGTTCTAGCGCCAGTTTGGTCATGATCAGACTTGTCCACCAGAGGGATAGAGTATCCGGTTACATTCCCGATTCGAGGCGACCGCTGTCTTGTGATATGACAAAGATGGAGGACTAGAGAGCTCCTGGCCCCCGCTCCCACTTTCAGTTGCAATTTGTCTGATGAGTGCAGAGATTGGCTTAATGAGGAGGCACAAGTCGGGCCCAGCTTGGCATCGGAGGCTTTGACCAGCTCTGGGAGGGAGTGCAAGAACACCTGACTTATCTATGCCCCGGATTTATTGCTTTATTAGTACTTTCAAGTTTTCTTTATGAATGTAATAAAAAAAAGCAACTTCAATTTGTATGCAAGAGCAGGAGAACTCTGTATTGAAATCAATGAAATTAAAGGTTGTGGTACTGAAAATTTTCCGATTTGGTCCAAAAATGGTCTAAGCTGTAAAAGATTAATTTTGAACACAATCAACTTTTATTAAAACTTTTCAAAACCATTTTCGATATGGATCGAATCGACATGCTCGAATCTATCAGCAATGAGATGCACAACAATGGAAAGTTGCCCCTAGTCTGAATAGTACCGCGACACTGCACAACAACGAAAAGTTGCCCCTAGTCTGAAAAGCACTGCACCGGAGATTACAACCGAAGCTCTTGAATGATGAATAGACAAAGATGACCGAGGTGATCCAATGGACAAAGTTGATCGGGGAAGAGTTTATGGCTGGACTTCAGGATGAAGTTGCCTACGTATCCCAAAGATGGGAATCAAGCCTTACGTAGTTCAGGCTTGGGTTCACTCGGATATTTTCACTCTCCTTTTACGCTCTAACTTTTGCCAAGGCCGCCCTTTGCGGGTTTTCAACCTTGCGAGCTCAGTTTTTATATTTTCCAATTTTCTATGCTCTAACTTTTGCCTAGGTCGCCCTTTCGGGTTTTCGGCCTAGCGAGCCTCTTAGGGGTAATATTTCTTCAACTTGTCCATGTTGATCGGTTGTGAGAACTCTAGGCCATCTAGGTCCATCAGAACGACAGCTCTACTTGACCAAATAAACTTAATGATGTCGGGACCAGTCCAATTGGGTCTGAACTTGCCCCTTGGGTCGTGGATGGGAGCTCGGTTGTCCTTGAGTACCAAATCTCCTTCTTTTAAATTTCTGGACTTAACCTTCTTGTTGAAAGCCTGGGCAATTTTGCGCTGATAACCTTGAACATGGTACAGTGCTTTCAATCTCCTCTCATCAAATAGCATGAGTTCCTTAAATCTGCTCTACTGCCAGTCTGCTTCGACTATCTGGCACTCAGCCAATACTCGCAAAGACAGAACCTCAATTTCGATATGTAGAATGGCCTCCATCCCATAGACTAACGAATACGGATTTGCCCCAGTAGAAGTTCTAATCGAAGTCCGGTAGCCCCACAGAGCAAACAGCAACTTATCTGGCCAATCCCGGTAGGTTTCCACCATCTTCTGCAGTATGTGCTTGATATTCTTGTTAACAGCCTGAACCGCTTCATTGGTTTGCAGCCGGTAGGTGGATGACTTATGAAAAGCCACGTTTTATTTTTCCAACAAGTCAATCACCTCCTTCTTGAAGTGGGAACCGTTATCTGAAATTATCTCATTTGGAACCCCGTAACGACAGATGATGTCGTTTCTGATAAACTTCGCGACATGTGAAGCCTTCAACACTGCATAAGATTGGGCTTCGACCCACTTTGTAAAGTAATCTATCGCGACCAGGATAAACTCATGCCCATTCGACCCCTTCGGAGTAACAGCCATGATCACATCGATTCCCCAAATTGAAAATGGCCATGGCGAAGTCATATTGTACAGCTTCGACGGCGGGATGTTCATACGGTTTGCATGAATTTGACATTTGTGGCATCGCTGAACAAAGTCGATACAATCCTCCTCCGTGGTAGACCAGTAGTAACCCTGTCTGAGGATCTTTTGAGCCAACAATACCCGTTCAGATGTGCACCACATTCTCCTCCATGGATGGCCTCTATTAGGCACTTCGACTCTTCAACTTCCACACATAGCTTATGCATTCCCAGATGACCTCTCTTATACAGCTTACCCCTGCAGATGATGAACTGAACAGCCATTCTTTTGATTGCCCTTTTATCCTTGGCATTTGTCCCTAGTGGATGCGCCTCTTTCTCCAAGAAGTTCCAAATGTCATAATACCAGGGGTTGTCGTCCTGAACCTCATCTATGGCAACGATCGCTTCATATGCTGGCGCAAACTTCTGGTCAATGATGACTGGACGCATCCGGACTCCAAACGGGATGTCTATCATGGAAGATAGAGTTGTTAGTGAATCTGCGAACCTGTTGTTCTCTCTTACTAGATGAGCAAAGTTTAGCTTCTCAAACCGAGGAATTAACAAATCCAAGGTCTGGTGGTACATTATCATCTTTTCTTCTTTGACCTTCCAATCTCCTTTTGCTTAAGACACAACAAGGTTCGAGTCCCCGATGACGTCCAACCGTTTTGTCCCTAGTTCCAGGGTTGCTTCTAGACCGACAATGCATGCCTCATATTCTGCTTCGTTGTTCGAGACTTTGAACCGGAGTTTGAATGCTAGAGAGATACGGGAATTGTCAGGTGCTATCAGCAACACTCCTATCCCATACCCGTACTGGTTTGACGCTCCGTCAAAATACATCGTCCAAGTTTCATCTTCGAGGTGCAAAATGGCCTCATCTGGGAATAAGTACTCAACTGCTTCACCCCCTTCCACTGGATGATCGGCTAAGAATTCTACTACTGCTCTTCCCTTGACTGACTTGCGTGTCACATATTTTAGATCAAATTCGGAAAGCAACAGCAACCAATGAGCTAGCCTACCCGTAAGTGCCGGTTTCTCGAAAAGATATTTGATAGGATCCAGTCATGAAACCAACATTACAGAGTGAGCTAACAAGTAGTGCCGCAGCTTCCTGGTAGCCCATACCAAAGCTAAGCAAGCCTTCTCTAACGGTATGTAACGAGTTTCATACTCTAGCATCTTCTTGCTCAAATAGTAGATGGCCCTCTCCACCTTATCGTCTGATTCTTGGGCGAGCATACAGCCCATTGTAGTTTCGGTCACTGAAATGTACAATATCAACGGTCTCCCTAGCTCTGGTGGTGACAACACCGGTGGGTTCTGTAAGTATTTCTTGATCTGTTCAAAAGCAGCTTGGCATCGGCCGTCCCATTGGAATTTCTTTCCTTTCTTCAAGAGACCAAAAAGTAGTTCACAAGTCAAGGTTAATTTTGAGATAAACCGTCTTATGAATTGCACTTTACCCAGAATGCCTCGCACCTCATTTTTAGTCATTGGTGGTGGCATTTCTAAGATGGCCTTGATTTTGGAAGGGTCGACTTCGATACCTCTCTATGTAATCAAAAACCCTAGCATTTTCCCTGTTGTAACACCGAACGTACACTTCTGCGGATTCAGCTGCAACCGGAATTCTCTGATCCTCTGGAAAAACTTTTGCAAGGTGGTGTAGTGGCCCTCTCTTTCTTTGGACTTGACAATCATGTCGTCCACGTATACCTCAACCTCTTTGTGGATCATGTCATGTAATATCGTGGTCGCGGCCCGTCGGTATGTAGTTCAGTGTTCTTCAATCCAAATGGCATTACACTGTAGCAATAGGTTGCCCACGGGGTGGTGAAGGCGGTCTTTTCCCGGTCTTCAGGCGCCATCACTATCTGATTGTAGCCTGAGAAACCATCCATAAATGAAAGCAAAGCATGCCTCGCTGTAAAATCCACCAACTCATCAATATGCGGCAAGGGAAAGTTGTCCTTCGGACTGGCTCTGTTCAAATCTCTAAAATCCACGCATACTCGGATCCTACCATCTTTCTTTGGCACCGGAACAATGTTGGCCAACCAAGTCGGGTATTCGGATACCAGCAGGAAGCCTGCATCGATTTGCTTGGTGACTTCTTCCTTAATCTTGATGGCCCAGTCAGGGTGGATCCTTCTGAGTTTCTGTTTGACAGGTTGGGCCTCGGGGTCAAGAGGGATCCGGTGCTGTACAATCTCAAGATCGATTCAAGAAATATCTTCGTAGGACCACACAAAAACATCTTTGAAATCTTTTAATAAAGTGACTAAGCGCTCGCGTTCCTCCGAAGACAGTGTGGACCCGATCTGGACCAGCCGCGGGTCTTTCTCAGTACCAATATTCACAGTAGTGATTTCATCAACTAAAGATTTAACAAATCTTTCCTGCTCTTGATCGATTAATCGTTGCAAAACCAGAGGAATTTCTTCCTTGTCGTTTTTGTCAAAATTTTGAAAGTCCTGATTCAAGCAATAAATTAAAGGCACAGAAAAATACTCAGAAACCACATCCATATCATTCTCATTATGTACTTCCAAACCGTCCGATTCTTCTATTACAACAGACTCAAAAGAGAAAGAAAAAGACGACATGGACAGGACTGTGGTATCCGGGTTATCACCCCCAGGAATCCCAGACTCAGACTCAGTTGAGCTGGAACCTGATTCTGACTCACAAGACTCGGTGGAATCAGATTCCGGCTCACTACCTGACCCGGTGCTGTTTGACAAAAATCCCTCTTCGTACTGCCAAACGAGAGAGGGTGCGATGGATGCATCCAAAATAGTTGATGGTAGGCCCGCAGCCATTTCACTCCCAATCATGGACACCGAGAAGTTATCCCCCAAGCACTTCTGTTTGATCGGAGGATCTGAGAGTAGACATGCCAGTGCTACCCCTATTTCAAGTTCGGTGTCCTCAGACTCCATTTTCCTGTTCTACTCAACCTCAACCGTCGGGTCTGCCTGCTCTTCGGCAACATCATCCCTAAATAATTGTAGGTCAAAGAAAATCTTGAACCCCGGCACGCGCTTCCTCTCTGCGTTCAGCCACGGCTCTGGGAAGCCACAGAATGGAAAATCCTCCCCCTCCCAGACGAAGCGTCCGTTTAGGGTACCTCGGATGGGTCGGTGTATCAACTCAAAAGGTTTCCCCATTTGTTTCACTCTGGCTCTCCCAGCCATCTCCTTTCCTTTCCTTACCCAATCCTCCTTGGTGGGCAGATAACCCAAGCCAAAGGTGTGTGGGTTGTGTGGCACTTCAGCCAATGCTGTGACGCCCTTCTGGCCGCTCTTTCCCAGTCCCATCCCGGGGATGTGTTGGAGCTTATTCATGAGATATACTACTTGAGCACTGACATATATCCCCTCGTTAGCATCCATGATGTTCTGTACAACCCAAGCCTCAACCAGGGTAAAACCTGATATGAACACATCCTCCATACCATGCTCAATTTCTAGAATAGGCGTAGATACCTCCGGTGGTGGATGAATTGATGAATTCCCAAAAACAATGGCTACTCCCTTCCCATGGGGGTATTTCACCATTTGATGCAAAGTGGATGACACTGCCTTTACCTGATGCAGCCGCGGCCGCCCCAAAAGCAGGTTGAAAGTTGCAGGAACCTCTAAGACATGGAAATCTATCTCATGTTGTCCCGGCCCAACTTTAGTCTGAATTTTCACCGTCCCCATGACTTCTCTACTCGTGTTGTCGTATGCCCGAATCACCTGGGCTATTGGTACAAAATCCGCGGTTTTCAAACCGATCGCATACGTTGTCCTTGCCGGGCAGACGTTGATGGTGGATCCGGTATCAACAAGAACCACCGGTATCCATTTATTCCTACACTCCACAGAGATGTAGAGTGGTTTGTTATGGTCTGCCCCCTCAGGTGGCAATTCCTTGTCGGAAAAATTCAGCGTCGGCGTAGCTCCTCCCGAAAAGACTAATCCCACCAACTGTTCTAGCGTGGTTTCTATCGAAAGCTTGGCCTTGTCCATGGCTGATAAGACAGCCTGTCTATGCACTCGTGATGCTATAAGCAGTCCCCAGATGGAGATGTCTGCTTGTATCTTTTTTAACTGTTTGAGCACAGCCTCTTCTTCAAGTTGTTTCTCTTTTTGTTTCTCAACCTCCCTATCTTTTCTAGAAGCCTCTGGTTGATCTAGATGCGGGGGTTTGAAGTACCACCCGTTTCGTGTCACATGGTCGACTTCTCCAAGGTACCAGGTGTCATCGGGTTGGTTGTTCCCCCAATCTTCATCTGTGTGGGCAAGACATAAATCCTCATCCTCCCACCACATTCCATCAGTAGCCGACAGACTCCTGTCGGGCTCTAGTATGACTATTCTTGTACTCGTGGTACCTTCAATCCATATGCTCCCAGCATTCTCTATTTCTGTGCACATAGCAGTTTCAATCTCCACATGGGCCTTTGCCTTCCTGATTCTCTCGGAATCTTTCAATCTTTCCTGTTCCGGCTGTGTCAATATATCTGATTGTTCAATAATTCCCGTATTCGAAATGCTCCAATCCTGAGCGAAGTTCTTGACACCGGCATTCTTCGGCGATGTACTCTGTCCTCCGACCCTGCCGGCCGTTACTGACATTCTTGCTCTGGTCGGGCCCTGTTCTGGTCGGAACTCTTCCACCACATCCGGTTGATCATCCAACCACCCAGTAGCCTCTGCCGATTCCTCATAATCAAACCAGTTGACTGCTGCATCCCCTGGATCTTGGTCACTGTAAAACTGGAGATTGGCGAGGTCTTTTTCCACAGCCGTCAAATCATCCGCCCTCTGTCCCAAACCGTCCCCTTGGATCACACACAGCTCTGCCTCCGTCAGCAATTCCACATCTAGCCCATCCTGGCCTATTGACAAAATGTAGTCACTCGGACTATATGTCTTCTCAACACATCTTCCAAATTCTGCAGGCTCTGGCTCAACAATACTCTTCTCCTCTGGCATCTCCCCTTTCCTGTCTTTGACAGTCACCACCATTGGCTTAGGTTGGGTTATGGAGATGTCCATCATGCACAAGTCGGTGCAATCAGGAAGGAGTACCTCCAGTTTAGGCAAATGGAAAGGAGTGATATAGACGCTGGGATCGTAAGACACGACCCCAATTTGGATGAAGTTGATTCTTTTGGGAGGTGGAGCTTGGTTATGTGTAGGGAGAGGGTTTCTTGTAACATTGGGTTTCTCGGGAGGCAGAATCACCCCGTTATCGATGAGATCTTGAATCTCATGACGTAATCAGTAGCACAGATCGGTGTCATGACCGTGCTGTTGGTGAAATGCGCAATATTTGGCTGGATTGTGGGTAGGTGTAACACGTCCGCGGGGAACCTCGCTACAGTTCGGACTTGATTTGTGTTACGGTTCTTAATCTGAACCAAAGAGTCCAAATCCGGCAAATCGTTTTGAAGAAAAACATATTTTTTGAAAAGTAGTGCCAAACATGGACTGCTTTGCCAGATACAGAGTCGCCACCTAAATATTTTGAAATGGAAAATTTAGGAAACCCTAACTCGGTGCCGAAGGCCACGTGTCCGTCATCACCAAAATGGTCTTGGCTCGGGAGCTTGGGTACGATCGGGGAAGGTCAGCTATGAGCACCCCCTTTCGCTCGGTCCGAAGACTGGCCTCTACTAACCGTGATATCCATTTTTGAAAACATTACATGCTCTTATTCCAATTATTAGCCTAGAATTACTATGTTATGTGCGCAACAAACAAGTATAGACTAGATCGCCTAATTTGGAAACAAACATTGCATATCCGTTCGTTTTGAAAATGCTTTGGAATTTGCTACTCGCAAGTAGGCTAAAACACGGATTTCAACGAGTTTTCCAACTCAAGCAATCCAACCTCCACCCACAGGCATTCAAACAGTTTATCTCACATAAGCACTTAGCCGCATGGTAAGCATACTGTCATGGCAACATTCACACGCATGTGGTATGCTAAAGCGTAAATACTTACATCGTACTCCGTGCCAAAACAAGAAACTAGTTAGCAAACGTGCATGACCTAGTTCATGTTAAGTGGCTAATGCAACGCAGGCAAGGATGCAATTTAGAGTAGGCTCGGCTAACCCTAAACATGGCATGTGAAATGCACTTTATTCGATGCACGTATTCAATTTGGAATTGAAAATACAATGCAGTTTGTATGATGTACCGAGCCCGATGCATGTTAACAAATGCATGGATGCACGCATGCATTGCATAAGGTATGCTAAAATAGACGTGCCCTAATACTAACATCATAAGCAGGTAAATAAAAGGGAAGAAAGAAATGGGGGTTGGAAGAGATACACACACTCACCCACACTTATTACAAATTTGCCCTCGCTCGGAGGGACCAAAAGAATATACAATCCGAAAATAATACAGTCCAAATACATAATGAATTATTACAGAATTTCAAATCATCAAATTAAATTCAATGTAAAAAAAAAAAAGGGGGCCTCAGCCTTGCCTCAGGATACGTGAATGATGCATGCTCGAACCCGACTTGCCCAGAAACCCGCACTATACCATCATGTTGGTACGTGCTTTTCTTGCCTGCTCCTCGAAAAGCGCCAAAGTCTCGTAACATGCTCCTCTGCACCGAAGATCATCATCTTTGAATAGAATGTCCACCGGCCGTGTACAATATCCATCGGCTGCTAAGGAGGCTATCGGCTGAGAATATAGTGTCGAGCACATTACATCTGCCGGTCGTGAAAGTTCTCGAGGGACGGCTTTGGCAATGACAGCATCAAAGAATACATGGCATGGGTTTTAGGCATATGTATGCACTACCCGCCGCCTCCTATCATGTTTGGGGACTCAAGGAGACATGGCTCTTGGTTCTTGGGCCATCAATTATGCATGTTGATGCATGACTGCTAAGGAACCAAGGTTTGCATTTTAATGTAAAAATGCATGCAAATACACAAATGAAACCAAGGCCTTATCATGTGTTGGTCAAGGGCCTTGGTGACCAAGAATTGAAATAAGTTGCACTACTTGTAGTGTGAACTTCTTTCAACCCTTACACTTGGTTTGACACCCCAAACCAAGACATGGAATGCATGTATGCAACAAGGCTCAACAATGCAACAATAATGCGAAAATGCAAGGCATACCCAAATGCAATGCAACATGATATTAAGTGTGCAGTACTAGGCATGCAAAATGCAAGGTGTAGTGCAAACAAGGACACTTAAGGCAATGGGAATGACATGTAGTAACACTTAATGACTCAATTAAGCAACCACCATGAGGCAAGCATGCAATGGTGGATTTAACTACAATGGGGCAGCCTTCAAATCTCCCCAAAACAATGGCAAAACATACCCAAAATAGTGACCAATACTCATGCAAACATGCAAGTCAAATGGCCTAAGGTGAAGGCACAAATAGGGAGTCCCCTTCCACCACTACTAAGGCCAATCATGGCATGAATTATCTAAGCAAAAACAAAGTTGCATCATGCAAAAATACACCCACAAACCTTGATATGACAGCCCCCAAAGTGCATTAATCATGCAAGCATGCACAATAACCTCTTTAAAGCATAAGAGACCAACACTTCAAGACATGGAAGAGGTGATAAATAGAGACATATAGGCATGAAATAAGGACTGAAATGTGATCTAAAATGATGCCAAATCATAAGATCGAGGTAGGCTAAACATGCTAGGGACTCACACACCCAAGGCTTGCAAGCTAACAAGCAAGATAACAACACCAAACACTCCAAACATGGCACAAACAAGGGCTAATGTACCTTACACATAGCAATATGATGCTAATGCCCTCATGGAATTATGCTAAAATATGCAAAGAACATGGCCTAGATGCATGGCATACTTTTAAGCATAAGAGAGCATTTCAAAGCAAGTATGAGAGACATGCTAAGGGCTACAAATCCGACCCAAAACAGAGGTATAACCTATCATATTAACCCCAAATATGCTCTGAAATGAAGACAAAACCAACCAAGCATGCATGCTATCCATTAGGCCAAAAACAAAGGCAAGCAAGGGACAAGGGGGAGAGGGGTGTCCCTCCCCTATATGAGACTTAAAACCATCTCCCTCACCACTGATGAGAACGCCAAAAACACCAAGTTAAACAATGCTCAAAGAAAAGGCACTAAAAGGGCCAAAACAAGGCCTAAGAGGGTGAGTTCTTACTCAAATCAAAAGGTGACCTTAATGAATGTTCTTAAGCAAGTAAAAACAAGATTTTTTTATGTTATACACAAAGCTTAAAACACAAAGCAAGATGGGTAGAAACTTGTTGCAAAAATGGGGAAACTAAAGTAACAAGCTCACCCTTGAAGATCCTTTGAAGAACAGGTGGAGCAGCCCTCCTCTAGTGGTCAAAACTAGTCCAAAATCACAACAAACAACCCTCCAAGTTCCTCAATCTCGAAATAAGGTGTAATAGTGTGTGTAATGGTGCAAAAGTAAGGTAAAAGTACACTATTTGGCCACAAAACACACACAAGGATGAGAGAGAGTGAGATATATAGAGAGAGAGAGAGAGAGAGAGAGAGAGTATATAAGCTCTGGTTTTTGTGTTGGAAAATGGCTAACCTCCCAACCAAGAAGACAAGGCCTCCTCTTATAGAGGAGGCAATCTTGTAAGCTTAGCAACTAAGCAAACAAGAGACTCATCCCTCCATACACGTGTATGGAGGGGAAGAAAGTGGTAGACAGCTGCTTAAAAATATCTCAAAAAGCAATCAACAAGATGGCCGTTAAGAAGAGTGTCATCTTGACAATATTTATCGCCGAGAAGACAAAGAGTGCCGACCGGCACAATATAGTGCCGATGGCAACACCAACCAGCCGGTGGCCTCTAGCTAGTGCCGGTGGTGTGTGGGGGTGCCTCACAAGGCATTCCCTGCCCCTCCAAGGCAAAGCACAAGTGTTTGGTGCAAACCAGACACAAAACGGTCAAGTTCGGAGGTCCTGAGGCAAGGAGCGTAGCCGAGAACTTCGGGAACTCCAAACGAACACGAGCATGGATAATCACCAAGTGTTCAAATGGTGACGTCCAAGTCTTGAGGACGGTCAAAAATGGGGTGTCTACAGTGGGGGGATGTTTTTCCGGTAACGGCCACGGCTCTAGGGGCTTCAAGTACCATTTTCTGATTAAAACCCCCAGAGCTTTGGACAGGGGCATATACAGTGGAGCGAAGGTTCTTGTGTTTTTGGGTGGGTATTTGGCTATTTGTGTATGGCTTCAGGATGCGCTGGAGAATGGCGTAGCTGCCATGGTTCTTGGAGGGGGGTTGGTGGTTACCATGCTCACTTCAGAGGCTCTTGTAGTTGTAGCACCGCTCGGGCCCGCATTAGTGTTGCGGTTGAAAGTTCTTCGGGGTTACTCCCGATCATTATCAATTAAGCCTTGCTTCAAGGCATCCTCAATCTGTACCCCCATTTCATGTAGATCGAAAAAGGTAGGAAAGAGGAGTACAATCATCTTCTGCATTAACTTCGGCTGAAGATTACGCACAATCATCCGAATTTGATCGTTGTCTGTGGGCCTTAAGGTCATCATCGAAGCCTTGGCCCTCCATCTGGTCACGAATTCTGAGAAGCTCTCTTTAGGCTCTTGCCTTGTTGTTTCGAGATCATGAGTCGTAATCTCGATTTGCGTATTATATGAGTATTGCGCAATGAAGGCCTTAGCCATCTCGTCCCAATTTCTCTTGACGTCATCTTCTAATTTGGCATACCATATGGCCGCTACACCCGACAGGGTCTAGCCGAATAAAGACAGCTTCTGCAGTCTGGTGAGGCCCATCGGCCTTAAAATATTCGAAAACAACCTCAGGTGCACCACGGGGTCCCCAGATCCATCAAATTGGTCGATATGAGGCATTTTGAACCTGTCAAGCAGCGTCACAGCTGTGTCGGTATATCCATCTTCAATGTCAAGGATGGTCTTGACTCCTGGGGATCTCTTGAATAGCTTTTCAAGCTTGCTCAACTTCAATGTTGTGGGATCTGTCTCGAACTCAAAGGGAGAGTCCGGTAGGTTGGTGGGTGTTTTGGATAACTGGGGTGGGATTGGGGGTAGGATCGGGGGTGGAGGCGGTCCTGTGGGAATGTCTATGTCATTCTGAACATTAGCTGTCTCCCCGAGGGTTGCAACTCCTGGCGGGGGAGGAGCTTGCTGCGAAGCAGATGCTCTGGCTTGTTGCTGTAACCTCACGATTAACTCTACTTGTTCATTAATAACCGTGGCCTGATGCTTGGCGAACTCTGCCTGTCGGACAACATCCTGCTGCATCATTTTCATACTCTCTTGGAGTTGGTGCACCATCTCCTCTAAGTTGGCCATACTGTTCTGATCTGATTGAATTACCGGTATATATTCCCTCTCTGTAGGTGAAACAGAACTCTGATCCCTACTGTACTTAGGTGGGGTAGATAAGGCCCTCGAATCGATCAATGGCCGATGCCCTTCGCCTAATCGCCTCCGTCTAGTCACCGGTGGTAGAGAGTGGTACACTGGTTGTCCGTCTACCAGATCCTCAGATCGATGGAGTCGACGACCTCTAGTCCAGAGTGCTTGGGGAATATCTACTAGGTCAGAAGCAATCGTGCTCAACTACCTAGCAAGAAAATAGATAAAGCGTATAAAATAAATTAACAGACAAATGGACAGCGTAACGGCATAAAATAAACACATAACACACAGTCGGGTATCATAACATCCGGCCAATAAGCTGAATACACTGTTCCTTAATCACTGATCACTATTTCCAAATTGTTGCCCCCAAGTCTGAACCTGAAACCCGCAGATAACTGATTTCCCAAAAACACTAATGCCCGCAGGCCTGATACTCAAACTTGCGAACTGATATGTGTGTTCCTGTAGAGATACACTCTAAAGCACATAGCAGATAAGTGAGAGCCAAAATACCCCTATGTTGGGGTAAGGTTTCCCTGTCCTATTTTGTCAGGAGCTAGGGTTTTACTACGCACGCAGCGGTTCCAAACATCCTAATATCGGGTAAGCAACCTGTCCTAGTTTGGAATGGTCACTATGGATTCCGAATATGCACTAGGTTGAATGGTCGAAAAAGGGTGCCTCGGTAAAATCGGGGTTTGCGTTCCCATACTGGCAGAGCCCACAACCAGTCAGCCTTATGGCATGCTTTGACAAAGTCAAGCCTCCGGCAAACCGCTCAGGAATAGCAGATGGCCAACACGGTGTCCTAGGTGCACCAATGCACATGCAATGCAAAGAAACACATAAGTGTAGTCAAAACAAGATATCACGAGTTCAAGTCAAGCTCTCTAATACAACCCTAGCAGAGTTGCCAGAAACTGTAGACGCTCCCAGCGTGAGGGCCTCACCCTACAGTTCAGACTCAAATTGTCACGGTTCTTAATTTGAACCAAAGAGTTCAAATCCGGCAAATCGTTTTGAGAAAACAGATTTTTAGAAAAGAAGTGCCAAACATGGACTGCTTTGCCAGATATAGAGTCGCCACCTAAATATTTTTTATGGGGGAATTTAGGAAACCCTGACTCGGTGCCAAAGGCCACGTGTCCGTCATCACCAAAGTTGCCTCGGCTCGGGAACTTGGGTACGATTGGGGAAGGTCAGCTATGAGCACCCCCTCTCGCCCGATTCGAAGATCGGCCTCTACTAACCGTGATATCTTATTTTGAAAACATTACGCGCTCTTTATTCCGGTTAATTAGCCTAAAATCACTACTTGATACGCACAGCAAAACAAGTATAGACTAGATCGCCTAATTCGGAACAAAGCATTGCATATCCATTTGTTTGAAAATGGTTTGAGATTTGCTACTCGCAAGTAGGCTAAAATACGGATTTCAATGAATTATTCCAATTCAAACAATCCAACCTTCACCCACAGGCATTCAGGCAGTTATATCACATAAGCAATTAGCCTCATGGCAAGCATGATGTCATGGAAAACACTCACATGCATGCAACGATACTAAAGCATAAAAGCTTACCTAATACTCCAAGGCAAAACAGAAACTAGTTAGTAATCAATGCATGATCCTAGTTCATGTTAAGATGGCTAATGCAACACAGGAAAAATGCACCTAGAATAGGCTCGGCTAATCTAGAATGACATGTGAAATGCTACAGCTAATCATGTATTCATTTTGGAATCGAAATACAAATGATGCTAGAATGATGCGCCGAGCCTAGTGCATGCAAAACGAATGAATAAATGCAAACATGCTATCATACTGTATGCTAATTAAAACATGCCCTAATCTAACCATTGAAAGCTAGTAAATAAAAGGGAAGAAAGACGTGGGGTTGGAAGACATACACACACTCACGCACACTTATTACACAATTGCCCTCGCTCGGAGGGTCCAAAAGAATATACAGGCTAAATAACAAATTAACTATCCTAGCTAATTAATTATTACAGATCCTTCATTCACTACAAGAAAAATCACAATTGGCGACCAAAAAACCAAAAATCGTCGCTGAAAGTCACACAAATGGCGACTAAAACAGTTTTGGTCGCCGAACATAGCACTTTTCGCGACTAAAATAGTTTAGTCGCCAAACATAAGGGTTTTAGCGACTAAAAGGCGATTTAGTCGCCGACGATAGGGTTTTTAGCGACTAAAGTTTGTTTAGTAGCCAAAAGTCGCAGTTTTTGGCGACTAAATTAATTTAGTAGCCAAACGTTCTGGTTTTGGCGACTAAAAAACATTTTTGTCGCCGATTATAGGTCTTTTGCCGACTATAAACATTTTTGTCGTGAAAACTCTCATTTGCCGACTAAAACCGAGTTTAGTAGCCAAAGGGACCTTTTGGCGACTAAAACTCGGTTTAGTCGCCAAAACTTCTTCATTTGTACATAACTTTATTTTTAGCGACAAACAAATTAATTAGTAGCGAAAATTAGTAAATTGGCGACTAAAAATTTATTTTAGTCGCCAAAAAGTGTCGTCAAATTTTTTTTAATAAATCATTTATTTTATACATAAATTATATTTAATATAAATAACTATATTTATATATATAGTTTTCTATTAATATCGGTGAAAATAGTGTATAAATAATATAAGTTTCAATTTTATTCGCGTGAGGGTTCAGTGCCATAGTTGTTGGACCTGTGCTTTGGAGGTCCAAGCTAGGAAGTTGCAGGTCGAAGGTTCGAGTCGCAAGAGAAGCGCCAAGATAGGGCAAAATTTTTTTTTTCAAAAGTCTTTTGGCGACTAAAGAGTTTAGTCATTAATGGTTTTCTTTTGGCGGCGATAAGTTTAGTCGAAACTCAAAAAAAAAAAAAAAAAAAAAACTATTGGCGACTAAGATTTTAGTCGCTAAATGTAAAGTTCCCAAAACTAGAATTGCATTTGGCGACAAAGTTTTTCGTCGCTGAAGACATATCGTTTGGCGACTAACAATTTTTTAGTCGCGAAAGGTTTCCGCGACCATATATCAGCGACAAAACGGGCGACTAAGATTTTTAGTCGGGAAAAGTGCCATTTCGACATCTGGCGACTAAAATGGGACCTTTGGCGACTAAAATTTTAGTCGCCAAAGCTGTTTTTTCTTGTAGTGATTGATTAACAAGATAAAATGTGAAGCTTAAAGAGACTGCCATTGCTCTGCCTCGGAATGCGCAAATGATGCATGTTTGACTCGTCTTGCCCAAAAACTCATTGCCATAGCATTGTTGCCTCTGTTTACACTGCCCAGCTCCTTTGAAGACAGCACAAGTCTTGGGTTAGGTTCTCTGCACACTATGGAACACCACCGGCTAGTAGGAATGGCCACCGGCCATAAGAAATGGCCACTGGTCACTGATGAAGTTATCGGCCATTGATGGATGGCCGATCGAGATTGAGATGGTTGGTGGCCAAAACTTCTGGAACTGCAGTTTTTGACAGCAACAGAGGACATGCAGTGTATGGCATGGAATTTTTAAGCAAATGTAAGCATGGCCACACTCCCTATCATGCAATGGACTCAAGGGAGCATGACCCTCGACCCTCGGGCCATCAATTAGGCATGATGGCCTAAGAAGCCAAGTTTGCCCTTCAATATAAAAATGCATGCAACAATCAAATGAAAACTAACACCTTATCATGTTGAGATCAAAGGCATCGGTGACCAAGGATTGAAACGTGTTTCGTCACTTTGAGTATGAACACTCCTCAATCCTAATGCTTGGTTTGACACCCCAAACAAGCCATACAATGCATGTATGCAATGTTCAATGCAAAATGATGCAACACATGCAATGCAAGGTGAACATGTTAGGCTAATGCAACATGGCACTTCCTAACCATGCAAGCTAAACTAAATACAATGTGATAATGTCAAGCAAACAATGAGATTATGTGATGCAACTTAACTAAACAAGGTGAAAACATGCAAATAAGATATAATGCAAGCATGCTCCTAATGTAATGCAACATGCTCATGCAAAGGTGGATTTAAACCATAAAACAAATGTGCAAACCAAAAGTCCTAAAGCTGAGGTATGGAAGGCAACCTTCAAGGACTCTTACAAGAGAACAAGCATGGATATCAAACCAACAAAATCAGAGACATGGCATGATAGAGTAAGCCCCAAAACCCACATAAATGACATCCCCAAGGACTCAAGCAAAGAGGCATACACCAAAACCAAAACATGGAGCATGAGACTACACCTCTTGAAGGAAATGAAAGGAGAACAATTCCAAGTATGAAAGCATAAAAACATGGACTGAAATGGCATGGCAAATGATTCCAAATCATTGAAATAGACCAACTAAGGCATGTTTATGACTCATATACTTAAGGCTCACAAGCTAAAATGCATAGCAACCATATCAAACATGTCAAACATGACCAAATCAGTAGCCAACAGTCCTCAAGCATGGCCAAATAATGCTAAGACCTTCATGAAGTTCATCTAGAACATGCAAAAATCATGGCCTAAATGCATGGCATACTTCTAGGCCAAATAAGGGAATACAAAGCAAGTACAATATGCATGTAAAGGACCATGAATCCAACCAAAGACAGAGGCAATATATGACCCAACAACACCCAAAAACCTCTGAAATGAAGCCAAGAACAACTAATCATGCATGCTACCCTTATGAGGCAAAAACATGGACAAATGAGACACAAAGGGGAGAGGGGTGTCCCTTCCCTATATAAGACCTCAAACCCCCTTCTTCACCACTGAAAATCCACTGGATTTCAGTGGTGAAAAGGTCAATACACAAGAGTAATCAAAACTTAACAAAGAGAGCACAAAAAGGGCCAAACAAGGCCTAAGAGGGGGAGGTTGACCCCAAACCACAAAACAACCTTAATGAAGTATCTTAAGCATGCAAATATAATACTTTTTTTAGTTATACACAAGGTCTAAAACAATAAGCAAGATAGGAAAAAGTCTAGTGCAAGATTGGGGAATCTAAAGTGAAATGGTTACCCTTGAAGAACCCTTGATGAACAATAAGTGCAGCCTCCTTCCTTTGATCAAAACTAGTCCAAAACCTCAAGAACAAACCCTCAAAGCCTTTCAAGGTCAAATTATGGTGTAATGGTGTGTGTCTTAGTGCAAAACTAAGGTCAAAACACACTTTTAGGCTTCCAAACACACACAAAGGATGAGAGATATATATATAGAGTATATGACAGATGTATATATGTATAAGCTCTGGTTTTTTGTTCAACCCCTAACAATGGAGGAGGAGAGGCTCTTATATAGGCCATCCAAATGACTAAGCTTCTCAAAGAAGCTAAACAAAAAACGGGTCAAAGGGGGCAAGGGGGGCAAGGCTTCATGAGGAAGCTGGGACAGCTGGCAAGCTTCTTGAGGAAGCTAAGACAAAGGTCCAAGCTTCCTTAAGAAGCTAGACCAAAAGGGTGCAAAAGGGGCAAAACATCCACACTTATGCACGGGGGCAGGATTAGTGCATTCCAGCTGGCACAGTTGGCATGCACCATGCCTGAAAAAGGCAAAAAAGTTCTACCGGCCAGAAAAGGAGGTCACCGGCCAAACATATGGCCGGCCGGCCACACTGAATGCCGACCGGCCAATGGTATACTTTACCAATGGCTGGTAGCCTCAAAACACGCCCGGTGGCCTCAAGCCATAGCCGGTGGGTGCCAGGGGTAGATAACAAGCTACTCTCCACCCTCAGAAACAAAAACACAAGTGTTTGGTGCAAAACCGAACACAGAATAGTCGAGTTGAGAGATCCTGAGGCAAGGCACGTAGCTGAGGCCTCCATAAACTCAAAATGAAACACGAACATGGGTAACCACCGAGTGTTCAAACGGTGACGTCTAAGTCTTGAGGACGGTCAAAAATGGGGTGTCTAGAGGAGGTTGTCGAAACATATATGCGATCAGATGGATACGGGATTGTTTGGTCTAATGACATGTGTTTTTTCAATTCTTGCGTTAGTTGGATCCTAATGATGACAACCGTCTCTTCGTGCATCGTTCCACTTTTGACACATTAAATGGAGAGGCTACTCCTCTCTTCCATCATCTTACTTGCACTTCTTTCAGAGACTCACCAGGTGTGTCTACTCAGATTTCCCCTGTTCGAAGCTCTATTCTTTATAAGTTATTTGTTTCCCCCCTCCTCTCTCTTTCACTCTCTATCTACTTTCTTGTTCCACCATTTTCTTTGATTTCTGTTGTTGTTTTTCCTTTCTTCTTTAAAAATGAATCGCCTTAGGTATTTCTTTGATTCTAAGGAAAACCTTCTTGAGTTTAGAACTCTCCACAACATCTCAGAAAACATCGTCATCCATCTACCAAATGACGACGATGACGTTATTGAGGGGTCTGAGACCTAGATACCTCTGCTCCTCATTGACATTGTCGAGGGAAGCGTCCGTATTCCCCTACACCTCGCTCTTGAGAGAAGTGATATGCTTCTATGGTGTCGCCCCTTTTCAGTTTGCCCCAAATTTCTTTAGGATAGTTATGGAGGTGGTTGCCTTAAATGAAATTCTAGGAATAAACTTAGGGCTATTGTAGCTCGACTTTTCGTGCTCCCTTTCGAAAGAATGTATAGCCCATATAGTTCGGACTCCACTTGTGGGTTTTGAATCTGATTTCACAAGTGCAATGTGAAATAGTGGAAACACAGAAAGAATCCAAATCCGGCAATTTCTTTTGAAAAATCGATGTTTTGAATCAAATGCCCAAAATGGACTATTTTGCCAGATATCAGAGTCCCCACTTAAATATTTATTTTGGGAAATTTAGGAAACTTGTAACTCGTGCCAAAGGCCATTAGTTTGTCGCTAACAAAGTGTCTTGATTCGAGAACTTAGGTATGAGAGGGGAAGGTCATTAATTGAGCACCCCACTCACTCGATCAAAGATCGGCCTCTACTAATCATGATGTGATTCTTATGCACAGTATATGTTCTTATGTTATTTTTTAACATGAAAATGCTTACCTTATGTTCGAAGGTAAGTCAAAAGAAAGCAAATAGTTAGAAAAAATGCATGATCCTAATTAATGCAATATGACTAATGCAACACATATAATGTGCAAGTAATAAGCTCGGCTACTAGCATGACATGCGAGTCAATTCAAGGCATGTGATAGCGCACGTATTCAAGTAAAGAGTTTGAATTTGACATTTGAAAAATATGATGAGCCGAACTTTTATGCATGCAAAACGAATGGATGCAAGTCATGGAAATGCTAATTTGAAAATATGATGTCCCTATGCTAACCATCATAAGCAGATAAATAAAAGGAAAAACGAATGGGGGTTGGAAGACATACAACTTATTATATATTTGTCCTCGCGGAGGGTCCGAATGTCCAAGCGTCCGAATAAATAATTATTACAAATCCGAATGAATAATAACTAAAAAGGGTTGTCTTATTTATTGCAACAAATATTCAATGATTGCGCGATGCTCCTCAGGAATTACTCTGTCTGCCTTGTTGGGAACTGTTTTGTTTCACCCTATCATTGCTTTCAACCAAAAGTCTATTGTTTGCAATTTATTGGAGCCTTGCCAACCCAGAATACTACTTAGTCGAGCCCCAAATAAATCCAATCATACCTTGTTTTCTTGCGGAAATCTATTTTTTTGTGCCTGAGGTGAAACAATGCAGACATGATATTCCTAGTCATGTTTGTCTCTTCTACCCTTCTGTATCATAGAAAATACTCAAGAGACGAGCGAACTCGGTTCCCAAACCATCTATGCTTGCAAGTTGATTTGCAATATGATTTTGGACACGATAGGACAAAGATCAATAAATGCAACGCATAACAACCACCCCTTCCTCCTATCATGAAGTGAATTCAAGAAGTGAAGTAGAGACGCTTCAAGGTTCATCAAAATATCATGAATTGATGTAAGACAAACTTTGACACAATGGACTTCGGCATAACGTCTGGCCGTAAGGACGCTTCAAGATTCGTCAAATCATCATGAATTGATGTAAGACAAGCCTTGACACAATAGATTCGGTATAATGTCCGACTGAATCTAATATTAGTTCTTTATGCCGGTTGTAATCCAATTAATCAATTTTATTAGCCTTTTTTTATTACCTTTCCATTTCTTTATCTTTTCTCCTTCTTGTTCAAAAGTGATATTTACGTCCACTAAGTCCAAAACATAATAAGGAGAAACAAGCATCAACTTAACCCGAGAAAATAAACCTTATTTTCTTTGGGGAAAATTACAAAGGAAGAGTCAAACTCATTATAAGTGATAAGGGATTTCAAGTCAAACCCAAGATGCGTAACAAGGACTAGTCAAACTCAAAAGAATGATAATGACGTAGGAAAAACCCAAAGTGAGAAAAACCCAAAGTGAGCGATAATGATTTGAAACCCAAACTTGATAATAAGCTATAATGACACTTTCCTTGGTGATTTCAAAGGGTTTAACTAGAAACTTAGTCCCTTAAAAGTAAACACGTCGATGATAAAACGAAAAAAAAAATAAAAGATTAGCTTTAGTATAAGACAGATGTATGCCTTTGGTAATGAACCTCCGAAGAGATTAAACCATTAAGCATGAAAACAAGTTTTATGCCGTTGGTAATGAACCTCCGAAAAAGATTAAACCATTAAGAATGGAAAATTTTCTTTCTTATACTTGAATAACAATCTCAATTTTTCACAACTTTTGAATCGAAATAAGCAAAGAATGGAGGGAGGTTGTAGAGATGATTATGCGAAGTTGATTAATTGGTAAATACAACACAAACATATTATTAAAATAATAATTATTGATATAAATTAAACAGCCCCTAATAGCACAATTTAAGCTAGAAAAGGTGAATAAATTCAAGCTAGTAAACAAATTTACCGACCTCCCCCCAACTTTTATAATTTCGACTCACATATTTTAGATGTTGAAAAATAGCCCCAAATCAGTCCTAAATTAGCCCCAAAACAGTGGCAAAAATTAGAGAAAACAAGTGGGAAAGCTTGAAATAAGGTTCAAGCAAGGCTGATTAACCCCTCCACCTTTGGGTAGCTTTTAATCACATGTTTCAGCCGTTAAAAAAGTCCCAAAATAGTATGAAAACACAAGAATAAAATGAACAAAGATTGAAATAAAACAAAGGAAGCTTTACCTCTTGTAGAGAAGGCATTCTTGTTGTAACCAAACTTGATTCCAAAGTACCCTCAAGTTCGAGTTATGATCTTCAAGTCTCAAATCAAGTTCCAAGTTCAAGCTCTTGTATGGTATGTATGGATGATATGAGAGTTTCAAGGCTAATATGAGAGTTTATAGAAGGACAAAGATGAATTGTAGCTTTGATATTTTTTTGGATATTTCTAAGATATTTCTAAACTCTTGACATTGTTTCTTTCACTCTAACTCTTAATCCTATTGTTCTTCACCCCCTAACATCAAGATGAGCCCCGTATTTATAAAACTTGAGTTGCTGCTTAAAATATCTGCAGAATTGGCAGCTAGCAGATTGCTCTACAAACAGCCTGAATAGTCAACAGGTTCGGATGGACCTTGGTGTCTCCGGCTGAAGGTCACTGATGTACGGCTAGAGGTCAATGTATGCCCACTGTTCCTCACTTTCAGGTTCAATACAAGTACAAAACTGACTTTCTAGGGTAGAAATACAGTGGGTATAGCAAGTTAGAATTGTTTAGAGCTCGAACTTGGATTCTTTTTTTGAGAATTAAAACCATGTACACAATATAATCATCATCATCGAGTGCTCAGAATAAAGCGCCTAAGTCTTATGAACGGTCAAAACTGGGGTGTCTACAGTTGCCCCTCTTTGACGGAACTCCAAGTCATTTCTTGATGCGAGTGAATGTCAAAGCCCGAAGATGACCCGTTTCACAAGATCGTAAGACTTTGGGCAAACAAACAAATATGCAAAAAATTGGTTGAACCCGAGGGTTGCTTATGTATCCCATTGCAAGAAATCAAACCTGCATAGTTCAGGGGCAAGATGTAAAATGATATGTAAAACATAACTTATGATCATGCAATTGAATGCAAAACATAACTTATCATCATACAATGAAATGAAATCAAGACAATGATGTGACACTGAACGAAAGCGTAAATCAGAGCAAAATAGCTCCAGTCGTGTTTCACATGAAAAGAAGTAAGCAGCCAAACACGACTCACTTGATCCAAACGCTTCATTTGCGAGAGGTGGAAGTGATCTTGTGATCTTTGAGATGCACAAGACAGTGCGATGAAATGTGAAATGCACAAGATAGTGCGATAAAATGTGAAATGCATAAGACAGTGCGATGAAATGTGAAATGCACAAGACAGTGCGATGAAATATGGAATGCACAAGACAGTGTTATGCAATGCACAAAATAATGCGGTGTAAGATGAAATGCACAAAACAATGTGATGAAATGTGAAATGCACAAGACAGTGCGATGTAAGATGAAATGCACAAGACGGTGCTATGCAATGCACAAAAGAGTGCGATGTAAGATAAAATGCACAAGACAGTGCGATGAAATGTGAAATGCACAAGACAGTGCGATGAAATGTGAAATGCACAAGACAGTGCGATGAAATGTGAAATGCACAAGACAATGCGATGAAATATGAAATGCACAAGACAGTGCAATGAAATGTGAAATGCACAAGACAGTGCTATGCAATGCACAAAATAGTGCGATGTTAGATGAAATGCACAAGACAGTGCGATGTGATTGAAATTGAGGTGCACAAGACAGTGCGACGTGATTGAACTTGAGAACAGTCGGACCTAGTCGTAGTTCATATGGAGAGGACGAAGGTTTTAACAGAATAAACATGAAATCCTAAATGTGAAGTCTAGACGCATACGCAAATGGAAGAAGGTATAATATTTCTTTGTTTTTGATTTTTTTCTTTTCTTTTCTTTTTTTTTTTGTCTTTTTTTTTCTTCTTTTATTTATTTTTTTTCTTCCCTTTATTTGTCTTTTTTTTTTTGGTCTTTTTTTTTTGTGTAAAATTACAATTAATAAAAAAAAAAAAAACAACAACAAAATAAAAATAAAAAAAATTTATCGAAGTTCGGTCGGATCTTGGAGAGGGTCGGCCGGATATACGGACCTCCGGCCGAACCTACGCGACGATAGAGGCAGATTCGGGAGAGCCGCGACTTTTCCCTTTTAAAAACACAAATCAACCCTCATTTCTTCACTTCCTCCAAATCCGAAACTTCCCCTCTCTTTCTCTCTAGGATCCCCCTCTCTCTCTCTAGATTTTTCTTTTCTTGAATTAGCCCAATAATCCTCACAATTTTTCTCTTTGAAACCCTTCTCATCCTCTACATTTTGAACCGATTGGTTTTTGATTTGGTGGAGTTTGGGTTTTTCTCTTTGTTTTTCTTATTTTTACCCACATTTTCCTCTTCCTCCCTTTGATTTTACACACTTTCTTCACTGTCTCTCTCCTAGGGTTTTGAAATTTTGAGATTTCTACCTATTTTCCCTTCTTTTCTCACTTTTTCTCCATTTTTCTCTACTTTCACCTATGGCTAGTGACGAGGTTCTTGTCCCGGACCCTGCCATAGGTTTAGGAGTTGCCTTTGGTGCGGACATAGAGGCGGACGAGGTTGCTACTTTGCTTTCCTTTGCCGAGAGACCTTTTGATACAGCTACCTACCAGCCGCGCACACATATCCTACCGCCAAGGAAGATTATGAGATTTATGGGCTTCGTCCCAGGGCTAAAGGAGGACATCCTACTGCACGAACCCACGGAGCACTTGTCTGCTGATGTCTCCACGGTAAGCAACTTTCCTTTTATTTTGCACACATATGTAAACTTATGAACAGACCACTCGTCTCTACTGTATATATTTATACAATTCCCCATTTAACAGGTCGTAGCCAGGAGGATTATTGGTTATGGGACCATATCGGGCCCTCGGCGTTGGTACGAGCGGCTTCCCGCAGAGGTTCGCACAATAGTCGATGCTGCCGATTTTGGGCCTTTCTGCTCTGGGCTCATACATATGTGGGTTGAGTCAGTGTTATACGGAGCTTTGGTCGAGAGATGGTGGGACACTGTAGGCTCGTTCCACTTTTCTTCGGCTGAGGAGATGACGCTAACGCCATATAACTTCTCGATGCTCATTGGCCTGTGGGTCAGAGTTAGTGGCCCGATCCTATATGATCTAAACATGGCGCAGTGCAAAGCTGCACAGCTCCAACTTCTTGGAGCGGTCCCGAACATCAGCAGTCAAGGGATGGTGCGCTACAGTTGGTTCTATGATCACTTCGTCAATCGTCAACCAGCTACTATAGATGAGGTTGCCCAATACGCCCGTAACTTCCTCATGTATCTCCTCAGTACTATCTTGTTTGTGAATATGGAGAATACCATGGGGATATATCTTCTTATAGCACTGGTACACTTGTCGAGGACGGCAGAGTATGATTGGGGTGGTGCCAGCTTGGCCACCTTGTATTGCTACATGAGCTCTGTGTCCCGCCATAAGGTAGATTTACTCGGTGGCTACTAGAGAGTTTGGGAGGTACGCATCTCACTCCTTACCTTTCCATCCAACTTTGCATTCTGTATTTTACATTTCCTGCTTACTTTGCATTTTCCTTTTCTGCTTATCTGCTTTATTCATGCTCATCTGTTTATAGCTCTAGGTTTACATGTATTTCACCACTTTAGCTCTGGTCCCAGTGAGGCCGATTGAGTTGTCAGTACCCCACTCTTGGTACTACAACTCGCGGTTCGAGCGACGCTGCCTAATAGACTGGACCTTCCAATACTTTCGTGGCTTCTTTGATACAATCATTGCAAACCAGGTAACACAATATTATTCTTTGCATTCCTTATCACTGTTCCCATACTGTACTAGCATCCTCATGCTGTTGACATTAACCACTGCACTATTTTGCTCATTATACACTGATTTTCTAACACTGCATTGGTTTCTGACATTGAATGATATCTGATGTTGCACTATCACTATACTGATCACACTGCATTGGCATCTGACACTGTACTGATTCAGAGGTTGATTGGCATCCCTGGGTGAGTATCCTCCCAGCGTTAAGGATGACTTACACCGCCGCATGGCATACCTCTACCATGTGGATTCTCTTCGAGGGCCCCTTTGGCTGGGCATTTTACTTAGGGGAGAGGTTCATTTGCCAGACCCGAGGCGTCGCTGACACCAATGTTCCATTGCCTTCTCCACTAACTATGAGGGTAGTGGATGAGATGTAAGACGGACCTATGATCGACCTCTTGATGGAGGGAGAGGATGGTGACAGATACCATATGGCTGGCGACTTCAGTACCTTCTTGCATACTCGGGTGATGGTGCCTCTCCCCCCGGACATAGCCCGTGCTATTCCAGTGGTCGCTGCTACTGCTGTTGTTGTCCCTACCGGAGATGCCCCTATTCCTAGGTTTCTTGTGATTTCCATGGGGATCACATATATGCGCCCAAACAGGGTGCTCATGCAGATTCTGATCAATGAGATCGAAGAGAGGGACCGCTGGATAGTGTTTGCTCTAGGCATCGAGCAAGTATACATTTTTGTATTGTTCCACTCACTGTACTTCAACTGGTTTTGCTTTTTACCATTTATGTTCATCCTGCTTTATTGCTTCTGCTTTTGCTTCTGGCTATATTTCTCAAACTCTCACTCTTTCTTTTGCAGGTTCCTCGGGCATTTGCAAATGACCTTACGTAAATAGTCGACCGGCTACTCCTCATGGTGCGATGGAGTCAAACCACTCTAGCTGCTCATGGGATTAAGGTAAGCTTTGCCCTTAGCTTACAGTCATTTCATTCCAACTCTGTTTGATATCTTTTAACTATCTGCATTCTCTTTCCTTTTTTTCTTTTCAGCTTAGACCAACACTCGTGGCGCTTGCAAGACCGTCTTCGGCTAGGAGATGGAGGCAGGGCCTAGTAAGGGGCAGAGGAGGAGATGATTACGGGAGAGGCCAAGCGAGGCAGCATTCACCTTCCGAGGAGTCCTTTGACGGCTCTACGACCCCTGAGGAACAGGAAGAGGAGTTTGACATGCAGTCCAGCAGTGCCAGTGATGACAACGATGCACCTCCTCCACAGTCGAGGAGGAGGAGAACTAGGACGGACTATTGATGATGATGACTTTCTCTCTTGGTGTTTTTCTTTTGTTTATTTTTGTTTCTGTTTTTATTCCTTTGCTTTGTAGTTTTAAACACTAGCTTCAGGGAGACTCATTGCTTTTGAAAACCTTTCTTTGGTTTTATGTATAAAACATGATCGGGGTTGGGCCCACTAGTTTATAAAAACAAGTTTTTTTTTTTTTGGATGATCTCTTCTTGCGAATTTCTTGTATTGTGTTTGCATATGACGAATGGACAGCAATTGCATGATAATCTTCTAGATACTTGTACTTGATTCATGAATCGGATAACAACTTACAATTGGAGAAAATGTACAACACAACTCAATAACAAGAAAATATAAAAACAACTCAAAACTATTACAACAGACTTGGTATAAGCAAAACAAGACTCAAAATATATCCACAACACAAGAGGACAAAGAGCAGCCTTCTCTGTTAGTGCACTGTCTGGCTCACCACTAAGGTACGGCCGGACCTTGATAAGAGTTTTGGTGAGTGTCCAACTATCACCCACTACTCCATCTAAAATTCTATAAATGGTGCTCTCATACTATTGTTTCTGGCAGAAGAGCAAGTCTTTTGCATTTTGCTCTCAAAAAGGAGATGTTGCTCATTCATAGGCTCCAAGACTGGATAACCACTTTAGATGGCTCGAACAAGGTGAACTTTTACAGTTTCAGCCTAAACGCTATTTTTCCATTGAGTCGCACTTCACTTTGTTTTCCATTTCTCCATGCCGCTACTTGGTGCTGGAATCCCGTCATGCATGTATTCCGCTTCAGTTCACAAGAGACATGTCCGACATTCGAAGAATTTCAAGTATTAATGGAATCTCGACGCGATAAAGAAATCATGCCTTAACCCCGTTTTGGCCATGCTCAAGCTTTAGGACAGATATGTGGGCTTACTTTGTACGAGGCTCGATCCTTGGCTCACAATGGGGAATTAGGCATTCTGGATTTGATTAGTCGGTTTTCCATTACTGGTGATAAAGAAAACCTCCATTGGCAGGGTTATGGTCAGCATGCCCTCTGTTTATGCTTACTTACACACTTCCTTCTTGCCCCTAGTCACAGTGGAGCTAGTATTAAACTGATTGAAGTAGCCCAATGCCTTAAGGAGGGTAAGAGTTGTATGGGCTTATTGTTGGCCGAGACTTTGACAGGTTTAGATACTTTTCATCGACGAGAGACTACTCAATTTGCGGGGAGTTTATTACTTCTCCAGGTATTATTTCCTATCCTTCTTAGCTATGATCCGCACATCACTTGGCACTCAATCTCTGTTTTTCTCTCGAAATCCTTTTCTTACTTTTCCCTCACCGTACATCTCTCTATTCTTTTGTTCTCTCTTATTTTCCTTCCCTCCCCAAGTATGGTAAATGGATAAGCTGAAAGTAATGGACCCCTGACCCGAGTGCTCGGCTAAAACTTACTCTCTTTGTCCATAGCTAGTGGAGTTCTCTTTAGAGGGAATGTGGTATGACTGGATGCGCAGCAGGTCTGCGGCTGACATTGCTTGGCGTAGCCCTTGGCTTAACTTGGCTAAGATGAGTTACAGCATGTCTCGGCAACCAGGTATACAGTTGATTGGCCTTACACACTGTGTGTTCTATTTTCCATTCATGTTTAGACGCCAGTTTGGACATGATCAGACTTGTCCAGATAAAGGGATAAAGTACCCAGCTTCATTTCTCATTCGTAGTTCGTACCTGCCTTAGTACCTTACTACTTGGAGGTCGAGAGAACTTCTGACTCCTGCCCTGAATTTTAGTTACGTCCTTTCTAGCGAGTATTTGGCTTAGCTTGAGGTCGAGGAACAGATTAGGCCGACTTCGGTTATAGAGACTTCCACGGGTACGAGAAAGAGACAAAGAATTGACACTTGACTCATCTATGCCCCTAGTTTATTGCTTTGTCTTTTCTTTTTCAAGTTTTTATGTAAAAGCAACTTTGTTTTGGAGAATGTACTTGTGTTAAAATCAATAAAATTAAAGTGATTATTGAAAAGTCTCCTTTTGTGATGTAAGAAGTAGAATTTTGAGAAACTTCTCAAACCCATTTTCAGAAATGGTCACCACCGGATACACACAGAATCAATCCTCAGCTGTACAACCCCAAATCAAAAAATCGTAATTGCCCCCAAATTGCATTGACTGCTTCTTCTTGTAAGTGACCTTTTCTGCCCAAATGGAAGTAACACAACCAAGTCGACAAACGGTGGAGAATGATGGATTGATTAAACCAGATAAACAGGATAGTTAAGTTGAGAATGGTTATGGCGGAACTTCAGGATGAAGTTGCCTACATATCCCAAAGATGAGAATCAGGCCTTACGTAGTTTGGTAAGGGTTCACTTGAGTATTTATTCTCTCCTTTTCCACTTTAAGTTTTACCAAGGTTGCCCTTTTGGGTTTTTGACATTGCGAGCTCATTTTTTCTTTATCTCTAATTTTTCATACTCTAACTTTTGCCTAGGTTGCCCTTTCGGGTTTTCAGCTTAACGAGCCTTTTAGGGATAATATTTCTTCAACTTGTCCATGTTGAACGGTTGTGAAAATTACAGGCCATCCAAATCCATAAGAATAATTGCCCCTCCGGACCAGATTGACTTGATGATATAAGGACCAGTCTAATTGGGTCTGAACTTGTCCCTAAGGTCGTGGATGGGGGCTCAGTTATCTTTGAGCACCATATCTCCTTCCTTGAGATTTCTGGACTTGACTTTCTTGTTAAAAGCCCTAGCAATTCTACGCTGGTAGCCTTAGATATGATAAAATGCCTTCAACCTTCTTTCGTCGAACAACATCAATTCTTCAAATTTGCTCTGTTGCCAATCCGCCTCCGCTATCTAACACTCGGCCATAATTCTTAGTGACGGTACTTCAATCTCGATTGGCAGAACATCTTCCATCCCATAGACTAAAGAATAGGGGGTTGTCCCTGTGGATGTTCATATTGACGTTCTGTAGCCCTAGAGTGCAAATGGCAATTTTTTCAACCAGTCCTTATAGGATTCCACTATCTTTTGCAGGATTCTCTTGACATTTTTGTTTGCAGCCTCAATGGCTCCATTAGCCTGCAGCCTATATGTTGATGACTTACAGAAAGTCACGTTATATTTCTCAAGCAGGTCTATCACCTCTTTCTTGAAATGTGAGCCGTTATCTGAGATGATCCCGTTGGGCACCCTATACCTACAGATGATGTTGTTTTTGATGAACTTGGCCACATGCGATGCTTTTAGCACGTAATAGGACTAGGCCTCTACCTACTTAGTGAAGTAGTTGATTGCTACAAAAATGAACTCATGCCCGTTTGACCCCTTTGGTGTGAATGAGCCGATAATGTCAATCCCCAAACTGAGAAAGGCTAGGGTGAAGTCATTTTACAAAGCTTCGACGGCGAAATGTTCATGCGATTGGCATGGATCTGACATTTGTGGCATCGCCGTACAAAGCCAATACAGTCCTCTTTCATGGTTGACCAGTAGTAGCCTTGTCTAAGGATTTTTCGAGCTAGCATCACACCGTTCATGTGAGCTTCACACTCTCCTCCATGAATAGCTTCCATAGGGCGCCTTAATTCTTCTTCCTCAACACACAGCTTATGCATTCCCAGATGACCTCTTTTGTACAACTTGCCTCCACAGATGATAAATTGGATGGCTAAATGTCGTATTCCGCTTTTGTCCTTGGCATTTGCCCCTAGTGGATATGCCTCTTTTTTCTTGAAAATTCCAAATGTCGTAATACCAAGGGTTCATATCTTGAACCTCATTTATCGTAGCAATGGTCTCGTAGGCCGGCAAATACTTTTGTTCAATAACGATCAGACGCATCTTTACTCCAAGCAGGATGTCCACCATGGAAGATAGAGTTGCTAGCGCATCAACAAACCGATTATTCTCTCTTAGTAGATAGGTGAACGTTAATTTTTCAAACTTCAGAATTAGCATATCCAGTGTGATAACCCTATTCCGTATTATGCTAATTGGTCTTTATTATAAATGTGATTATGTGTTTGATATGATTTTGTGTGCCATTTATGTGAATATATGTGGTTTTGGATTTCTATCTATTCACCGTAGGAATATCTGTTCAACTTACTATTTTAAACTGAAAATTGAAGGCCTTATCGGCCATATAAACCAAAATTGGCTACGTCATTATGATTGGTGTAATTTTTAGAGCCTACAGTGAAATTTAATTGAAAATTAATTCGGATCAAATTAAAGCACCATTACATAATCTTAAGTGATTTGGTTAAAGGAGCCTATTAATAGGCCAACTTGCGCTCACACTCATTTGTTTTGAATTCCAAAATCTGAGTTTATACTTTAGTGAGAGAGAGAGGCCGGCTATAGAGAGAGAAAGGGGAAGAATTGTGCAATTTTGGTTCAAGGCCTGAAAATTTGAAGTTGAACTCCAAGAACTTGAGTGTTTGAAGCTCCAAGGTGAGTAATCAACCCCTAATTCATGAGTTCAACTTGGGATTTTGTAAATTCTAGTGATTTGGTAGCTCATGGCAAAGATTTAGTTGAAAATGAAGCTAGAATGTACATGCATGCATATAATTATCATAAATAAGCAAGGATTGCATAATCCATCATGTAGTTTGTTAATCATGAAAAATTGAGTTGTAGGATCATACATGCAAGCATGATTTGGATGAATTTCATGTGTTTAAGCATCACTTGACCAATTTGAAATGGAATTGGAGTTAAAAGATTGCATGCATGTTTGATTATTGAAGATATGGAGCTCATATGAGGTTTGAAAGCATGAGCCATGATTATACAAAAATGTTGATTGATTTTGAAGAATTGAACCATGATTTGGAGCAATTAACCTCATATTGGTTGTGTACTCATGATATATAATGTATTTGCATGTTTGGGAACCAAAATTACGAGTTTTGAACCTTTGGAGGTCGAATTTGAAATTGAAGAACAATTCTGGAAAACCCAGAATTTATGATGTCCGCTCAAGCAGGGGAACTGCCGCTCGAGCGGGAAATACGAGCTCCCAATAGTTTTGCAGACATGGGTGTTCGCTCAAGCAAGGAGATTCACGCTCGAGTGGCGAACCATGTAGTGAGACCTTCAGCTCGAGCGCTCGATTTCGTGCTCGAGCGTAAAAATGAGGCAACCAGTACTTTTGCAGACCTAACGGGTCTGCTCGAGCGGGAAAGTCCACACTCGAGCGAGGACCCCTGTTTCTGAAATTTTGTAAATGTGTTCTATGTTTCATTTTCCGTTCTATTTCACTTCTAAGTACTCTTAGGCATGCATTGAGCATCATGAATGAATTAAAAGAATAAAAAAACAGGCCTAAAAAGGAATATGTGAATTAAGAATGGATTGAATTGTTTGTGACCCATTGTGTTCATGGAATGTGTAGGGTCAAGCTCCAGGGAAAATCATTCAGCCGATCACTGTAAGTAATATCTTATTAAGGATATCAAAAGTATGTTATTTGTCCAATTACTTACTTCTATGTAAGTCTTATAAGTTCGTTAATTCGAATGAAAGTATGAATCGGCCAAAGGCCATTTTGACGTGAATGAAAGTATGAATGGGCCAAAGGCCGGTTTGACATGAATGAAATTATGAATGGGCCAAAGCCAAGTTTGACATGAATGAAAGTATGGATGGGCCAAAGGCCAGTCTGACGCGAATGAAAGAATGAATGGGCCGAAGGCCGTTTGACACGAATGGATTGGGCCCGAGGTCGTTTGATGTGTTTGGAACTGTAGTTACTTCACCCATGTATATACATATATATATATATATATATTAGATAGAAATACAAATTGGGCACAAGGCCGTTTGGTGTATATTGTTCTAAGTACCGTTCGTGTAACTTCTTTATTTGATATTATTCACTGGGGTTTCGTTCACGCTCATTCATGTGTTTGTATGTGAGCCAAGGGAGGTCCAAACCCAGCCTCAGTGAAGTTTGTGAGAACAGTCAAGGTTTTGAAGAGTCAGCCCATATATCTCACGCGCAAGACTTGTTTTCGCCCTTTTGCTAGTTTGCTATGTTTTGTCATGTTGGCAAGAACTTTGGATTCTGGTTGTGCATAGTTTTGATTGGCTGACTTAGACTTGAATGATCCTGTTTGTATAGAACTATATGTTATTACTTATTTTGACGTGAGTCATTAACATATATATGTGTGGATTGTTATGATGTGCCATGTAAGCATAGCTACATGGACAAAAGTTTTAAATTTGCTTCAGTTTGGCCCCTTTACTTTGATGAGTTATGTCTGGTTTGGTTTGAGGCCGTAGGTAATCCCTTAATTACTGGCCGATTATGTCATTAACCCATAAGGGGCGAGTCCGGGTCATGAAAGAATGGTATCAGAGCACGAGTTAATAACTCATACACTTGTCAAATGAGCAATAAGCGTCTAGAAAAGATCTAGTATGCATTCATGTGATAAGTATGAATTTGGAAGCATCGAGAATATGCTTAAATGTCTTAATGTGAACGATTATGTGCTATACGTCTGTGATTTGCTTACATTGCAAATTATTTGAATATGCATGCTCTTTAGTATATGCATACCTGTGAATCTTTTGTATAAAGTATAATACAAGTCTAATCAAATGGTGAGAACAAAAGGTGATGAGATAGAGGAGTCCTCTACTGCCAGAATGGATAGAATGGAAAGATTGATTCAGGAAATGGCAGAAATATTGAGACAACAACAAGAGTGGTAGCAACAGTGGCAGCAACCACATCCTCCACCTCCACCTCTACCTCCACCTCCACCTCCGGCACCACCCGTGCCAGATAATCAGAATGACGACCGAAGAATAGCCCTCACCGAAGAGTTTAAGAAAATGAAACCACCACAGTTCCATGGGGGATTAGATCCATTGAAAGCCGAATCATGGGTCCTCGGCATCAAAAAGTTATTTGAAGTGTTCCCTTGTTCGGAGACACAGAAAGTACTTCTAGCCACCTTTATGCTAGAAGATGAGGCAAGAAGATAGTGGATGTTAATGCGTGAGAATCACAAAGATGTTGACTGGACCAAATTTTTGGAAATTTTCTATGATAAGTACTTCCCACAATGTGTCCGGGATAGGAAAGTATCAGAGTTCATAGAACTAAAGTGAGACAGTATGACGGTGGCTGAGTATGAAGCCAAATTCACCGAATTGGCCAGGTTTGCACCACATGTGATTGATACTGATTATAAGAAGGCAAGGCATTTTGAAGGTGGGCTTTGAAGCGACATTTTAGAAAGGGTGAATGTCTTGAAGTTGGAAACCCACATTGGGGTGCTAGACCGGGCCATAATATCATAAGCTAACATAGCTAGACAGGCTAAGTCAACAACTAACTGGAAAGGCAACAAAAGGCAAGGCTTCTTTTTGAGAAGAAATTTTTTAAAAAGGAAAACGCAGGCTCCTCAAGTACTTTGAATTCTTCCCGATATACATCTCCTATGTGCAATATTTGTAGTAAAAGGCATCGTGGGGTTTGTTACCTTGTGTCGGGAGTTATTTTAAATGTGGTAAACAAGGGCATATGGCCCGAGATTGTAATCAAAATAGTGGGAAGATAGCTGCTAGTTCCACTGCATTGATCCTAAAGCCAGGAAATACTATGAGATCTGCTACCACCAGAGATACCGTGAGACAAGAGAGAGTTTTTGTGCTTGTTTCGGGCGATACACGGAATGCCAACGCAGTGTCTTAGGTACTATTTCTATATGAAATCAGGATGCTTTTGTGTTAATTGACACCGGATCAACACACTCTTTCGTAACATGTGCATTTGCATCTAGATTGAGTAGACCTCTGGAATTATTGCCATATCTGCTATGTGTATCTGCTCCATCCGGGGAATCTGTATTGTGTGAATCTATATATCGTTTTTGTGACATGTGAATCGAGAATGCTATATTGTATGTGGATTTGTTGCTCTTGAACTTTAGGCACTTTGATATAATTCTGGGCATAGATTGGCTAACTAAATATTGTGCCACCATTGATTGTGTGACAAAACGGGTTGTGTTTAGACCACCAGAATAGGAAGAGATTGTGTTTGTGGGTAACGGGGTAGTATCTCCACCTTATTTAATATCTGCAATGAAGGCATGTAAATTGATCAGGAAAGGGTGCCAGGGTTATTTGTGTTATGTGTTGTCTGAACAATCTATAAATGTTGAATTGAATAGTATCCCTATTGTTAGGGAATTTCCAGATGTGTTTCCAAATGAATTACCAGGGGAATTGGTGGACAGGGAGATAGAGTTTACAATCGAGACTATGCCAGGCACCCAGCCTATTTCTAAAACTCCCTACAGAATGGCTACTACCGAAATGAAAGAACTGAAAGAACAATTACAGAACCTACTCGATAAGGGGTTTATCCGACCTAGTACTTCACCATGGGGTGCACCGGTGTTATTTGTGAAAAAGAAAGATGGAACTTTGCGTTTGTGTATCGACTATCGAGAACTGAACAAGGTAACGATAAAGAATAAATATCCCTTACCCCGTATTGATGACCTATTTGATCAGCTGCAGGGATCACAAGTGTTTTTCAAAATTGATTTGAGGTCCGGGTACCACTAGTTGAAAGTAAAGGCAGAAGATGTTGAGAAAACCGTATTCAGAACGAGGTATGGTCCTTTTGAGTTTCTTGTTATGCCATTTGGAGTAACTAATGCTTCGGCAGTATTTATGGACTTAATGAACCGAATTTTTAAAACCTACCTTGTTGAATTTGTTGTGGTTTTTATTGATAACATTTTGATATACTCCAAGAATAGACTTGAACACGAACATCATTTGAGAACTGTCCTGCAAATACTTAGGGAAAGAAAATTATTTGCTAAACTAAAGAAATGTGAGTTTTGGTTGGATGAAGTTATTTTCTTAGGGCATGTTATCAACAAATAGGGGATTTCAGTGGACCCACAGAAAATAGAGGCAATTGTGAATTGGCCTACACCGACAAATGTAACAGAGGTCCGTAGTTTCATGGGCTTAGCCGGGTATTACAGGAGGTTTGTGAAAAACTTTTCAAGGATAGCTGTGCCTCTTACCCAGTTGACATGCAAGTGACAATCATTTGAGTGGAACGACGAAAGAGAATCTGCCTTTCATGAACTAAAAATAAGACTAACCACTGCACCAGTATTGACATTGCCCACAAGTACGGAAAATTTTGTAATTTTCAGTGATGCATCTTATAAGGGTTTGGGTTGTGTATTAATATAGAATGGAAAGGTTATTGCTTACACCTCCAGATAGTTGAGACCACACGAGAAGAACTACCCAACACATGACTTAGAATTGGCCGCAGTTGTTTTTGCTTTGAAGATCTGGCGGCATTATTTGTATGGGGCAAAGTGTGAAGTCTACACGAATCACAAAAGTCTGAAATACTTCTTTACGCAGAAGGAGTTGAACATGCGACAGAGGAGATAGCTTGAACTAATAAAAGACTATGATCTTCAGATTCAGTATCACCCCAGGAAAGCTAATACAGTTGCTGATGCCTTGAGTAGAAAAACAACAGGGAGTATGGCTTGTTTGCTTACAGAACAGAAGGAGATCTTGCAAGATTTTTGAGAAGTCTGAAATTGAAGTGGTATTGTGTGAAGAGGGCGGATTGATAGCCGCTATTTCAACCGAGCCAGCGATCGTTGATGAGATTAAACAGAAATAGAAAGAGGATGAATTCCTCAAGAAAGTGATTGATGAATTTAAGACAAGTCTGAAAGCAGAGTTTAGCATTGAAAATGAAGGGTTAAGATTTTGGAACCGAATGTGTGTCCCAAATATTCCGAAACTAAAGAAAATTGTTTTAGATGAAGCCCACAAATCAGTATTTGCTATGCATCCGAGTAACAATAAAATATATAAGGATCTGAAACAAAGCTATTGGTGGCCTAAAATGAAGAAAGAGATTGCAGAATATATATTCAAATGTCTTCAATATCAGCAAGTTAAAGCTGAACATCAAAAACCAGGCGGTCTACTTCAACCTCTCCCTATTCCTGAATGGAAGTGGAAGCATGTGACTATGGATTTTGTTGTTGGTCTACCTCGAACTCCTTGAGGTATGGATTCTATTTGGGTTGTAGTTGATAGACTGACTAAATCTGTACATTTTCTACCTTTTAAAACTACATTTAATGCTTATAGGCTGGCTACATTATATGTTGATGAGATTTTCCGTTTACACGAAGTTCCAGTATCTATTGTGCCGAATAGAGATCCGAAATTTGTATCTAGATTGTGGAAGAGTTTGCAGGAAGATATGGGGACAGAACTGAGATTTAGTACTACATTCCATCCACAGACAGATGGACAATCAGAACGGACCATACTGACATTAGAAGATATGCTGAGAATGTGTGCTTTGGATTTTCAAGGGAGTTGGGAAGACTATTTGCCACTTGCAGAGTTTGCATACAATAACAGCTTCCACTCCAGCATCGATATGGCACCATACGAGGCTTTGTATGGTAGAAGGTGTAGATCACCAATTTGTTGGACAGAAGTCAGGGATAGAGCTTTACTTGGGCCTAAAATTGTGCAAGACACTTCTGAGAAGATTAAAACTATTCAACAAAGGCTCAAAACAGCTTAGGACCGACAAAAGAATTATGTAGATGTCTGAAGAAGACCTCTTGAGTATGAGGTTGGTGACCATATATTTATCTGCGTGACTCTGATGAAAGGCCAAGTTAGGTTTCGAAAGAAGGGTAAGCTGTCGCCCCGTTACATTAGGCCGTTTCAAATTCTGGAAAGGCTTGGTCCAGTTGCATATAGAGTTGCTTTGCCGTCGGGATTTGACCAAATCCATAATGTATTTCATGTGTCAATGTTGAGGGGTTATCTTCGAGACCCGTTTCATGTGATTGATCATCACCAGGTAGCTCTTGCTGAAAATATGGAGTACGCCAAATTGCCAGAACGAATCATTGACCGGCAAGTGAAACAATTGAGAAGCAAGTCCATTGCAATGGTGAAAGTGGAATGGAAAGAACACTATGGGACGGATGCCAAGTGGGGAAAAGAGGATGAAATGCGACTATGCTATCCACATTTGTTTCCCGACGAAGGTAAATTAAGTTTGGAGGACCAAACTTCCTAAAAAGGGGAAGACTGTGATAACCCTGTTCCGTATTATGCTAATTGGTCTTTATTATAAATGTGATTATGTGTCTGAAATGATTTTGTGTGCCATTTATGTGAATATATGTGGTTTTGAATTTCTATCTGTTCATCGCAGGAATATCTATTCAACTTACTGTTTTAAACTGAAAATTGAAGGCCTTATCGGCCATAGAAACGGAAATTGGCTATGCCATTGTGATTGGTGTAATTTTTAGGGCCTACGGTGAAATTTAATTGAAAATTAATTCGGATCAAAATAATCAGATTCAAAATGGCTAATTAAAGCACCATTACTTAATCTTAAGTTATTTGATTAAAGGAGCCTATTAATAGACCAACTTGCACTCACACTCATTTGTTTTGAATTCCAAAATCTAAGTTTATACTTTAGTGAGAGAGAGAGGCCAGCTATAGAGAGAAAGGGGGAGAATTGTGCAATTTTGGCTCAAGGCTTGGAAATTTGTAGTAAAACTCCAAGAACTTGAGTGTTTGAAGCTCCTAGGTGAGTAATCAACCCCTAATTCATGAGTTGAACTTGTGATTTTGTGAATTCTAGTGATTTGGTAGCTCATGGAAAAGATTTAGTTGAAAATGAAGCTAGAATGTACATGCATGCATAGAATTATCATAAATAAGCAAGGATTGCATAATCCATCATGTAGTTTGTTAATCATGAAAAACTGAGTTGTAAGATCATACATGCAAGCATGATTTGGATCAATTTCATGTGTTTAAGCATCGCTTGACCCATTTGAAATGGAATTGGAGTTAAAAGATTGCATGCATGTTTGATTATTGAAGATATGGAGCTCATATGAGGTTTGAAAGCATGAGCCATGATTATACAAAAATGTTGATTGATTTTGAAGAATTGAAGCATGATTTGGAGCAATTGACCTCATATTGGTTGTGTACTCATGATATATAATGTATTTGCATGTTTGGGAACCAAAATTATGAGTTTTGAACCTTTGGAGGTCGAATTTGAAATTGAAGAACAATTCTGGAAAACCCAGAATTTATGATGTCCGCTCGAGCGGGGGAATCGCCGCTCGAGTGGGAAATACGAGCTCCCAGAAGATTTGCAGACATGGGTGTCCGCTTGAGCGGGGAGATTCACGCTCGAGCGGGAAGCCATGTAGTGAGACCTTCAGCTCGAGCGCTCGATTTCGTGTTCGAACGTAAAAACGAGGCAACTAGTACTTTTGTAGACCTAACAGGTCTGCTCAAGCGGGAAAGTCCACGCTCGAGCGGAGACCCCTGTTTCTAAAATTTTGTAAATGCGATCTATGTTTCATTTTTTGTTCTCTTTCACTTCTAAGTACTCTTAGGCATGCATTGAGCATTATGAATGAATTAAAAGAATAAGAAAGAAGCCTAAAGAGGAATATGTGAATTAAGAATGGATTAAATTGTTTGTGATCCATTGTGTTCATGGAATGTGTAGGGTCGAGCTCCAGGGAAAATCATTCAGCTGATCACTGTGAGTAATATTTTATTAAAGATATCTGAAGTATGTTAGTTGTGCAATTACTTACTTCTATGTAAGTCTTATAAGTTCGTTAATTTGAATGAAAGTATGAATGGGCCAAACGCGAGTTTGACATGAATGAAAGTATGAATGGGCCAAAGCCTAGTTTGACATGAACGAAAGAATGGATGGCCCAAAGGCCAGCCCGACGCGAACAAAAGAATGAATGGGCCGAAGGCCGTTTGACGCGAATGGATTGGGCCCGAGGCTGTTTGATGTGTTTGGAACTGTAGTTACTTCACCCATGTATATATACATATATATTAGATAGAAATACGAATTGGGCCCAAGGCCGTTTGGTGTATATTGTTCTAAGTACCGTTCGTGTAACTTCTTTATTTGATATTATTCACGGGGCTTTTGCTCACGCTCATTCATGTGTTTGTAGGTGAGCCAAGGGAGGTCCAAACCCAGCCTTAGTGAAGTTTGTGAGAACAGTCAAGGTTTTGGAGAGTCAGCCCATACGTCTCACGCACGAGACTTGTTTTCACCCTTTTGCTAGTTTGCTATGTTTTGTCATGTTGGCGAGAACTTTAGATTATGGTTGTGCATAGTTTTGATTGGTTGACTTAGACTTGAATGATCCTGTTTGTATAGAACTATATGTTATTACTTATTTTGACGTGAGTTATTAACATGTATATGTGTGGATTGTTATGATGTGCCATGTAAGCATAGCTTTATGGACAAAAGTTTTAAATTTGCTTCCGTTTGGCCCCTTTACTTTGATGAGTTAGGTCTGGTTTGGTTTGAGGTCGTAAGTAATCCCTTAATTACTAGCCGGTTATGTCCTTAACCCATAAGGGCGGGTTCGGGTCATGACATCCAGGGCTTAATGATAAACCTTTATTTTCTCTTCCTTAGCCCGCTAATCTCCGTTGGCTTCAGAAATAACCAAATTCGAATCCCCAATGACATCCAACCTTGTTGCCCCTTGTTCTAGAGTAGCTTCCAAGCCAGCAATACACGCCTCGTATTCTGCTTCATTGTTGGATACTTTGAAGTGGAGTTTGAAGGCTAGAGGTATATGTGAATCATCAGGTGCTATGAGCAATACACCTATCCCATAACCATATTGATTTGATGCTTTGTCAAAGTACATCGTCCATGTTTCCTCTTCTATCAGTAGGATGTCATCATCTGGGAATAGATACTCCATTACTTCATCATCTCCTTCTACTAGGTGGTCTGCCAGAAATTCCGCTATGACCCTTCCTTTGACTTATTTGCGCTTGACATACTTGAGGTCAAACTCGGAGAGAAGAAGTAACCAACGGCTAGCTTACCCGTAAGTGCTGGTTTCTCAAAAAGATATTTGATGGGAACTAATCTCGAAACCAGAATTACGGAATGTGCTAACAGGTAGTGTCTCAACTTCCTTGTTGCCCAAACCAAAGCTAGACAAGCTTTCTCCAGCGATGTGTAGCGGGTCTCATACTCCAGCATTTTCTTGCTCAGGTAGTAGATGGCCTTCTCCACTTTAGCTTTTGGTTCTTGCGCTAGCATGCATCCCATCATTGTGTCTGTCACTGATAAGTACAAAATCAAAGGTTTTCCCGGCTCTGGTGGGGACAATACAGGTGGATTCTGAAGGTACTACTTGACCTGTTCGCATTCGAACTGACATCGATCATCCCATTGGAACTTCTTTCCTTTCTTCCATAGACCAAACAGTGGTTCACAAGTCAAGGTTAATTTTGAGATAAGCTGCCTGATGAATTGCACTTTGCCTAGAAAGTTGTGCACCTCCTTTTCAGTCTTCGGTGGTGACATTTCTATGATGGCCTTGATTTTCGAGGGATCTACTTGAATTCCCCTTTGTGTGATCAGAAATCCAAACACTTTTCCTGCAGTTACCCCAAAGGTGCATTTTTACGAGTTCAACCTCAATCTATATTCTCTGATACGTCCAAAGAATTTCTCTAGTACGGTGTAGTGGCCTTCTCGCTCTTTGGACTTGACAATCATGTCATCTACATACATCTCAACCTCCTTGTGGATCATGGCATGCAAGATGGTGGTTGCAGCCCTCTGATATGTAGCCCCGGCATTTTTCAATCCAAAAGGCATAACTTTATAGTAGTAGGTACCTGCGGCGTGGTGAAAGTAGTTTTCTCTCTGTCCTCCAGTGCCATCGAAATCTGATTATACCAGGAAATCTCATCCATGAATGAAAGCAAAGCATGACCAACTATAAAGTCTACCAGTTCATCGATGTGGGGTAATGGAAAGTCATCTTTTGGACTAGCTCTGTTCAAATCTCAGAAGCTAACGTAGACTCTGATTCTGCCATCCTTCTTTGGAATCGAAACGATATTAGCCAACCAAGTCAGGTACTCAGATACCATCAAGAAACCCGCATCAATTTGTTTGGTGACCTCCTCTTTAATCTTCATGTCTTCGTAGGACCACGCGAAAACTTCTTTGAATTGTTTTAATAAAGTGATTAAATGCTTGTTTTCCTCTGAAGGCAACGTGGATCCAATCTGGACCAAGCGGGGATCCTCCTTAGTACCCACGTTAATTGCAATGATTTCATCTATGCAGGGCTTAACGCACCTCTCCTCTTTTTGGTCAACCAATTTTTTCAAAGCCCAAGGAATTTCTTCCTCTTCGTTTAAGTCAAAATTTTGAAAATCAAGATCAGTGCAACAAACTAAAGGCAAAAAGAAGTAAGCAAAATCTACGACATTCCCATTAGTAAAGTCTGGGTCCTCAATTATAGTTGACTCAAAAGAAAAACTAAAAGATGACTTCGACAGGACTTTGGTATCCGAGTTACCACCCTTGGAGATACCAGACTTAGACGAACTTGAATCTGACTCCGACTCTACAGACTTAGTGGAATCATATTCGGGGCTCGTTATCCGATTTAGAACTACTGATGATGCCCTTTTCAAATTTCCAGGCTAGGTGCGGAGCCTCAGATGCATCCACAATAAGATTAGAGAATTCTGCAGTTGGTTTATTCCTGATTATTGAGATAGTAAAACTATCCCCCAAGTTGTCAGACTCAGTTCCAACAGTAGACTTGGTTAGTAGGTTAGTCAGTGTTTTTCCCAACAACTCTTCTTCTTCAGCATCCACATTTACAGCCATGCCTTGATCTATATTAATGTTCAGGTCCATCTGCTCATCTTCCTCTTCTGGTAACTGGTGCCCGAAGAAGATCTTGAACCTGAGATACATTGTCTTTGTCTCCTGGTCAAACCAAGGCTCCAGAAATCCACAAAAGGGGAAATCTACCCCTTGGCGAACAAAGCGTCCATTCAAGGTTCCCTGTATTGGTTTGTGGACTAACTCATACTATTTGCCAGCTTTCTTTGCTTTAATTCTTCCTCTCAACTCAGCTCCCTTCCTTTGCCAATCTTCCGCAGTAGCTTTGTATCCCAGCCCAAAAGCATGGGGGTTGTGAATCATCTCCTTGGCAATAGTACCTCCTTGCTTACCGCTCATGCCTAGTCCTGATCCAGGCATATACCCATGTTTTGTTCATCATGAAGATGGATTAAGCACTCAGATAAGTTCCATCACCTTCTGCCCTGATGGTTTGAACCATTCGGGCCTCTGTTAATGAGAAGCCAGAAAGGAATATGTCTTCTTCCTTATGCATGATTTCCAACACTGGAGTGGTAGTTCCCTGGGGAGGATAGATCGCAGAATTACCATACACAATAGCAATTCCACCTTTAAAGGGGTATTTCACCAACTGATGAACTGTTGATAACATAGCCTTTATCTGATGCAGCCAAGGCCTTCTTAGCAGTAGATTGAAAGTTGACGATACATCCATTACATGGAATTCTACCTCATGTTCGGCAGAGCTGATTAGGATATGGCTTTTGAACGTTCCCATAATATCCTGGCTCGTGTTGTCATAAGCTCGAACGGATTGGGTTGTGGGCGTGAAGTCAACCAACCTCAACCTTATGGCATAAGCAATCTGTACCGGGTATACATTAATTGTTGATCCAGTATCTACTAACACCACCATAATCCATTTTTTCGACTCTCCGAAGTCATATCCAAGGGTCGATTATGGTTGGCACCCTCAGGTGGCAGCTCTTTATCTGTAAAAGATATTACCAGCGTAAGTCCCCAGATGTGACTAATGACACTAGTTGATTAGCGATAGTGTCGATAGGCAGTTTGGTCTGATTCATTGTATCTAGCAGTGCTTGCCTATGCTCCCCGGGAAGCCATTATCAATCCCCAGATTGATATGTTTGCCTGAATCTTTTTGAGCTATTTCAAGACTAGATTTTCTTCACAATCCTCCTTTTTCGATTTTTCAACCTCTTTGTTGGAGGATTCTGGCTGATCTAAAGCCGTGTGTTTAAAGTACCGACCACTCTGGGTCATGTGATTAATCTCATCCGTATACCACGTATCGTCAGGGATATCAAATTTTCACCCTTTGTCCATGTATGCATGACTCAAATCATTATCTTCACACCACTCTCTTGTAGTCAAGACTAGGCTTTTATCAGACTCTACCTGGAGCATGTTCACATCATACCATCTTTTTTCTTCAACAGTTTCGGTTTCTGCTTTCCAGAATGGCCTTTCTTTACTCTCACTCTCTTGCTGGAATTGTTCCAACACTTGTTCTGTGCTAATCAAGGATGTAGCCTCATCCTTTTCCTTCTTGACCCTGCTTGTCTATTCTACCTCATCTAGCTCTCCGTAACTAAACCAACCGTTGTTGGTTTCCGGCTGACTTGGGTCCCACCAACTTGTCTGGACACTGCTTGTTTCCTCTTCGTCAAGGAAGTGGAGATTGGCTAGGTCTTCTTCTATCTAGGTTAGGTCTTCCTCCAGTTCAGCCAAGTCATTTAGGCCTTGTTCAGGCCAATCGTTCTGGTGTTGCCCCAATTGGCCTTCCTTGATAGCATTGACACTGAGAACATCTGGAAATATGACCATTGGTTTTGGCTGATCAATGGCCACAATGTATAAACCGGGGTCATACTCCTCCACAAGCGAAGCCCCCTTTTCCATGATACAGGTTTTAGATAACCTTGTCTGTAATGCACTCTCCTCTTTCTCTATTTCTGCCATTACATTCTTTGCTTGGATTTGTGGGGTTAAGTCCATCATGTACATATCCGTGCCTTCTGGAGTAACCACCTCCGATTTTGGTAGGTGGGACAAGGTAATATATGTACTGGGGTTAAAGGTAGGAGGTATTGTTTGGATTTGGTTAATATTTCTAGGGAAAGGGACTTGGTTGTGTGCTGGAAGTGGGTTGGTTGTCACATTTGGTTTAGGAGGGGTGATGATTTTGTTGTTAATGAGATTCTGAATCTCATAACGTAGACGAAAACATGAATCTATAGTATAGCCATGTTGTTGGTGGAAAGAACAATATTGGGTTAGGTCATGCCTAGGTGGCAGTGGGTCTGGAAGAGGTCGTGGTTCGAGAAGCTTGAGATGCCCCCTTTCCAGCAACATCTTGAGGGCACAAGTTGGACTCATATGGAGAGGGGTGAAATTTCATCGGTTCGAAGATTGACCATTTTGTGCGATTTGTGAATTTGTAGCAGCAGCAAAGGGATCGGCCATCTTGGCCGACGATGTGGCAACGATACTAACATCTGCAGGGCGCGGAATAGTGCTAATACTAGCGTTGGTACTCTGAGAAAATGGTCTTCTTGCTGGTTCACTAGTCCTGTGGAGGATGCCCTTTTTGGAGGCACTCTCAATCTGGACTCCTAACTCGTGTAGGGAAGCAAATATGGTCAGTGGTTCCATTATCATCCTCTCCAGTGTATCTGGTTCAAGATTCTGAACCACCAGTCGAACTTGTTCTCTTTCTGTAGGTCGGTCTATCACCCAAACTACCTTGGCTCTCCACTTGGCGACAAAATCAATAAATAACTCCTTGGGATTCTGAGTAGTGGCCTCCAGCTCACTAACAGTTAATTCTATATAGGAATTATATGAGTACTGGTTAACAAATCTTTCAGATAGCTCCTCCCAGTTCCATTTTGTAAAGTCCACCAATTTGGCATACCAGATGGCCGCTACAACAGACAGGGTCCTCCCAAACAATGAGAGCTTCTGTGCCCTAGATAAACCCATAGACCTCAACACATCTGAAAACAACCAGACATGAACAATTGGATCTCCACTCCCATCGAACCCGTCGATGTGGGGCATCTTGAATTCCTCCGGCAACCTAACTGAAGCCTCAGCGTACCCGTCCTCAATGTCGGGAATTGAATTGAAACCCTTGGATTTTTTTAAAGCCTTTTCAAGCTTAGCAATTTTGATCAGAGCTGGATCAACTTCATTGATATCAAAAGGAAAAGTTCCGCAGGGAGTTATACCGGAGGTCTATAAGCTAAAGCTGTTGGAAACATCTCCTGAGGATCTGGGTCCTGAGGAGTTTCCAGTGGTGGAGATAGGTTAGGATTTCGCTGGGCAGCCAGGACTAGATGCACAGTAGATGTCGATGCCCCAGATGGGCATCGCAAATCGGCGATGATTTCATCCTGTGTGGCTATCCTTTGATTTACGGTATCCATGGTTCTCTGAAAAGTTGCCACCATGGCCGCAAATTCTTCTGTGTTCTGTGCCATCATTGGCCTGGGTGAGTTAGTCGCCGGTGAAGCACTGGAGTGAATAGGAGTTTGCTGAGCGCTTGATGCTATTAACTGTTTATTTCTTCTTCGCCGAGTAACTGGTGGGAGAGAAACTAACACTGGTTGACCATCAACAAGATCTTGAGTTTTACACAGTCTACGAGAACGAGTCCATACAACTTGGGGGATATCGGGCCTTTCTGAAGCAATGATGAAAAACTACCTAGCAAAAGCAAGAAAGAAAACATAATAAAAAATCGGATAGCACTTCAGCTCCAATTTTCAATAATCATAACACGTAGCTGAACTGTGATCGCCACTGAACTTTGTTCTCAAATTGACTGCTCATTTGTACCACTGATATTAACCACCCTATACAGTTTCACTGTAAAAGCACATACCATGTAAAAGAACCAAAACACCCCCATGAGGAGATAGGGTTACCCTATCCTAGATTTTGACATGATATAGGTTGCACTATTTCGAGCACATGGTTTCATAACATCTTCTACGGGTGGTATCCTGTCCTAATTTGGAATAGTCACTAGAGCGTACTGTATGCATTAGGTCAAATAGTCACAGAGGGTACCTTAGCAAGACTACCTAATATACCTCTCACATCTAACACCGAGAAGTGAAAGGATGATCAAACGATACAGCGATAATCCAGATCCAATGGTTCTGTTCCCAACATGGCAGAGCCTATGACCGGTCAGCCTTTTGGCAAGCTTTGTAGGCAAGCCTCCGGCAAACCGTTCAAGAATAACATATGGCAAACACAGGGACTTAAGCGCACCAATGCAAATGCAATGCAAAGAACATATAAGTGTAGATAAAAATTCACATCATAAAGTTCAAGTCAAGTTCTCTAAACCCCCAGCAAAGTCACTAGAAACTGTAGCTCGGTTTTTTGTGCTCCCTTTCGGAAGAATGAATAGCCCGTACAATTCGGACTCCACTTGTGGGTTCTGAATCTGATTTCACAATGCAATGTGAAACAATGGAAACACAAAAAGAGTCCAAATTCGACAATTTCTTTTGGAAAATTGATGTTTTGAATCAAATGTCAAAAATGGACTGCTTTGCCAGATATCAGAGTTGCCAGCTAAATATTTATTTTGGAAAATTTAGGAAACCTGTGACTCGTGCTAAAGGCCATTAGTGTGTCGTTACCAAAGTGTCTTGGTTCAGGAACTTAGGTATGAGAGGGGAAGGTCATTAATTGAGCATCCCACTCACCCGATCAAAGACCGGCCTCTACTAATCATGATGTGATTCTTATGTACAGTATATGTTCTTATTTTATTTTTTAACATACAAGTATAGAGTAATTTCACTAGAAGTTGGAACGTTTGATTTCATGTTTTTTTTTGAAAAAGTGTTTTGAATATGTACCACTTGAAAAAGTGATCTCATATATATACATTAATCAAAGTATCTCAATTTCAGTGAATAGCCTTCATCCACAGGCATTCAAACAGGTATATCAAGTAAGCATTTAGCCTCATGGTAGTATGTTTGATATGGCAGCAATCACACTCATGCAATATGCTAAAGCAAAAATGCTTACCTTATGTCCGAAGGTGAGTCAAAAGATAGCAAATAGTTAGAAAAAATGCATGATACTAATTAATGCAATATGACTAATGCAACACATACAACGTGCAAGTAATAGGCTCGGCTACTAGCATGGAATGCGAGTCAATTCAAGGCATGTGATAGCACACGTATTTCAAGTAAAGAGTTTGAATCTGACATTTGAATAATATGATGAGCCGAACTTTTATGCATGCAAAACAACTGGATGCAAGTCATGGAAATGCTAATTTGAAAATATGATGTCCCTATGCTAACCATCATAAACAGATAAATAAAAGGGAGAAAGAATGGGGGTTGGAAGACATACAACTTATTACATATTTGTCCTCGCGAAGGAGGGTCCGAATGTCCAAGCGTCTAAATAAATAATTATTACAAATCCGAATGAACAATAACTAAAAGGGGCTGTCTAATTTATTCAACAAATATGCAATGATTGTATGATGCTCCTCAGGAATTGCTCTGTCTGCCTTGTTGGGAACTGTTTTGTTTCACCTTGTCATTGCTTTTAACCAAAAGTGTATTGTTTGTAATTTACTAGAGCCTTGCCAACCCAGAATATGACTCAGTTGAGCCCTAAATAAATCTAATCATACCTTGTTTTCTTACAAAAATCTATTTTTTTGTGCCTGAGGTGAAACAGTGCAGACAGGGTATTCCTAACCATGTTTCTCTCTTCTACCCTTCTCTATCATAGAAAATACTCAAGAGAGGAGCAAACTCGGTTCCCAAACCGTCTATGCTTGCAAGTTGATTTGCAAGATGATTTTGGACACAATAGGACAAAGATCAATAAATGCAATGCATAACAACCACCCCTCCCTCCTATCATGAAGTGAATTCAAGAAGGGAAGTAGAGACGCTTCAAGGTTCATCAAAATATCATGAATTGATGTAAGACAGGCCTTGACACAATGGACTCCGGCATAATGTCTGGCTGTAAAGATGCTTGAAGATTCATCAGAACATCATGAACTTATGTAAGACAAGCCTTGACACAATAGACTCGGTATAACATCCGACCGAATCTAATATTAGTTCTTTACGCCGGTTGTAATCCAATTAATCAATTTTATTAGCCTTTTTTATTACCTTTCCATTTCTTTATCTTTTCTCCTTTTTGTTCAAAAGTGATATTTACGTCCACTAAGTCCAAAACATAATAAGGAGAAACAAGCATCAACTTAACCCGAGAAAATAAACCTTATTTTCTTCGGGGGGAAATTACAAAGGATGAGTCAAACTCATTTACAAGCGATAAGGGATTTCAAGTCAAACCTAAGATGTGCAACAAGGACTAGTCAAACTCAAAAGAGTGATAATGACTTAGGAAAAACCCAAAGTGAGCGATAATGACTTGAAACCCAAAGTGAGCGATAATGACTTGAAACCCAAACTTGATAATAAGCTATAATGACACTTTCATTGGTGATTTCGAAGGGTTTAACTAAAAACTTAGTCCCTTAAAAGTAAACACATCGATGATAAAAAGAAATAAAAAATAAAAGATTGGCTTTAGTATAAGAAAGATGTATGCCTTTGGTAATGAACCTCTGAAGAGATTAAACCATTAAGCATGAAAAAAAGTTTTATGTCGTTGGAAATGAACCTCCGAAAAAGATTAAACCATTAAGCATGGAAAAGTTTCTTTCTTATACTTGAATAACAATCTCAATTTTTCACAACTTTTTAATCGAAATTAACAAAGAATGGAGGGAGGTTGCAAAGATGATTATGCGAAGTTGATTAATTGGTAAATACAACACAAACATAATATTAAAATAATAATAATTGACATAAATTAAACAGCCCCTAATAGCACAATTTAAGCTAGAAAAGGTAAATAAATTCAAGCTAGTAAAGAAATTTAAGGAAGGGTGGCTAACCCCCCTCCCCCAACTTTTATAACTTCAAATCACATATTTTAGATGTTGATAAAAAAATCCCAAATCAGTCCCAAAGTAGCCCCAAAATAGTGGCAAAAATTAGAGAAAACAAGTGAGAAACACAAGGATAAAAGCTTGGAATAAGGTTCAAGCAAGGGTGATTAACCTCTCCACCTTTGGGTAGCTTTTAATCACAGGTTTCAGCCTTTAAAACGGTCCTAAAATAGTATGAAAACACAAGGATAAAATGAGCAAAGATTGAAATAAAACAAAGGAAGCTTTACCTCTTGTAGAGAAGGTGTTCTTGTTATAAACCAAACTTGATTCCAATGCACCCTCAAGTTTGAGTTATGATCTTCGAGTCTCAAATCAAGTTCCAAGTTCAAGCTCTTATATGATATCTATGGATGATATGAGAGCTTATGGAAGGACAAAGATAAATTGAAGCTTTGATATTTTTTTGGATATTTCTAAGATATTTCAAAAGTTTTGATATTGTTTCTTTTTCTCTAACTCTTAATCTTGTTTTTCTTCACCTCCTAACATTAGGATGAGCCCCGTATTTATAGAACTGGAGCTGCTGCTCAAAATATCTGCAAAATTGGGCAACTGACAGATTGCTGTACAAACTGGCTAAAAAGTCAGTAAGTCTGGCCAAACCTTGGTGTCTCCGACTGGAGGTCACTGATGTACGGCTGGAGGTCAATGCATGCCCACTGTTCCCCACTTTTAGGTTCAATACAGGTACAAAACTAACTTTCTGGAGTAGAAATACAGTGGGTATAGCAAGTTAGAATTGTTTAGAGCTCAAACTCGGATTCTTTTATTAAGAATTAAAACCACATACACAATATAATCATCATCATCGAGTGCTTGGAATAAAGCACCTAAGTCTTACGAGCAGTCAAAACTGGGGTGTCTATAGCTACCAGAGATTAGGAACTACCACAATTTTGTCCTAACCACTAAAGAAAATAAAATTTTATTTTAAGCTTAGAAACAAGAAGCACCAACTGGCCTAGATGCTCCCCGATTCTAGCAAGGGTGTGAATGACATCAGTGTTGACATGTTATAGTCCATACCCAAAGGCCTTCGGCCAACCAAGTTGAAACCCTTTTTTTTTTTTTATGCTTTTGTTCGGCATAGCTTTGATTCGTTTCTTCATAAACTCTCGCAATGAACTGTTTCTTTCTTGTTCTGCAAATCCGTAGTTTTCTCTCATCCTAGCAAGTGGGAGGATTAAGTTAACATCAACCTCCTTCAACAAGTTTCGGACTATAGGGGCCCTTTTGGGTAGAGAGGCCCAGATTGAGTGGCATACGTCCTTCTCTCTTATGTGCCTTTCTATGGTACTATTGTTTCTACTGAAGGCATCATCCTTAGAGCTAACGACGGTGTCAATTTTTACCTTTTCCCACATCTTCGCAATGACGTCGAAGAGGAACTAGTGGTTGAAAAGGCTCTTGCTGCCGAAGAAGAACAAATCTAAGACGTCTCTTCTGATTCTTAGGGTAGCGTTTCTGAAGTTATGCCGCCAAAATTTCTTGGCTGTCATTGCTAACAAGAAATGTTAGAAGGGGGTAGATTAATATCTACCACTTCAGCTACATCTAAACAATCATCGATCATAGTGTTCGAGAATGCCCCATTGTCCCTTCTACTATTGCGGCTGGCCCTAATCCTCCTCCTATTGAATAAAGTTCTGGCAAATAGATTTTCAAACAACCTACAGAAGTGCATAACAAGTGCCGAGTTGACCCTTCTCTCGTTGTTGTTGCTGTATCTTTTTAGGAGACAACCCTTGCCAGCTCTTCTCTTGTTTTGATGCCCACTTTGAAAGATCAGCAAGTCACAATATTGACATTGCAACGGGTGATGCCGAAGTGGCCGCCTTTGTGGTCCGCAACTTTATCCTTCTAGTAAATGATGGTTGGCTAAGAGATCAGTCTAATGTGGCCATCTTTTCCTAAGCCCTACACGTTTCTTCGGTGGTAAGTATTCTTCTCTTTTTTCCTAGACATGTATTTGTCATTTTTACTGACCTCTTATTCTTACAAGGTCTTTATTTAGCTCATGAGGCCATGCGCCACAATAACAAGCTTGTACGAGCTACTGACAAACTCAAGTGCTCCAAAAAGAAACAGGATGAGAGGGTGAATGAGTTGGAGCTCAAGCTAGCAGTTTCAGAGAGTAAGGTAGTGGAGACGACTAAGAAGTTTTAGACAATGGATATTGTGCTGAAGTCTTCAGCCGAAGAGATTGTTGCCTTAAAGGAAAAAAAAAAAAAAAAGCAGTAATTTTTTGTCGCCCTAGACGCATCCAAGGTAGGTCACGATGCTACCGTTAAAGCTGCGAAGAAGGAGGGATGCATTGGGTCCATAGTTAGTTATGAGGAGCATTTCATCAAATTAAAAAACACTTTCTTTAAAAATGGATGGATGACTGCTCTTCATGCTACTAATGTTCCAGAGGGGTTCGAACTGATGAAGTACATCCCTGTAGACACCCCATTTTGACCGCCCTTAAGACTTAGGTGCCTCACGTTGAACACTCGATGATGAATTATTACGCCGTTCAATCATTCAATTTCTTCAGCAAAAGGCTTCAGTTTTTCAAGTTTCAAAACCAAAACCTTGCACCTCCTTTCAACCAAAACCTAATTTTTTCTAGCCTGACCACCTAGAGACCTGCTGGCCAACAATTGGCCGACACGCCATTTTCTAGTGGCCAATCATCCACCTTTATAACCGGCTGGCCATGTCTAGCGACAGACAAATATTTTTTGCAACCAGCTATCCCCATGTGCATGTCTTGCACCAGTTGGCTCAATATAGATATTTCCAACATGAGATAGTGTTTTTCTATAAATACATGACCACCTCTCATGGTTTGGGGTTAGAAAGTTTTCCTAAGAGCCTATAGCTTGCCAAACACTCTTCGTCTCTTCTCTTGAAATATAAATACACTATCCATACACTTCCTAAGCCAAAACTAAAGGTTTCTTGCTGAGATTATTGAATACAAAATTCAGCTCTTGAGAGTGATCACCTTGTGATTTGTGAACTAAAGACCGTCCTCTCTTCAAGAGGTATAGCCTTTGCCATCCTTTTCGTTGTTTACACAACTATTTTCTTCTCTTTTTCTTGTTGTTTATACACTATTTTGGACTGGTTTTAAGGGCTGAAACTTGTGATTTAAAAGCTACCAAAGGTGAAGGGGGTAACCATCCATTATTAAACCTTATCCCATAGCTTATATCCTTGTTCTTCCCACTTGTTTCTTTTCTTTTAGCTACTATTTTTCAGAGTTTCCAGAGGATAAAATATGTGATTTAATGGTCCAAAAAGTGGAGGGGTTAAGCACCCTTCCTTAGTCTTGCTTCATAGCTTTGTTCTCTTCCATTTTTGTCTATATTTTTGCCCTTTTCAAAATAATTTCAGCACTGATTTTTTTAGTTTTGGGCTGTTTTAATTGCATATTTAATTTATACTTTGAATACTATGCTTATTTAATTGCATATTTTAATTTATACTTTGAATACTATGCTTGTATTGTTGTAAGCCCTCATAGATTTGGTTGTTTAGGCTATAGACACCAATCTGTTTGAGTTGATAGCTTTCTTTACATATTTTTCATGTAAATATTCACACTTGCCATAATCACCTCAGTAATCTCCCTTCTTTCTTTGTTTTCTTTGAGTAAGAGTTGTATTCAACACTAGGTTGTTGCTCAAAGCATAAGAAAGAGACTTTCCATACTTAACGGTTTAATCTCTTTGGAGGTTCATTACCAAGGCATTACATCTCTCTCATGCTAAGCACAAGCCCTTGTTTGACACTACTCCTTATTGCTTTTTGCACCTAGTTGATGTAATCTACACTTTTGGACAAAATGAAGAAAATATAAGAAAATGGCAAGGTAATGTAAAAGAGGCTAATAAAATTGGTGTAAAAGAGGTAAAAATAATAATAATAATAATAATAAAAAGGTAATAAAATTGAGTTGGGTTCAATCGAACGTTATATTGAACCCTTTGAGTCTTGAATCATTACATACTTTGTAGTGATGTTTAGTGATTCAAAAAGCAATGTCTACCCCTCCCCTTGAGGTAACTCCATGATAAGGAGGAGGTGTTGTCAATGTTTCATTTCCTTTTATTGAGCTTTTGTCCTTTCGGTTCATAGATCATCACACAATAAATTTGTGACAATTTATGATTTGTGAATCGAATCTACTCCTCCCTTGATCATCTTCAGGATAAAGAAGGGCAGGGGGGATAAACATCTCCTAGAAACACTCTATTTTTCTCTGTTTCAGATCTGTTGCAGCAGGGTAATCCCCAAAAATAGTGGCCGGCAAAACTCCACTCTGTCCAACTGGCCACTTTCCAAGGTCAGCCAACCACATTTCTTTTGTATAGGTAGTGCCATTTTTGTAGCAAAACAGTGTAGAAATTGAGGCCAAAACAAAATAATTTTCTGATTGCAAAACAGAACAAAATCTGGTAGCAGTCAGAGAGGTTTCCAAAAAGATGTTCTCGATTGTGCGCTTGTGGGTCCTCGCCTCCCATTCCATTAATTTAGTGCTTTAATATTAGTGTGTTGTAATTACTTAGTTAGCATAATTCAAATTTGTAATAATTAGTTAATTTAGTTTTTTCATTTATTTGGTGTTGTGATATTTAGTTTAATTAGGACAATTATTTGGACCCTCTTATATGAGGGCACACTTGTAATGTTGTGTATGTCTTCTAGCCTCTATTCTTTCTCCCTTTTATTTACTTCCTTATGATGGCTGCATATAGTATCATATTTTGGTCTCATATCATTACCATGTGTAAATATCCATTTGCATGCATCGGGTTTAGTTCATCATCCTAACGTCGCTGTCATTTCCTTCTTACTTGAATATGTGCACTACCTCATGCTTTGAGTTGATCCATATGACGTGTTAAAAACCGAACCTAATAGTTGCATTTTGTATGTGTTGCATTCGTCACTTGCATATTAGGGCATGCATTTTTCTAACTATTATCTTCTATTGCGGCTTGCCTCGGTTGAGTACTAGGTGAGCATTTCTTGCTTTAGCATATTGCATATATGTTTGTGTTGCCATATCAAGCATACGTACCATGAGGCTAAGTGCTTCTTTGATATACCTCTTTGAATGCCGGTGGATGAAGGCTATTTCGCCTAATTTGGAATGATTTTATTAATGTATATTTGAGCTTTCTTTTTCAAGTTGCACATATCTAAAACTCTTTTCAAACAAACATGAAATCAAAGCATTCCAAAGTGGGTGACTTAGTCTATACTTGTGTGCCTCACATAGTAAGTTAGCATTAATAATCAGAACAAGAGCATATAATGTACATAAAAAATCGCAAAATCAGATGAGTAGTGTAACAACCCCAAAATCTGTATTAGAGATTACCTTTACGGCCTTATGGGTTAATGCATTTTAATTTAATGATATGTGTTCAAATTGAGGAATTATCTGTTGAACCACGGCTTTAAAATTGAAATTACCAACCTTTACGGGTTCAGAAATCACAATTGAGGACTTGAATATATTAATGGGAATTTTTAAAGCTATTTGGGAAAAGTAATTCGAAATTTAATTTGTCTGACTCGTTAATGCATATTTGGGTAGTTAACCTTGTACTGCAAATTGAAAACCTTAGAGACTTCAGAAAGCAGAACAGGGGACATATTTATGATCAGCACAATTTTAGAGTCACCTAGGAACTTTAATTGAAATTTGATTTTGCGCGATTCGTAAGGCCACGTTTGGCTCTCCCTATTGTGTTAAGCCATGTGTGTGTTTATGTAGATATATAGATATGTTTGTGAGTGATTGGTCTCATCTTTTGGGAGCCAAAATATCTAAAAGAGAGAGAAGAGAACCGTGGGGAAGAAAAGAGAGGAGCGACCAAGAAAAGCTTAACAATCATGGGGTTTGAAGGGAATTGAAGAAAGAGAAGAGAGAACAACCATGGAGTCTTAAGGAAATGGAGGAGAATTAAAAGGAAGACAAAGATTAAACTAAGGTATGATCACCTATCTTGAATCCTTATGTTTAAAGCATCAAATACATGAAATCAAGGATTGATATAGAAGATGTGAGCTTTGAACCCCAACTATGGCTATATTATATTCATGTGTCTTTGAGCTTGGAAATTGAGTGATAGTTTGAGGTTATGATGTTTGATGGAGATTAATAATATGAAATTTGTTATGTATTAAAGGGTTTTGGCCTTTGATTTACATGTAATTAAGGTTTGATTTTTAAAATGAGAAGTCTCAAATTTTCAGTCATTTTCGGACTGCAAACTGTCTAGGGCCGCACGTGCGGCACTGTTCCCCCGCACGTGCGGAGACAACTCTGTCCAGCCAACTTTGAACAAGCATATCTTTTGCATCCGGACTCCGTTTTGAGCGATTCTTGAGCCTAAAACCAAGCCCCAGAAGTCTAGTTTCCAATGGTGGTGGTCTCACTCCCAAATTCTAAATACAGAAATAGTTATGCCCAAATTAGTGATGACTATTTACTTTCTGTCAACCAGTTTTGTACCATTTCTTCACCTAAACCATTTCCCATCGATTTCTCCTGTTTTCTGAGACATGGATTGTAACTTATTAAGGAATAATGAGCTTGGTACCACCATGGCTAATTGATTAAACGATCAAAGAGAATAAGTAAAGGATCGAGTATAATCTCATATTATGTGTTGTGCACTGTACTTGTAGGTCGAGACGAGGACATCATCCCATTACTAGCGGGAGTTGATCACGGTGAGTAGTAGTATGGTAGTCGTACGTTCAATTATCGTTAATGATTTTTATCGTTAATATGTTGTTCCTTGCAAGTAATTAAGTTAACAATTTGTTGATTGGAAAATCTAAAGGCATTATTGAGGGATATTACTGTTGACAAAGAAGACTAACATTCTGTTATTTGCAAGATAGCTATAGTGAAGGGAACGTATAAGCACTATGGAACCATGGTATTGACGTATCTCTGAAATCATTCAATCTGTAAATGTGCTTATCTCTCATTAATAATTATTAGAAATGTCCTGTTAAACTTACGTTAACTATGTTAACTCATGTGAATGATGTAACGACTACCATTAGTACTCTGTTAAGTACAAGTCAACTATGTTAACATATATGAACAATCAAACAAAGGTGTATGCTTCTATATGCTATGAATAGATCAAGTGAACTATGCCATTTCTTAATGAATAATTAGTTAAGACCACAAATTGTTTTATACGTTAATACCTGCTAAGCATATAATAAACAACGGTTGACTTACGGATGACTCAATCTGAAGACAGAATTAAATATCAATGACCTTGTCATGTGACTCACATTATGATGTAAGCTGTTTTGTCTTTGTTAAGTGTACTGTAATGACATGATATAACAAGAAATGCTCTATGTTCTGATATGTTACGTTTTGACTTAATGAACAGTTGTCCATATATGTAAAGCATTCTTGACATCCGTAGCACACAGCTCTTACCTGAGGGTAATAATACCGTGGTTCAAGTATGTACAAGTTTAAGTATGTTACAAGTTTACATATGTTACAAGTTCAAGTATGTACAAGTTTAAGTATGTTACAAGTCCACGTATGTTATAAGTTCTCAGTATCGGGGGATTCCTTTATGGACCTAACAAGGATGCTTTATATTGATTTGTTAGCGCTATCGAAGTGCCAAGTACAATCAAGTATGAATTCTGATTTCTGATTATGCTTCAAGTATAATGCATATGTGTGAATTTGTTTCCGTTTATGGTATGACATGATATGTATGGTTTGGTCTGTAAGACCTATTAATTACTGGTATGGAACAAAGTGCTACTTGGAACTAAGTGCTACATTGTGAACCACCTCTAGAGTCCATGTGAGACACCTCTTGAATCCATACATATATGAACTAGGCTTAAAGCCAATCTGGGCCTATGGCCATTCTGTATGATCTATTAGGCCAGAGGCCATTCTGTATTTTCGGTATGGAGCAAAGTGTTGTACAGAACTAAGTGCTACAATCCGAGTCACCTCTAGAATCCGTACGAGCCACCTCTTGAGCCCATACATATGTGCAAGTTATGAGGCCTATGGCCATTCTGTATAAGTTGTTATGATATGAAACAAAGTGCTACACGAAACTAAGTGCTACGATGTGAATCACCGCTAGAATCCGTGCGAGACACCTCTTGAGTTCATACAAATATGTACAAGGGCTATATGCCAACATGTTTACAGGCTTCATGCCAACATGTTTAACCTTATGCCTTCTTTATTCATGTATGCATTGATATGTATTATACTCCCAATTGAGCATGGAATCATTTATGTACTATTATTCACTGAGCTTCGCTCACTTTGTGTTATGTCTGTTCTTTAGGTAATCACTTTGGGAGTCCGTCTTAACCCTTGATGCTCACCCTTCAATTGTCAACCTCAATATGCCCAGACTCCCAGACCAAGCCCATGCATTTATGTGAAGTTTTGTTAAGATTTTGGCTTGCACTTTTATTATTTACCTAAGGTTAAAATGTATGTATATACCCCCTTTCTTTACCAATGTTCGGATATACGCTCTTTTATGTGTATGGGTATGTATATAAATAAATGGCTCTCACGTATGTGATCCTGGCATGTTAGTTTTAGCCCAATGGATGTTATTCTATGTTACTTTGTAATATTAAATGCTTCCGTTTAGGCCCCATATATTATGTATATCAGGTTTTGTGTCTGTATCTGCATAGGTCATGCCCGAACTTTTAGGGGCGAGTTTGGGGCGTGACAAGTAGGGTGCTCAATTCATGACCTTCCATTTTCATACCTAAGTTCTCGAGCCGAGACACTTTGGTTATGATGGACAAGTGGCCTTTGGCACGAGTCGCGAGTTTCCTAAATTTTTCAAAAATATTTAGGTGGTGACTCTAAAATCTGGCAATGCAGTCCATTTTTGACATTTTTTTATTGTAAATCAATTTTCCAAAGATTTGCTGGATTTAGACTCTCATTTGTTTAATCTATTTCACATTGCACTTGTGAAACTAGATTCAAAACCATAGGAGTCCGAACTGTGGGGCTATCGTATTTGAGGAGAATAAACCCTTCCGAGGAGCACGAAAAGCAAGCTACAGTTTTTGGCGACTCTGTTGGGGATTTGGAGAACTTGACTTGAACTTCACGATGTGAACTTTTATCTACACATATATGCTCTTTGCATTGCATTTCCATTGGTGCTTTAAGTCATTGTGTATTTTATTTACAATTCCTAGATTACTTGCCGAAGGCTTGCCTAAAAAGCCTGCCAAAAGGCTGGCCGGTCGTGGGCTCTGCCATGTTGGAATCACAACCCTCAGATCTGGATTATGATCATACTGCTTGATCCTCCTTTCACTTCTCGATATTAGATGTGAGAGGAATATTAGGTAATCTTGCCAAGGTACTTTTTTTTGGACCAATTGGCCTAGCTGCATATAGTAAAGCCATAGTGACTGTTCTAACATAGGATACGATGCTCACCCATATGCAGGATTTTGTGAAAACTATTTGGTTGAAGTAGTGAAGCCCTAGTTTATAGGGGTGCTTCGATTCTCTTTACCTGGTATGTGTTTGACAGTGAAACTGTACAGGAGTTCTTCATATCTGTGGTACATTTGGTATCTATTTTTGGGGCAGACTTCAGTGGGGGAGTACAGTCCTACAACTTTGATCATGTCTGTTCTGATGAAATCTTAGATGAAATGTTGTCTGATTTCTGATTTTTGTTGCTTTTTCCTTACTTCTTTTGCTAGGTAGTCTAAAACTATAGCTTCAAAAAGTTCTAATATCCCCAAAGTACTCTAGACTCATGTTGGAAAACTTTGTAAGGTTGCAGATCCTATTCAGGGACAGCCAGTGTTTGCCTTACTGTCACCAATTGCAAGACGAAGAAGGATCAAGCAAAGTTCACCAATTTAGTTCTTTCAACAATCACCCCTCAACTAGCCTATACTTAGTTCACCTCAAGCGTAGTCACCTACTCCTAGAATGGCTCAGTATCCACTATTCGATTTGGAGGAACAACTACTCCGTTTGCAGTAGTTAGTCGACTCACTCCAACATGACATGTGTAGCTCGACTTTTCGCGCCCCCTTTTGGAGAGCTCGAATTGGTCCTACAGTTCGGACTCCTATCACGGTTCTGAACCTAATCTCACAAAGTGCAATGTGAAACTAATAATCACCAAAGAGTCTAATCCGGCAAAAAAATTTTTGGAAAATTAATTTTTAAATCAAATAATGCCAAAATTGGACTGCTTTACCATATTACAGAGTTGGCGCCTAAATATTTTTTATTTAGAAAATTTAGGAAACCCTGACTCGTGCCAAAGGCCACATGTTCGTCATCATCAAAGTTGCCTTGGCTCAGGAACTTAGGTACGAGAGAGAAAGGTCCTGAAATGAGCTCCCCCGCTCGCCCGATCAAAGATCGGCCTTTACTATTATGATATGTTCTTTTATAAACCTCATGTGTTCTTATTCTAATTATTAGCTAACTTTATTATGTGACGCACACAAGCAAGTATAGACTAAAATTGCAAGAATTGGAACATTTCAACTCATGTTTGTTTTCAAAAATGGTTTGAATTTGCCACCCTTAAGTGGGCTAAAACGTGGATTTGCCATCAAACATGATGGGTTTAAAACATGATTTGCCACTTTGCAAAGTGGGCTTAAAACTATCATTCGTTGGATTGTCTCAATGCAAACAACAGAGCCTTCATCCATAAGTATTCATGTAGTTTAGCAAGTAAGCACATAGCCTCATGGCAAGCATGCTATCATGGCAACACTCACACTCATGCAAGTATGCTAAAGCGTAAAACTTACGAAGTACTCCAAGCCAAAACAAAAGCTAGTTAGAAAGATACATGATCCTAACTAGACAAGATGCCTAATGCAACACATGTAATATGAAATTAATAAGCTTGGCTATCTAAGATGGCCTATGAATGCAACAATTTGATAACATGATTTGAAACACGTATATAAATAAGTATTGAAATTACAATGCAGTTTGAATGATGTGTCGAGCCTCGAAGCATGCAAGACAAATGAATGATGCAAACATGCGAGCATAAGATATGCTAATCGAAATATGACCCTAATCTAACCATCGAAAGTGGATAAATAAAAGGGAGAAAGAAGTGGGGTTGGAAGACATGCACACACACACGCACCCTTATTACAACATTGCACCCTCTTGAAGGAGGGTCCGAATGAATAAGCTAAGCTACACTAAGCTAAGCTAATTATTACAAAACGAAATTAATTAACTATTCTAGCTAATTAATTACAACAATTGAAATAAATTAACTAACTATTCCAAGTTAGCTAAAATATCAAACCAAATTAAACTTATAAATTACAACACTTGAATTGAACAAGCAATTTAAATAAAGCAAGTAAATGCCCTCGGAGGTGAGGGAGACATGCATGCTCGGTTGGCTTGTTCCCAAAAATCCATCGCCTTGCCATCGGTTGCCTCTGTTTGCACTTGTTGTGATCTCTGAACATCTGTAGACACCCCATTTTTGACCATCCTCAAGACCTAGACGTCACCGTTTGAACACCCGATGATCATCCATGTTTGTGTTCGTTTGGAGTTCCCGGAGTTCTCGACTACGCGCCTTGCCTCAGGATCTCCGAACTCGACTGTTTGTGTCTGGTTTTACACCAAACACTTGTGTTTTGCCTTGGAAAGGTAGAGGATGCCTTGTGAGACATCCCCTTGCACCACCGGCAGTGGCTAGAGGCCACCACTTGGTTTTGTGTTGCCACCGGCAATGTATATTGCCGGTCGGCACTATTTGTTACCGGTCGGCACTCTTTTTTGGCAAAATGACATTTTTGCCCAGCCAACTACTGTTCAGTTGCTTTTTGAGATATTTTAAGGCAGCTGTCTGGCATCTTCTTTCCCTCCATACACGTGTATGGAGGGATGAGCTTCTTGGTGGCTTAACTTGTAAGTTTGGTTGCCTATAAGAGAACCCTTCCTCCTCTTGGCTCAAGGGTTGGAGGGTTAGACATTTTGGAGAGAAAAGACCTCAGAGAAGCTCTGGTTTTAGGGTTTGAGTTCTATATCTATCCTATCTCTCTTTTTCTCTCTTGTTTGTACACTAGGTGCTTTAGTCCACTTTATTGCACACAAGCACCTAGTGTTTCACCTTCCCTTGGCTACTGAGGTTCTAAGAGGTTGTTCTTGGTGTTCTTGGCTGGATTTGAGCCCAAGGAAGCAACAACATCAACACTTGTGAAAAAGGTCAACAAGGGTGAGAAACTTGCTTTATACACCCCATTCTTGCACTCCATTTTTACCTATCTTTGAACTGTTTTTGTGCTTGGTGTTTAATACAAAAAAGTTCTATTTTTTAGTCCTCTTGATAGTTTATTAAGGGTTCTTTGTGCTTTGGGGAAGTTTGGCCCCTCTTAGGCCTTGAAAGGCCTCATTTTTGTGCTATTTTGTTGAGCTCCGGGATTTTGGTGTTTGGGTCTCTTCACCACTGAAATCTTGAGGGATTTCAGTGGTGTAGATGATGCCTTGAAGTCCCAAGAAGGAGAGGGCCACCCCCTCTCCTTGTTGTCCTTGAAAAGGACAAGTTTTGGCCTCTTGAGGAAGCTTTTGTTGGTGTGTGTGTTGAGCATGTCTAGGCTGCATTTTATGTTTATTATGCCATGATATAACATTGCTAAGAGTTGGTTTTGGTCCCTTATGCATGCTTAGCATAGTTGCCATGTAATGCCTTGTGATCCCTTAACATGTCTTTGGTTGTGTGCCTTTGTTTCTAGCATGTTTTAGCCTTACATTTGTGAAGCTTGTATGCTTATTTTGCCATGAATGAGGTCTGTCCATAGTTATTTTGGTCGACCCTAGCTTGCATTGTATAGCCTCTTTGCATGTTTGGCTTGTTGGCCTTAAGTGCATAAATGTGTAGCATGCCTTGTTTGCATTATTTTCAATGGTTTGGAACCATTTAGCATGCAATTTCAGTCCCTTAGACATGCTTGTTTGATTGCCTTGCATGCCTCTTTGAAGCTTTGAATGCATATGTTGTATGCCTCATGCCTTGACCTTTGTGTATGCCTTGCTCTAGAGCCACTTAGATGCCATCTAGGAGGTCCCATTTGTATGGCCTAAGGCTGCCTTAGACTTGTTTTAAGCCTTCTTGGCCTTGTGAGGCTTGGTTGGCTTAGCCATGGTTTAGGTCTCCTTTGGCTTGCCTTGGATGCTTGGGCCATTTATTGCATGCTTAGTCTATTTTGTTGCTTGGTTTGGTACCATGTTTTGCATAATTTTCAGAGCTTTCTATGTATGCTAATTGTCCATGTTTAGCTTCCTTTAAGTGTGCTTAAAGCTTGCTCACTTGATGCTTAAGTTGGTACCTTAACATGTGCATGTGTGCATGCATGATTAGCCTTCATTTTTGGGCACTTTGGCCACTGATTTTAGGCCTATTTAGAGTTTCCTAAGTCATGTTTAAGACCATCATTTGATTGCTTGCATGCTTACCTCATGTTTGCTTGTATGCTTTGCATAAGTACATTGCATTGTTCATATTGCATGATAGCTAACATGACTAGGTTGCATTGCATCAACATGCATTCCTTGTCCCTTGATTTGGTGATAGGGATTGGGATTTTGGTTTGTTTGGTTTGCATGCATTTGAGATTGAAAGGGCACATTTGATCCTTTGGGCCATCATGCATGGGAATGCGTGATTGGTGGCCCAAGAATCGAGGCACATGCCCCTTTGAGTCACAAACATGATAAGGAGTGTGTTTGGTGCATACATTGCTTGAATAACATTGCCATGCAAGATTTTGCCCTCTCTTCTTTGTGAGTTGCGTGTTCTAGAACATTCGGTCTTGATCGGCAACATTTAGTGCCGGCCGGCATTAAATTATCAACTGATGAGTTCATTTTGTGCCAGTGGCCACATACTTCAGCCGGTGGTGTTTCCCCTCAGCCGGTGGTATCCCCCAGTGCCTTGAGAAGTAGTTCTGAGACTTTGGCAGTTTTCAGAAAGGCAGAGCAGGGAAAACAGAGGCAATCTAGGCATGGCAATGCAATTCCAAGCAAGACCCGAGCACGTGCTGCATTTGGCTCTCCTCCCAAGGCGGTTTACTGTTTTTCTTAGTTTAGTTAGTTTGTCAACTAATTAGGCTATTTGTAATATTTAATTAGCTTGCATAGTTAATTATTTGTATTATTCTTTCGGTTCTTCCGAGCGAGGGCATATCTGTAATAAGTGTGGGTGAGTGGTGTGTATGTCTTCTAACCCCCACTTCTTTCTCCCTTTTACTTACCTACTTTTAATGGTTAGTATTAGGGCACGTTTATTTTAGCATACCTTATGCTATGCATGCATGCATCCATGCATTTGTTGACATGCATCGGGCTCGGTACATCATACAAACTGCATTATATTTTCAATTCCAAATTGAATACGTACATCGAATAAAGTGCATTTCACATGCCATCTTTAGGGTTAGCCTAGCCTACTCTAAATTGCATCTTCGCATGTGTTGCATTAGCCATGTAACATGAACTAGGTCATGCATGTTTGCTAACTAGTTTCTTGTTTTAGCATGAAGTACGATGTAAGTATTTATGCTTTAGCATATCGCATGCGTGTGGATGTTAACATAACAGTATGCTTACCATGCAGCTAAGTGCTTATATGAGATAAACTGTTTGAATGCCTGTGGGTGGAGGTTGGATTGCTTGAGTTGGGAAAACTCATTGAAATCCGTGTTTTAGCCTACTTGCGAGTAGCAAATTCCAAAGTATTTTCAAAACGAACGGATATGCAATGTTTGTTTCCAAATTAGGCGATCTAGTCTATACTTGTTTGCTGTGCGCATAACATAGTAATTCTAGGCTAATAATTGGAATAAGAGCATGTAATGTTTTCAAAATCTGATATCACGGTTAGTAGAGGCCGGTCTTCGGACCAGGCGAAACGGGGTGCTCATAGCTGACCTTCCCCGATCGTACCCAAGCTCCCGAGCCAAGACTACTTTGGTGATGACGGACACGTGGCCTTCGGCACCGAGTCAGGGTTTCCTAAATTTCCCATTTTAAAATATTTAGGTGGCGACTCTGTAATCTGGCAAAGCAGTCCATGTTTGGCACTACTTTTCAAAAAATCTATTTTTCTTCAAAATGATTTGCCAGAGTTGGATTCTTTTGTTCAGATTTAGAACCGCAACAAATAGGGGAGTCCGAACTGTAGTAGCGAGGTCCCCCGCGGGCGCTTTTACAACATCGTACCAACTTCCAGAATGCCTCTGCTCCAACACAAGAACACATTTGCACAAAAATTGACTGGTGGCACATCGACCACAAAAAATGGCTGTCGGCCACCTTAACTAGCTAGTCAGCTAGTTTAAGTGGCTGGTCGGCTCGGCCACCCTTTTTGCCAGACTTCTGTTTTTGCTATAACATAGAGCAACAGAGGCAAAGCAATGCATTTTTCAAGGGATGTGTGTACTGCCACCCTCCTTATCATTTCTCAAGCTCAAAGGAGTATAGCCCTTGGCTCTCAAGCCATCAACCAAGCATTTTCAATGCATGATGGCTAGAAAACCAAGCTTGTACAAGCTTAATGAATGCACAAATAAGACTCAAAGGACCTCTACCCTATCACACATGATCATGGGTGTCGGTGACCAAGAAAAGTGACACGTTTCATCATTTTGAGTATGAAACGTCCTATTTTTCTTGTGTTTGGATTAACGTCCGATCCAAACACATGCAATGCAATACAACATGCTTATCTTGCTCAAGTTTTACTGGATTCATTTTGTTTACACATTTTACATTACCGATTAGTCCTTTAATTGATTAAGTCCAAAAGATGAATGTCCTCTATTTGAAAATAGGCTTAACCCACAAACACCTTGAGCATAAAAGAGGCCTCATGCTGTTGGTTAGTAGAAACCCTCAAGAGTGGATTAAAACCATTAGGCATGAGAGCCTCAATTCCACACTCAAGCCAACAAGGGGCTCAAGGCCACTTTCAAAACAAAGCAAAAAAAGTGAAGAATAGGGGGAGGTTCCAGATATTTCAGTGCTGAAATGGAGTGCAAAAAGACACTAAATCATGCAAACAACGCATGCACATGTTAAAAGCCAAAAGCATCAAACTAGTGAAGATCACAACATTATAAGCATGCAACACAAAGCTCAACTGACCAAACCAGCTCTGGACAGAGTTAAAACATGCCAAAACAGTGGCTAAAACATGATGAGATTGAAGCATAAAAGGCTAGAAAAACATGCTTATATGTTAGCTTGCATACAAGACTCAAGGCACAACTCTCAAAAGCAATGAAAGAGTGAAATAAGTGAGAGTGTGACAGAGCTATATACACTAAAATCACATGTTAAATGACACTACAACATGAAATCATCTCAAGCAAAACATGTTTAGAGGCCTAAAACATTAAACTAGTGAAGGCATTTGCACTATAACTATACAAAACATGGTTCATATGATCAAAGCAGCCCAAATCAGAGCTAAATCATGCCAAATCAGAGCCTAAGACATGCCTAAATTAAGTTAGGTTAAGCCATAAAAACATGCTACCATAGGATGCTAACTAGGCATGGAAGTGAGACACAAGGAGCGGAGGCTACCCCCTTCATTTTTAGACTTCAAAACATACTTTTTACCACTAAAATAACTTTGACTTTCAGTGGTTTAAAGGCCAAAAGGTTTGGTTCAAATATGCTAAAAGATGATGCAAGAAGCTTCACAATTAGGCAACAAGAATGGTAGACAACCCCTTCGCACAAAATGATCTCAAACCAACATGTTAAGACACAAAAAATTAGAGTTTTTTGTAGCTGAAAAGTAGGCCAAAATAGTGTAAAAAGATGGCAATTCAAGCAACTAAAACAAAGCTTCCAAGGTAACTCTTATACCTCTTGAAGCACAACACTAAACAAGTCCAAATTCCAACTCAAACCAACCTTAAGAGCTCAAACTAGGCCTCAAAGAATCTCAGCTCTAAGATGAGGATGTTTGGTTAAGGGTCTCTTTGCAAAAGTATAGAGAATTCCCCTTTTCAAGCACAAAATAGGAAGAGAGAGAGAGAGAGAGAGAGAGAGAGAGAGAGAGAGAGAGAGAGGGAGAGGGAGAGGAAATTTGCTCACAAAATATCCAACCTCCCCAAATGGGGGAGAGACCCCCCATTATATAGAAATCCAAGCCAAAGGCTTGCATTCATCCCTCAATACACGTGTATGGAGATGGCATTCAGTGATTAACAGCTGGCAAAGAAAATATCTAAAAAATGAGAAAAATGGCCGTCGGCCACTTAAGGTGGCCGGCCGGCCACCTCACCTAGCCGGCCGACCACTTCAAATGGCCGACAAGGGAAAAAAGTGGCCGACGAGGCCAACAAGGCCCTTCCTCCCTCCAGGCAAGAGGCACTAAGGTTTGGCCCAAAAACAAGCAAAAAACCAAAAGGGTTTAGAGGCTCAATGACAAGGCATTCCGTCGAGAACTTCAGGTGCTCAAAACAAGCACAAACAAGCGCAATCATCGAGTGCATAAACGATGACGTCTAAGTCTTAAGGTCGGTAAAAAATGGAGTGTCTACAGTTGCCCCTCTTTGACAGAACTCGGAAGTCATGAAGTGATGGGAGTGAATGTCAAAGTTCAGAGACGACCCATTTTTGACAAGGCCGAAGACTCAGACAAACAAGCAAACAAAACAAAGGACGATTACACCTGCAAGCTACCTACGTATCCCTTTGCAACGAATCAAACCAACGTAGTTCTGGGGCAAGATGCAAATAATATGCACAATGCAGAACATAACTTATGATCATACAATGAGGGTTGTAATGAAACATCTAGATGCAAACGTTGTGCAAAGAAATGCTACAGCAAATTCATACATAAACAAGTAAACACGAACCAAACCTCATTTCATGTAGAATGGATGTAAGAAAATTATGCAATCTTAACCGCCCCTCACGTAGGAAAGTTAAAGAACCACAACCGTCAGGTACACTCGAGGCGGCAAACGAAATCCCAAAGCATGGCACATGCGAGGAAAGAGATGGTGCGAACCTAGGGACACATCCTAAGGTTTCAAGCCACAGAGAACAGTGATAACAAGTGAAACACATTCAACCATTATGCAAGCAAAACAAAGAGCGGTATAAGCATTGGAATTCGTCCAGATGCATTTTACTAAAGTGTCCTAATGCGCCGTGCGCGAGAGGGAAAAGAGAGCGGTGGAAACACTAGAGGATGGTATAAACATCAAAGCATGTTCCAATGTTTCTAACCAAAACAAAGTGGTATAAGCATCGGGACACAGTCCAAACGCTTTTAACCAAGGAAGTGGTATAAACATCGGGCGCACGACCCAATGTTTCCAAACAAAGCAAAGGAGGTATAAGCATCGGGACACGGTCCAAACGCTTCTAACCAAAGAGGTGGTATAAACATCGAGCACATGTCCCAATGTTTCTAACCAAAGCAAAGTGGTATAAGCGTCGGACACACATCCCAAACGCTTCTAACCAGGGAGTGGTATAATCATCGGGCACACATCCTAATGTTTCTAACCAAGGCAAGGTGGTATAAGCGTCAGACACACATCCCAAATGCTTCTAACCAGAGAGGTGGTATAAACATTGGACACACGTCCCAATGTTTCTAACCAAAACAAGGTGTGGTGTAAGCACTGGGCGTACCCGAATGTTTCTAACCAGAACAATGTGTTCAAAGGATAGGAATGATCTTACCCAAAATTCCTCTAAATGAACCGTACATAAAATATCATCCAATTGCACCAACTTTGAATGAACTGTACATACAATATCGTGCCTACATAAGAAAGAACCTTAACAGATACAGCAAGATAGGAATGCATGTTCTATGCAAGACGAATAACCATAACACAACGCTTAGAGAGGCATGCTTCATGCACATTATTCAAGGAACAAAACAGAAGCATATTCTATACAATGAGAAATGGAGGATGCTCTATACAACACCGAATGCATGTTTGTAGACACCCCATTTTTGACCGACCTTAAGACTCAGACGTCATCGATTGAGTGCTCGGTGATTGCACATGTTGTGCTCATTCTAAGGTTACGGAGTCTCGGCTGAGAGCCTTGCCTCCGGACTTCGGGACACTTTTGTGCTTTGCCTCGGTTTACGAACCAGGTTCTGTTTTCGCTTCCCGAAGGGAGGAAGAGGTCTCATAGAACATCTCTCAGTGGCCGTTGGCTACTTTTCGTGGTCGTAGACCACTGTTCCCGTTTGGAGACTAGTTTTCGGTTTTCGGAGCCGTCAGCCGTGCGCCTCGGTTCGGGACCGCTTAACTTTCTCCGTTTGCTCTGATTTTTGGCACACACCTTGTTTCCTCTCTCTAGAGGGACACTGTGGCCCGGGAGACTAGCTTCGTGGTCGCACACCACTTTCAATGCTTAATAGTCGGTTTTCGGGGCACCCGGCTGCGCATTTTGGCCCCCGAACCCTCGTTTTGCATCCGTCTTGGTTCATTTTTGGCATGGACCCTATTTTCATTGTTTGGAAGGTGGAACAAGAGTGGGAGACCACCTTTTCTCTTGGAGACCACCTTTTCTCCCGCCAATTGATTTTCTTGTCAGGGAGCTGGTCTCCTTGGTTTTTGAGCCATATTTGTGGGTCTCCCACCACACCATTAGCTTGCATTGAATTAGGAGACTACCATTTAAGGCTGCCCACCACCTGACCCTTTTGAACTGGTCGGCCGACCAGGGCAAGTGGCTGGCCGACCACTTGAACTGGTCGACCAGCTCCTATCAATCTTGTCTCTGTAAGTTGTTGCCAGCTGTGCTAGCTGGAAGGCACATAAAGGATCCTCCGTACACGTGTATGGAGGATCTTCAAGCTTGGTTTTAAGCTTCTTGGAGAACCTTTAGCCTCCCTTGTCTATAAAGGAAGGCCTCCCCTTCCTTGTAGAAGGTTTAGAAAATTGTTCTAAGGCATAGCATACATATCTCTCCATATCTCTATATCTTGGGTTCAAAAAGTGCTAAGTTCTTGCCCCTTTGCACACCATCTCCTAGCCTAACCCCTCCAACACCAACCTAAGCTTCTTGGAGGCCTTTTTCAGAAGTTGAGGAGCTACTTTTTTGGTCCGTGGCTGTGGAGTTCTTTGAGCTACAAGGGTAACACCCTATTCCATCTTTAAGGCTTTATTTTGCTTCATCTTTTAGCCATACTTGCAAGCATTTTTGAGCTTTGGTGTAAACTGAAAAAAGTCTTATTTTGAGGCCCTTAATATGTTCGTTTAAGATCATTTTTCTGTTGGGTGTCATCTACCCCCTTACATGCTTCATTTTGCCTTATTTTGAGCCATGCATTAGGGCCTTTGCATTGACCTTTGTTTGGCCTTCTAGCCACTGAAATCCAGTGGATTTTCAGTGGCTAGCATTCTGTTTTGAGTACCAAAATCAGACAGGGGTGACCCTCTCTGTCCTTGTTTTGTTTTCTAGCATTCTTGGCCTTACAAAGGAGCCCTTATTTGCATGCTTCCAAGCCATGTTTCAGGAAATTTTTGGTGGGTTTGAGGACCTGCATAGGCTCTTTCTAGAGCTTGTTTGCCATATTGGGTGTCCATCTTGCATATGTAGAATAACCCTCTTCATAGCATGTCAAAAGAGCATTTCATTCCTGCATGCATTGACCATGTTTTAGTGGGTTTTGGGGCTTTATTTGGCATGTCATACCTCTGAATTTTTCTGGTTTAGTGGCCACATGATTGCCTCACATGCTTGTAGTGCAAATCCTCTTTACTAGCTTACATTGCTTGCTATTTTGGTCTTTAATTCTAGCACTTTTTGGCCATGCCTTAAACTGATTTAGTGCATGTTTTGGACTTCCTTAACTCTGTTTTTATGCCTCATGGTCGAATGATGCTTCCTATGCATGGTTGTGATGTAATACTGTAACATGCCCGGGGGTTACCCGCACGCGTTAAACAGTTCGGACTCCCGAGATCTCTTTGATCTCAAGTTTCATGAGTGCAATGTGAAACGTAGATGAGAGTCCAGATTTGGAAACTTTTATTGAAAATCCATTTTATTGCAATTTTGTCAAAAATGGACTGCGTCATCAGATCTTAGAGTTGCCACCTAATATTTTGAGAAATTAGGAAACCCAAGACTCGGTGCCAAGGCCACTGTTCGTCGTAACCAAGGATGCTTGGCTCGGAACCTTAGGTATGAGAGGAGAAGGTCAATAATGATCACCCCCGCTCACCCGATCAAAAGATCGGCCTCTACTAAACCATGACATGACTTTTTTATTTTCTTTATATGTTCATGTTTTGATTATGGAATAAATCCTAAAATTTACAATGTGAAGCATACAAGGTATAGACTAGTTTGCTCAAATTGGAACAATTCAATTTCATGTTTGTTTGTCGAAAAGGGTTTGAATTTGCCACTTGACAAAGTGGGCTTAAAGTTTGTGAATTTGCCACTACAAAGTGGGCTTAAAACGTACAGTCGTTGAATCATTCCAATTCAGGCAACAAGCCTTCATCCACAGGCATTCAACCAGTTTATCATTTAATCAATTAGCCTCATGGTAGGATGCTACACATAATAAGAAAATCACACACAAATGGGATGCTAAAGCATAAAAAGTCACAGATTTACCAACGTCCCTCGAACAGTTACAAAACAAAGTTAGTAAAATATGCATGATCATATATATAGAATCCTAATGCAATTCACCCATGAGATGCACTAAAGATTCGGCTTCTAAAATATGGTATGTGAATCATCTCAAGAACATGAGGTAGCGCATAGAATCACAGAAGAATTGATTAAATCCACACATGTAAATGTAGCCGAATCTTAATGCATGAGACATAAATGTAAAGCATGGATATGCATGGCGTGTCAGATATATACATACACACAGTTAGGGAAAGCGAATAAAGAATGTGATAGCAAAGAAGCGGGGTAGGGGAATTATTACAATCATTTTAAATATTACAGATCCGAGAGAAACAAATAAAATAAAATCCTCACAAACACTCAAAAGAAAAATTCATTAACTAGCAAAGATCCATGTGTCTTTAATCCAGCAGGCCATGTAAACCCATCTTCAATGGAGGTCCTGCAATTTCATCTCCATTTAATCATATGGGCCCAGCCCAAAATAACTCAGCTTGCAAGCCTAAAGATGTGAGTTCACTTTGACCTACTACGCATCTATTAAGAACATAGCAGAACTGGCCCAATTCCGCAACAACCCAGAAGGCCATGGGCCCACCAACCATGCATCCTCTCCACCAACTTATTGTACAAAGTGGGGGTTGAAATTTTAGGAGAGAGAAGGATTGGAACAAAGACTGGTTAGAGAAAGAGAAAGTGGGTTGGTGTATGCATGTATGTGTGTGTGACGTCTTTAGCTCTCATCAAGGGCTCTCCCTCTCCATGCATACCGAGAGAGAGATTAGAGAGAGAGAGAGATCGTGTGTGTTATTACTTCAAACAAAACCAGTGCTCTCCATTCTCGTGCACCGAGAGAGAAAGAGAGAGAGAGAGAGAGATCAGGTTAAGAGAGAGAGAGCCACTCCTCCCTTTGTGTGTATGTGTCTTTGAGCTTTGTATTGATGAGAGTTTTTTTTTTCTGTATATGTGAAGTCCAGGTAGTAAAGAGAGTTTGGTCTCTTTCTAGAGAGAGAGGGTTTGGTCCATGACTTGTGTTTGGTTTTTTTTTTTTTTTTTTCAGCTCATGCACCCTCTTCCCATGCACACCAAGAGAGAGATATAGACAAAGAGTCAGAGAGTGAGCGAGAGAGAGAGCCCATGCCCGAGAGAGGGTCTACGTCAAATGCCTGTGTGAATCTCTGGGTGTGTAGTGTGCAGGTGTATGATCAGTATGTGATGTGTGTTGTATGTGATGTGTGTGATGTGTTATGTGCATGGGTTGTTCTCCCTCAGCTGCTTCTGTGTGTGGGTGTATCAGTGTGTTGTTTTTCAGCCGAGAGAGTGAGAGAGTGAGAGAGCTCTATTGGAGAGAGAGAGCTGGGTTTGGTTTGTTGTCTATGTGTGTGTGCTCTCTTTCTCTAAAACCGTGTGTGTGTGCTTGGTCTGTGATGGGTGTTGAGAGTGGTGGGTGCGTGTGTGTCACGCATGGGTGTGTTTGTGAGCTGCTGCCGTGAGTGTGTGTGCATGACCGTGACGGGTGTTGTGGCTACTGGGTGTGTGTGGTGTGCCGTGTGTGCATGGTGGGTCTGTGTTGTATCTCCCTAACCCATGCATGTCAATGGTGTCTTGGCCGTGTATGAATGGTGTGATTGTGTGTATCTGTGTCAATGGTATGGGTGTGTGTATAGCTCTGCGATCTTCTTCCTTCTCTCTCACCTTTCTCTCCCTAACCTCTCTCTCTAAACTGTGTGTGTGTTGTGTGTATGTGTGGTGTCACCCCGTGCCTCACCTCCAACCCTCTTATTTTATTCACTCCTTCACCCTCTCATGCTCTCCACCGAACCCAGCAGCCCAAAACTCTCCCTCTTTGTCCGAAAATATCACCCCCTCCTCCCATGTGTGTATGCCTTTGTGTCTTTATATTCCAGAGGGGAGAGAGATGACATGTAGTGCTGTCTGCATGTGTTGTTTTTATTAAACAAACATATCACCCCATGCCTTGAAGACCCCCCGGCCATGTGAACCTCTATTTTGCTTTATATTTTTAAAATCAAAGTGGAGAGATAGAGGCCCCCCTTGTGAGCTGTATCCATGTATCCTTTTAAAAGTCCAACTTATCTATCATCTCCACTTTTCTTTTTTTTTCTTTTTTGTTTTGTTTTCTCCACAATTCTAATCTATCTCCACCGAAAGTTGTATGTATTTTATTTTCAAATTCCTCCACCATTTTTCAAACTTATTTCATCAAATTGAGTCCCACTCCACTGAATTATTTTCCACTCAAAACTTATCATCACCTGACCCTCTCTTTTTCTTTTCTTTATTTTCTTTTTCATTTTTTATTTTTTTGTTTTGTTTTTGTTATTATTATTTTTTTTATTTCTAAAATACACCACCTCAAAATATATACACACGCATCAAATTATATAAAAAACATATAAAATTATAAAATACAACAAAAGAATAAACTATATGATATAAACTAATTTGGCCAAAATAAGTGAGGTTTGGGATTAAAATTTAAATTTGATTTTTTTTGGTGAGGGTGGTCAAAACAAAGTGCCCAAGTCTTAGGGCTAGTCAAAATGGAGTGTCTACAGTTGCCCCTCTTTGACAGAGCTCGAAGTCATGAAGTGACGTAAGTGAATATCAAAGCCCGAAGATGACCCTTTTGACGAGGCCGTAAGACTTTGGCAATCAAACAAGATGCAATGCATGTGGTTGAACCCAAAGGTTGCCTACGTATCCCTTTGCAAGGAATCAAACCAGCGTAGTTCAGGGTCAGAATGCAAATGATATGTAGGAACATTTTGATAATTGGACTTATACGCTACGCGAAGCCGGTTTGAAGATTGGACTTATATGCTTATGCAAAGCTGGTTCGAAGATTGGACTTATACGCTTACGCGAAGCTGGTTTGAAATTTGGACTTATACGCTACGCGAAGCCGGTTTGAAGATTGGACTTATACGCTACGTGAAGCCGGTTTGAAAATTGGACTTGTACGCTTACGCAAAGCCGATTTGAAGATTGGACTTATACACTACGCGAAGCCGGTTTAAGGATTGGACTTATACACTTACGCGAAGCCGATTTGAAGATTGGACTTATATGCTTACGCGAAATCGGTTTGATAATTGGACTTATACGCTTACGCGAAGCCGGTTTGATAATTGGACTTATACGCTTACGCGAAGCCGGTTTGATAATTGGACTTACACGCTACGCGAAGCCGGTTTGAAAATTGGACTTATACGCTTACGCGAAGCCGGTTTGAAAATTGGATTTATGCAATGCAATGCAATGTCATGGCGCATACAAACTATCTCAACCTATAGGGTTGCCATACAGATTTCAAGCCGGGGATACACCCCTGGGTATTTAAACCAGACTTTAGTCTCGGAAATCCCGAACCTTTTGCGTTCTAGGCATCGCCATTCGAACTCTAGTTTCCACCGTCTCAGTTGATCTCCTAGGAACTTATTACAAACACAGTCAGGTGACTATACTAGACCGATTGAAGTCATTCGGGCATGACAAATACCAAAGGAATTGCATCTTTAGAGGATTTAAGGTCTCCTAGACCAGAGGATTTAAGGTCTCCTAGACACCAAAGGATTTAAGGTCTCCTAGACCGTAGGATTTAAGGTCCCCTAGACACCAAAGGATTTAAGGTCTCCTAGACCCCAGAGGATTTAAGGTCTCCTAGACACCAGAGGATTTAAGGTCTCCCAGACACCAGAGGATTTAAGGTCTCCTAGACACCGTAGGATTTAAGGTCTCCTAGATACCGTAGGATTTAAGGTCTTCCAGACCGTAGGATTTAAGGTCTCCTAGACACCATAGGATTTAAGGTCTCCTAGACACCATAGGATTTAAGGTCTTCTAGACACTAGAGGATTTAAGGTCCCCCAGACCGTAGGATTTAAGGTCTCCTAGACCCCATAGGATTTAAGGTCTCCTAGACCGTAGGATTTAAGGTCTCCTAGACACTGTAGGATTTAAGGTCTCCTAGACACCAGAGGATTTAAGGTCTCCCAGACCGTAGGATTTAAGGTCTCCTAGACACCGTAGGATTTAAGGTCTCCTAGACACTAGAGGATTTAAGGTCTCCCAGACCGTAGGATTTAAGGTCTCCTAGACCATAGGATTTAAGGTCTCCTAGACACCGTAGGATTTAAGGTCTCCTAGACACCAGAGGATTTAAGGTCTCCTAGACCATAGGATTTAAGGTCTCCTAGACACCGTAGGATTTAAGGTCTCTTAGACCGTAGGATTTAAGGTCTCCTAGACACCAGAGGATTTAAGGTCTCCTAGACCGTAGGATTTAAGGTCTCCTAGACACTGTAGGATTTCACAAAATAGTGCGATGGAATTGAAATTGAAATTTGTGTGGTAGGTGAACGAAGTGAGATTATTGTGCGATAGATGCACAGAATGAAAGAATCAATTGTACGTTCGAACCAAATACCATATACATATACCATGTATAGACAAAATACATACAAATACGACAATGTACACAGACATGCATATACGGTATACATATGTTCATATATAGATAAAAATACACACAGATATATACATACGGTATACATATATACATATACAGACAACATAAAGATAGATATATACAGATATATACACGGTATATACAAGATATATACAGTATATATCTGACAGAATATATACGGACCTATACACAAACATATACGGATATATACACAGACGGAGAATATTCCGTTTGCAACCGTCAGTGGGAAGATGTCGTTACTGAGAAGGCATATTCTGTTTGCTGACGTCCGCATACGTACGCAAAACACACAAAAAAAGAAAGGAAAATCACAAAATGGATAGACATGGAATGTGGGGTTTCAAACCCCTGACCTCAAGCTCAGCCTCCAAGTCCTTAACCACTGAGCCACGTCACTCTTGTGACAAAATATACAAACAAATATATATATATATACTATACAAGACATATATATACATAAAACCAAAACAAACCAAAAGAAACACTCAATGTGGGGTTCGAACCCCTGACCTCAGACTCAGCCTCTCACTCTTCAACCACTGGGCCTAACCATTGAACCCAAGCCACTCGTGTGACAGAAACAATTCAAACAAAAAAAATATATATATATATATATATATAGGTGGATAAAACATATATACATCAAAACCAAAACAAAAACAAAACAAAGAAACACTTGATGTGGGGTTCGAACCCCTGACCTCGGACTCAGCCTTTCAGCCTTCAACCATTAAGCCATACCACTGAACCCAAGCCACACCTGTGACCTAAATGTTCAAACAAATATATATATTACATAGCTATACAATACATATACATATATATATATATATAACTTTCCTGTCTCTCTTTTTGTTTTTGTCTTACTCTCTCTTCCTATTTTTGTCTCACTCTCTCTTCCTTCATCTTCTTTGAGCGTCGTGTCTATTGCGCGATTTCAACAATCGTGGCGCCTGACCGACAGGCTATCCAATCTTGCCCCGATTGTCAATGATCGTCTCGAGCCTTCCTCCCTCTTTGTCTTCTTCTTTGGCTTCATCATCTTCTTAAGTTGAGGCCTGCGAAAGAGAGAAGCAGAGCAAAAGCCTGCAAACTTTCTCTGCCACCACTCTGCAACCTCTTTCTTTTGCATTACTCTTCTCTGCCATGGCCTCTTCACAAGGTTCTCTCACTCTTTGTCCAGACCTAAACGAGTCCATGATGACCGATTCCGACTCCCCTAGACCTCAACCACGAGCTCCTCCTCCTTCTCTTGTTTTGAACTTTCCAGCGATGTCAGTTGAACAAATCATGGCAGCACAGTCTGACATTGAAGCAAACTCGTATACACTGAGGTCATGTGTGGAGACCGTGACTGCGGTCTCCAACTTGTCCCATCGGCTGCAGAACAGAACGTGTGAGGTGCATCGATTGAATGCACAACTTTCTTTACTTCAACATATGTACAAAGATTCTTAAGGGGAAGTTAGCGGATTGAAGAAACAAATCAAGGAGTTGAAACGACAGGTGACCATCGCAACTCGTCATGGGACTACCTTTGACGGCCAGCGAGGGATAATCTCCTTTGGAAGCTCTGCCAAGGCTGAGGTAGAGTCTTCAAGAGCTTCGAAGAAGTAAAGATGAAGCGAGGCAGCTGATGGTAAAGTCAGGCAACGAAGATGTGTGCAAATAAAGCTGGTTATAATCTTCGCCGCCGGCCTACTGCCGGAGAAGAAAGAAGAAAATGCTACTCTTTCTTTTTGCTTTTTCTGTTGTTTTTTTTGTTTTTTGTTTTTTTGTTTTTGTTTTTATTTTATTTTTTGTTTTTTTGTTTTGTGTCTCTGTGATCAGGGATGTCCTCCCCTGACTGCAATAAAATCAGTTTAGTTTTTGCACATCGATGGCGTGACTGGCATATCACTTCGAGCTTGAAAACAATTTGTTTGATTGAATTTGAGAATGATTGAATTTTTGAAGTCTGAATTAGACATTGATTCTATATTTTGACCTGAGTCAAAGAATGACTTAACGAAACAAGAACGAAGCAAAACGATCCAAACACACTTATATACACTGACTAGTATAAATACACCGACTGGTATAAATATCTTGTTGGTATAAAAGGAACACTTATATATACCTTGGTATGAATACTGATTGGTATGAATACACCGTGCATGAATACACTTATATACACTGACTGGTACGAATACACACTTATATACACTGACTGGTATGAATACACACTTATATACACTGAATAGTTGACTCGAGCGGTGGAGAAGATAGAATGTCTAAATTGACTATGCCCCTAGTTCATTGCCTTGACCTTTTTTTGTCTCTTGATTTTTTTGTAAACATGTTTTGATCAACATAAGAGTTAGATTAGCATACTTATTCTATTTTCTGTTTCAAATCATGTAAGCTAAACTGTGAGCACTGAAAATTTTTCCTTTTCAAATCCAAAGAATGGTCCAAGTTTTGCAAAAATGAAACAATTTTCGAGAAAAATTAGTTAGCTTCATTCAAATTAATCAAAACCTATTTTTGCAAATGGCCACTACTCAACTAACATGGAATCAACCATTGGGGTGCATAGTCCCAAACCAGATAATCAAAGGCGATATCTGAACCAAGCCAACCGAACCAAGCCAATCCGAACCGAATAAAGTCGAGCAAAACTGGACCGGACCGGACCGAACCGAATCGAACCGCCAAACCGAATGGAACCGAACTGAACCAAGTTAAATTGAACCAATTGAACTAAGCAGAATGAAGATACACCAATCAAACAAGGATAGGACAACCAAGTCGACTAAAGATACACCAATCAAAACATGGACGAGATGAATGAGTTGAAAAATTATTAGGGCTGAACTTCGAGATGAAGCAACCTACGTATCCCAAAGATAGGAATCAGGCCATCGTAGTTCCAGCAAACGTTCACTCGGGTATTGACATTCTCCTTTTGTGCTCTAACTTTTGCCAAAGCCACCCTTTCGGGTTTTCAACTTTGCGAGCTTTTCATTTTTCATTTTTTTCATTTTCATCATTTTTTTTTATTTTCATTTTTTTAAATTTTTTGTTTTTCTACTCTAATTTTTGCCTGGGTCGTCCTTCCAGGTTTTCCGGCCAACGAGCCTCTCAAGGATTTCAATTTAGCTTGTCCATGTTGATTAGGTGTGAGATCTCTAGGCCATCTATAAGAACGACTGCTACACTTGACCAGTAGATATGATGATGTAAGGACTAAGCTAATTGGGTCCGAATTTGCCCCTAGTGTAGTGGATAGGAATTCGACTGTCTTTCAATAATAAAATTCATTCTCTCAAATTATGGGTTCTGCCTTTCTGGGCGGTCTTCATTGGGAAACGATTCAATTTTAACTCTTTGATCATATCCAACCTTTTGCCCCTAGTTCATGGGTTGCTTCAAATCTAAATCACATCCGACCTTCTTTCCTCTAGTTCAAGGGCTGTTTCCAATCTGAATCACAGGCCTTACATAGTTTTGGCTAAGGTTCACTCGAGTATTGACACTCTCCTTTTACGCTCTAACTTTTGCCAAAGTCGCCCTTTCGGGTTTTCAACCTTGCGAGCTTTTCATTTTATTTTTTTTTTCCTTTTTTTTTCTACTCTAACTTTTGCCTGGGTCGCCCTTCCGGGTTTTCGGCCCAGCGAGCCTCTCAAGGGTGGTACCTTATTGCCCCTAGTTCAAGGGCTGCCTCCATTTCAGCTATGCAAGCCTCACACTTTTGCCCCTAGTTCAAGGGCTGTTTCAAATCGAAATCACATTCTCTGCCTTGAGTTCAAGGTCTGTTTCCAATCTGGATCACATCATTGCCCCTAGTTCAAGGGCTATTTCCAATCTAAATCATATTCGACCTTATTGCCCCTAGTTGAAGGGCTGCCTCCATTTGAATCACATCATGGCCCCTTGTTCAAGTGCTATTTCCAATTCGGCTATGCAAGCCTTACACTTTGAATGATCATTGAATACTTCGAATCAAGGTTTGAAAGCTAAGGAGCTAAGGAGGTTGGACCACGAGTCAAGAGGGATCCTATGCTGTATAACTAATTCCAAGCATGTCTTCGTAGGACCATGCAAAAACAGTTTTTTGAAATCTTTTCACAAAGTGACTAATCACTCGTACTTTTACGAAAATAAGATAGAACCAATTTGGACCAAGGCAGGATCCTTCTCAGTACCCACATTAACAAAAATGATTTTCTTCATCAAAGGTTTAGCACACCTCTCTTCCTCTCAGTTGATCAAAATTTGCAAATCCCGAGGAAACTCTTCCTCTTCGTTTTTATCAGAGTTTTGGAAAAAGTTTTGAAAAACTTTGGTCAATGCGATGAATTAAGGCACAGAGAAGTAGGCAGACTCTATGGCATTTTTTTATATTTTATTTTTTTGAATTTTTTTTTTTTGAAAAGAGACTATGACTCAGCAATGACACAGACTCAAAAGAAAATGACAAAGAAGACCTAGACAAGACAGAAATGTCTAGGTTAGCACTATCGAAATCAACAGACTCTGACTCATTAGGCTGACTCGAGCCTGACTCTAACTCTACAAACTTGGTGGAATTAAACTTAGACTCAATACTCAATACTCAATTCAGAACTCAGAATAAAACCATTCTCAAATTGCCAGTCAACGTGTGGGCCATCCGCAATATTCAAAATAAAACTCGTCCAATCAACAGGCGGTCACTCCCCATTCACAGAGATGGTCAAATACCCTACAAGCTCTATTTATTTACAATGGTCGACTTTGTGGGATACCAGAGGTTTTTTTTTTTTTTTATTTTATGTTTTTGTTATTTTATTTATTTATTTATTTTTTGAAGTAATGGTGCTAAGTTGAACTACCTGAACCACTCATTTGAATTTGAGAACCCCTGTATAGATCCAATACATTGCACATAACACATAGCAGGAAAGAGAACAAACACCTCTATGGAGGGTAGGGTTATCCTGTTCTAGCTTGAAATGAACTAGGGTTTCACTATTCAAACAAGTGGTATCACACATCCTACAAATAGGAGAGCATCATGTCCTAATTTGAAAGGTACTATAGCTCACTATAAGTACAAGGTTAGCTCTACTCTAGGGATTGAAGTCAAGGTGACATTACCAAAGAGTCCTTTAGGTCATAACCAATGAAGATCTTAGGAACTCAGAAGAGTCAATATTAGCCTCTCTTCAAAGTCTAAGAACTTTCAAATCTCAAAAGATTATAACATAAGGCCTCCAAAGTAACGTAGAGATAGGTGTAGTGTCACAAAAAAGTATGCCTGTGCTCCCACCAGTATCTGGGCAACACAAGAACTTTAAGTGCACCAATGCATGCAATGCAATAAACATATAATTGAAAATAAAAGTCATATCATGGAGTTCGAGTCAAGGTTTCATAAATCCCCAGCAGAGTCGCCAGAAACTGTAACATGCCCGGGAGGGTACCCGCGCGCGTTAAACAGTTCGGACTCCCGAGATCTCTTTGATCTCAAGTTTCACGAGTGCAATGTGAAACGTAGATGAGAGTCCAGATTTGGAAACTTTTATTGAAAATCCATTTTATTGCAATTTTGTCAAAAATGGACTGCGTCATCAGATCTCAGAGTCGCCACCTAATATTTTGAGAAATTAGGAAACCCATGACTCGGTACCAAGGCCACTGTTCGTCGTAACCAAGGATGATTGGCTCAAAACCTGAGGTATGAAATTGGAAGGTCGATAATGAGCACCCCCGCTCACCCAATCAAAAGATCGGCCTTTACAAAACCATGATATGACTTTTTTATTTTCTTTATATGTTCATGTTCTGATTATTGAATAAATCCTAAAATTTACTATGTGAAGCATACAAGGTATAGACTAGTTTGCTCAAATTAGAACAATTCAATTTCATGTTTGTTTGTCGAAAAGGGTTTGAATTTGCCACTTCACAAAGTGGGCTTAAAGTTTGTGAATTTGCCACTACAAAGTGGGCTTAAAACGTACAGTCGTTAAATCATTCCAATTCAGGCAACAAGCCTTCATCCACAGGCATTCAACCAGTTTATCATTTAATCAATTAGCCTCATGGTAGGATGCTACACATAATAAGAAAATCACACACAAATGGGATGCTAAAGCATAAAAACTCACAAATTTACCGACGTCTCTCGAACAGCTACAAAACAAAGTTAGTAAAATATGCATGATCTTATATACAGAATCCTAATGCAATTCACTCATGAGATGCACTAAAGATTCGGCTTCTAAAATATGGCATGTGAATCATCTCAAGAACATGAGGTAGCGCATAGAATCACAGCAGAATTGATAAAATCCACACATGTAAATGTAGCCGAATCTTAATGCATGAGACATAAATGTAAAGCATGGATATGCATGGCGTGTCAGATATATACATACACACAGTTAGGGAAAGCGAATAAAGAATGGAATAGCAAACAAGTAGGGTAGGGGAATTATTACAATCATTTTAAATATTACAGATCCGAGAGAAACAAATAAAATAAAATCCTCACAAACACTCAAAAGAAAAATTCATTAACTAGCAACGATCCATGTGTCTTCAATCCAGCAGGCCATGTAAACCCATCTTCAATGGAGGTCCTGCCATTTCATCTCCATTTAATCATATGGGCCCAGCCCAAAATAACTTAGCTTGCAAGCTTAAAGATGTGAGTTCACTTTGACCTACTACGCATCTATTAAGAACATAGCAGAATTGGCCCAATTTCGCAACCAACCATGCATTCTCTCCACCAACTTATTGTACAAAGTGGGGGGTTGAAATTTTAGAAGAGAGAAGGATTGGAACAAAGACTGGTTAGAGAAAGAGAAAGTGGGTTGGTGTATGCATGTATGTGTGTGTGATGTCTTTAGCTGTCATCAAGGGCTCTCCCTCTCCATGCATACCGAGAGAGAGAGACCGTGTGTGTTGTTACTCCAAACAAAACCAGTGCTCTCCATTCCCATGCATTGAGAGAGAAAGAGAGAGAGATCAGGTTGAGAGAGAGAGTAGCTCCCGAGAGAGAGAGAGTCGCTCCTCCCTTTGCGTGTATGTGTGTTTGAGCTTTGTGTTGATGAGAGTTTTTTTTTTTTGTATATGTGAAGTCCAGGCAGCAAAGAGAGTTTGGTCTCTTTTTAGAGAGAGAGGATTTGGTCCATGACTTGTGTTTGGTTTTTTTTTTTTTTTTTTTCTGCTCATGCACCCTCTTCCCATGCACACCAAGAGAGAGATATAGACAGAGAGTCAGAGAGTGAGCGAGAGAGAGAGCCCATGCCCGAGAGAGGGTCAACCCCAAATGCCTATGTGAATCTTTGGGTGTGTAGTGTGCGGGTGTATGATCAGTATGTGATGTGTGTTGTATGTGATATGTGTGATGTGTTATGTGCATGGGTTGTTCTCCGTCAGCTGCTGTTGTGTGTGGGTGTATCAGTGTGTTGTTTTTCAGCCGAGAGAGTGAGAGAGTGAGAGAGCTCTGTTAGAGAGAGAGAGAGCTGGGGTTGGTCTATTGTCTATGTGTGTGTGCTCTCTTTCTTTAAAACCGTGTGTGTGTGCTTGGTCTGTGATGGGTGTTGAGAGTGGTGGGTATGTGTGTCATGCATGGGTATGTGTGACATGTAGTGCTGTCTGCATGTGTTGTTTTTATTAAACAAACATATCACCCCATGCCTTGAAGACCCCCCAGCCATGTGAACCTCTCTTTTGCTTTATATTTTTAAAATCAAAGTGGAGAGACAGAGGCCCCCCTTGTGAGCTGTATCCATGTATCCTTTTAAAAGTCCAACTTATCTATCATCTCCACTTTTCTTTTTTTTCTTTTTTGTTTTGTTTTCTCCCCAATTCTAATCTATCTCCATTGAAAGTTGTATGTATTTTATTTTCAAATTCCTCCACCATTTTTCAAACTTATTTCATCAAATTGAGTCGCACTCCACTGAATTATTTTCCACTCAAAACTTACCATCACCTGACCCTCTCTTTTTCTTTTCTTTATTTTCTTTTTCATTTTTTATTTTTTTGTTTTGTTTTTGTTATTATTTTTTTTTATTTCTAAAATACACCACCTCAAAATATATACACACACATCAAATTATATAAAAACTTATAAAATTATAAAATACAACAAAATAATAAACTATATGATATAAACTAAATTGGCCAAAATAAGTGAGGTTTGGGATTAAAATTTAAATTTGATTTTTTTTGGTGAGGGTGGTCAAAACAAAGTGCCCAAGTCTTGGGCTGGTCAAAATGGGGTGTCTACAAATACCCTTGCCTAGCCTTGAGTTTTGAAGCCTATTACATGCTTATACTGAGGTGTTTTCTTGTTTTGGGGCCATTGAGCATGTCATTTCAGAACCTATACTTGTGCCATATTCCCATGTTTTCCATTCTTTAAACGTGTTTGAGAGTTGTGCATGAATACCTCATTTTTGGACCAGTGCATGAGCTTCATTTCTATGCATTTTGAGCCATCATTTTAGACCATTTTCCCACTGTCTTGGACCTGCATAGGGACTGTTTGGGTCTAGTTGGGTCATTTGAGCATTGCTTTGTGTACCTCTATTGTAATGCACTTCACTAGTTTCGATATCCGGGCCATCTAGCACGCATTGTGTGAGGTGTTTACATGATTCGGGACCATCTTGCATGTCATTTCAGAGCTGGAAAATGTGTGATTGCATGCCATATTTCATCCCTTGCCATGCTTTGGTAGAGTTGCATTTGGTGCCTTAGGTTTGGTCCCTTGCATTTGTGCATGTTTGCATGTGTTTTTATTGCCTAATTTCATCATGTTTGGCCACTAATTTGAGTGTGGCTGAGGCCCATTCATTTTGGTTTAAGTCCATCTTGCATTGTGTATGCCATGTCCATGTTGTCACATGCTTGATCGTCGCATTGTATATGCCTTGATTATGCCTTCGTGTATGTCCATCGTCATATGTGCGTTGTGTATGCCATATAGCGTCATGCGCATTGAGTATGCCATTCATAGTTCATTGCATTGCGTATGCTAGTTGCACCTTTGCATGTCATTCCTTGCATGTTTACATGTCTTAGTTGCATGTCATTTAGGATTGCATGCTAGTTGTTGCATTGTGTTTGCATGCCATGCCATTCTAGTTGTTGCATAGTGTTTGGAGTAGGGTTTAGTCCAAACAAGGGAAACGAGGGACGTTTCGTACTCAAAGTGACGAAACGTGCTTCGATTCCTCGATCGTATTAATTTTAATTACCCATGATGGAGTTTAGGCCTTATTGTGTTCATTTGTGCATCCATTTCACATTGAGTCATGCAATTCGACTCCTCAGCCATCATGCATCGAGATGCGTGATTGGTGGCATGAGGATTGAGGACTACACTCCCTAGAGCTTATGCAATGACGGGGAGTGGTCATGCACACATATGTTGAAAATACTTTGCCATGTCTCTTTCTCGCTCTCTGTTGCAGCAAACCGGAAACTAGCAGCAAAAACTGGTCAGCAGCCTTCTGGGGCTTTGTATAGTGTTCCGGGACCAATTGCAAACATAGGCAAATCGGGGCATCGCGATGGATTTCCCGACAAGGCAACTTGAGCATGCATGCATCCCTATCATTTGGAACAGAGCTGAGGCAATCCATTTCATATGTTTTGCATGCTAGCTTATTTATTTTAGTTAATTTGTTAATTAATTAGGGTTGTGTAATAATTAGCTGTAATTCGCTATTCATCCGGTTGTGTATTATTCATTCAGACCCTCTGAGAGAGGGTAATGTTGTAATAAGTGTGCGTGTGTGTGATGTATGTCTTCCAACCCCACATCTTTCTCCTTTTTATTTACTAGCTTATGATGGTTAGTTTAGGGCATGTTTCAATTAGCATCTATATGTTCGCATGTTTGCATTCATTCATCTATATCGCATGCACCGGGCTCGGCACATCATACTAACTGCATTATATTTCAATTCCGAGTTGAATACGTGTATTAGTTATTGCATTTCATATGCCATTTTAGAATAGCCGAGCCTATCTTAGTTGCATTTTGCATGTGTTGCATTAGCCATCTTAACATGAACTAGGATCATGCATTGATTACTAACTAGTTTCTGTTTTGGCTTGGAGTACTCGATGAGTGTTTATGCTTTAGCATCCTTGCATGTGTGTGAGTGACTGCCATAATAGCATGCTTACCATGAGGCTATTTGCTTATGTGATATAACTGCCTGAATGCCTGTGGGTGAAGGTTGGGTTATTTGAATTGGAACAATTCACCAATTGAGAGTTTTAAGCCCACTTGAGAGTGGCAAAATCGTGTTTTCTAAGCCCACTCGAGGGTGGCAAAATCCACGTCTTAGCCTACTTGCGAGTAGCACCTTCAAACCATTTTCCAAAACGAACATGAGATGTTTTGTTCCAATTCAGGCGACCCAGTCTATACTTGTATGCTGTGCGCATCACATAGTAATTCTAGGCTAATAACCGTAATAGGAGCACATATGTTTTCAAAACTGGATATCATGCTCAGTAGTGGCTGATCTTTGATCGGGCGAGCAGGGGTGCTCATAGCTGACCTTCCCTAATCGTACCCAAGTTCCCGAGCTGAGGCAACTTTGGTGATGATGGACATGTGGCCTTAGGCACGAGTTAGGTTTCCTAAATTTCCCCAAAATAAAATATTTAGGTGGCGACTCTTTATCTGGCAAAGCAGTCCATGTTTGGCACTTCTTTCTAAAAATCTGTTTTTCAAAACGATTTGTTGGATTTGGACTCTTTGGTGATTTATCGGTCTCGCATTGCACTTTACGGGATTAGATTCAAAACCGTGACATTTGAGTCCGAACTGTAGTAAGCCCAATGAACAAAACGGGATTCCCTCCCGGGATGTTCGGGGACATCTACAGTTTCTGGCGACTCTACTAGGGATTTACAGAACTTGACTCGAACTCATGATATCTTGTTTTGATTACACTTATGTGTTTCTTTGCATTGCATTTGCATCGGTGTGCCTAGGACACCGTGTTTACCAGAGGCTGCGTGCCATAAGGCTGACCAATTACGGGCTCTGCCACGATGGGAACATAAACCCCGATTTTTACTGGGGCACCCTTTTTGACCATTCGACCTAGTGCATATTCGGAATCCATAGTGACCATTCCAAGCTAGGACAAGTTGCTTACCTGATTATAGGTTATTTGAAACCGCTACGTGCGTAGTGAAACCCTAGCTCCTAACAAAATAGGACAGGGAAACCTTACCCCTCCATAGGGGTGTTTTGGCTCTCACTTGTTTGCTATATGCTTTTAGAGTGTGTCTCTACAGGAATACATGTATCAGTTTACAAGTTTGGGTATCAGGCCTGTGGGCACCAGTTCAGTATTTTGGGAATCAGTTATCTGTGGGTATCAGATTCAGTTTTGGGGGCAGTGATTTGGGAACAATGATCAATGTTTGAGAACAGTCTATTCAGCTTATCAACTATGTGTTGTGATACCCAACTATGTGTTGTGTGTTTATTTACGCTGTTATGCTATCCGTTTGTCTGGTTGTTTATTTCCTTATTACTGCTTTATTTATCTTTTTGCTAGGTAGTTTAGCACAATTGCTGCATCGAGATATTCCCCAAGCACTCTGGACTAGAGGTCGCCGACTCAATTGATCTGAGGATCTGGTCGACGGACAACCAGTGTTTTATTCCTTACCCCCGGTTATCAGACGGAGGTCGAGAAGACGCAGTGTTTCCGAGCAGAGGTTGCCAGAACAGTGGCCTACCCCGTCAGTGGACAGTCAGGCTGAGGCTTCAGTTTTTACCACAAAGATAGATATACCGGCAATACAGCTAGATCAGGGCAGTATGGCAAGAATCGAAGAAATGATGCGTCAGCTCCAGGAGAGCATGAGAACCATACAGGAGGACGCTGTTCGTCAAGCAGAATTTACCAAACAGCAGGCCGTCGTCATGGCCCATCAGGCAGAGCTAATCACCCAGCTACAGCAGCAAGCCGGAGCATTAACCTCACATCAAGCTCCTTCCCCACCAAGTGTCACACTACCCAGGGAGTGTAGACGTCCCCGAACGCATCCCGGGCGAAGGGAGTGTGAGTCCCCCCCGTTCTGGTTCGATATTGGGTCACTACAGTTCGAAGGACTCAAATGTCACGGTTCTTAATCTTGAACCGAAGAGTCCAAATCTGGCAAATCGTTTTTGAAAACAGATTTTTTGAAAGAAGTGGCAAACATGGACTGCTTCGCCAGATACAGAGTCGCCACCTAAATATTTTATTTTTGGAAAATTTAGGAAACCCTGACTCGGTGCCAAAGGCCACGTGTCCGTCATCACCAAAGTTGCCTCGGCTCGGGAACTTGGGTACGATTAGGGAAGGTCACTTCGTGAACACCCCCGCTCGCCCGATCAAAGACCGGCCTCTACTAACCATGATATCTGTTTTTGAAAACATCGTGAGTTCTTATTCCGGTTTATTAGCCTAGGTTACTATGTGATGCGCACAGCATACAAGTATAGACTGAATCGCCTGAATTGGAACAAAACATTTCATGTTTGTTTGTTTGAAAATGGTTTGATGGTGCTACCCGCAAGTAGGCTAAGACGTGGATTTGCCACCCTCATGTGGGCTTAGAAAACATGATTTTGCCACTATCTAGTGGGCTTAAAACAAACATTTGATGAATTGTCCCAATCCAAATAACTCAACCTCCACCCACAGGCATTCAAGGCAGTTATATCACATAAGCATTTAGCCTCATGGTAAGCATGCTTTTCATGGCAGTCACTCACACGCATGCAAGGATGCTAAAGCGTAAAACTTACCGAGTACTCCAAGCCAAAACAGAAGCTTGTTAGAAATCTATGCATGGACCTAAGCATACTGAAATGTCTAATGCAACACATACAAAGATGCAAACTAGAGCAGGCTCGGCTGTCCTAAACATGGCATGTGAAATGCTACAGCTAACACGTATTTAATTTGGAATTGAAATACAAATGCAGTTTGTATGATGCGCCGAGCCTGGTGCGTGCAAAACAGATGAATGATGCAAACATGTCATTACATCAGATGCTAATTGAAATATGCCCTATATCTAACCATCGTAAGCGGGTAAATAAAAGGGAAGAAAGACGTGGGGTTGGAAGACATACATCACACACACGCACACTTATTACAATTTTTCCCTCGCACAGAGGGTCCGAATAAATAATACAGTCCCAAATGAAAGAATAATACAGATTTCTAATTAATTAACAAATTAATTACAAAAAAGTAAAACTGGCATGCAAGCCAGGGACTGCCTTGCTACTGATGAGTGATGTATGCTGGGTTGCTTTGGTGCGGAAATCCACTGGGATGCCCCAATTAGCCTCGCTTGCAATATTTCTAAATGCGTGCTGACCAAGACTTGCCGATTCTTGATTTTTCCGCAACAGAAGCGAAAAGGGCATAGCAATGTATTTCACAAATATATGATGCCTCGATCCTCGTACCAATCACGCATATCGATGCATGATGGCCGAGGAGCCGAATTGCACAACTCAATATAGGATGAATGCATATGAATGCTACAACAAAACCTAACTCCATCATGGGCAATCCGGAGTGTCAGTGACTTGAGAATTGAGACCCGTTCCGTCACTCGGAGTACGAACGCGCGCTTCGTGCCCGTGCTAACTCCTATTCAACACGATGCAATATGCACGACATGCATGAATGCAACTAAAATATGATCTAGCATGCACAATGCTATGAATGAGATGCCTCGAAATGCATGCACACGCACGCAAACCGAGGTAATCGATACTAAAGCATGAACCGACATGAAATATGATATACGATGAGACTAAAGTGAGATGCCTCGAAATGCGTGCCCACGGGCACGCCGAACCAAGCGGTGACATATAGACATGAAATGGCATACAGATGCAAATTGGACTTACACTAACATGAGAGGCCCTCACCACACTCACATAAGAGGCCGCTTGATGAAAGAGATGCCTCGAAATGCGTGCACACCCGCACGCAAAACCGAGGCGATGACATATGGAATGAAATGGCACACAATGCAAATTGGACTTACACTAACATGAGAAGGCCTCAACACACTCACGTGAGAGCCGCTTGATGAAAAGAGATGCCTCAAAATGCGTGCACACGGGCACGCAAACCGAGGCAATGGCATACACGATGAAATGGCACACAATGCAGATTGGACTTATACTAATGTGAGAGAGCCTCAGCCACACTCACATAAGAAGCCGATGAAAATGAAGTGCCTCAAATGCGCACGCGCACGCAAAACCGAGGCAATGGCCCTAAGGCATGAAATGGCATGCAAATGAGACGTAGCATATGGCATATGGAAAATGCAAATTTCAGCCAAAATGACGCAAAAACAGCGAATTATAGCAAAATTACACCCGATGCCCGAATGCAATGTTATACTTGAAATGGCCTCTACACTATGCCAATCATGCACAATATGGACATAAAGTGTAAATACAGATGCTAAGCAGCCCCTAAAATAGCATTTTTCCAGTACAAAGAATGTCCAAACAACAATCACAAGTATGGCAAAAACAGCATGCAAAAATGGGGGAAAATAGGGGAACAATGAAACAAGTGATATGTACAATGCTCAAACTGAAAAATACAGTTCTACAACATTAAACAGGGACCAAAAATATGCACATTTACAAGAGATGACATTCCCCAATTCAGTATGTAGATGTGCTCAAAATAGCATGCAAAATATGAGCCAACAAAGGCTATAGCATGAGGTATCAAAAGGAGGCACCAAACAGCCTAAGACCCTTAACAAAAAATGAAGAATGAGTTATTTTAAGACTCTTTCCAAGCCTGATGAAGGCTCAAAAAATAGAAGCATGATGAGCTAGCAAGGCATGCAAAAATAGGGGGGCATAAGAGGGTATAACATGAAGTACCAAAAGTATTCACCAAATAGCATAAGACCCTTAACAAAACATGACAAGAAGGAAAAAATAAGACTCTTTTCAGGCATGATGAAGGCTGAAATCAGAAGCCAAATAAGCTTAAAAAGGCATGCAAAATGGGGCCAAAGAGAGGTACAAAGGGAGGTCATGCATGGAGGCCCCAAACAAGATTGATCCCTTCTACAATGTTGTAGAGGGACCTAAAATAAGCTCAATCTCAGTTAATGGCATACTCAAATCAATTAAGTGCATGATAGAACCACCAAACATGGTTGAGCCCTTCTTCAATGTTGAAGAGGGGCTCAAAATAGGCCCACTCACAGTTTATTGCATGCTCGGAAATGGATCATTCATAAGCTAAACAAAGCATGCAAAATATTGGCATAAAAGATGATTTTGAAGGAAGAGCATCATAGAGGTACCGAACAAGGTTGAGCCCTTCTTCAATGTTGAATAGGGGCTCAAAATAGGCCCACTCACAGTTTATTTCATGCTCGGAAATGGATCATTCATAAGCTAAACAAAGCATGCAAAATATTGGCATAAAAGATGATTTTGAAGGAAGAGCATCATAGAGGTGCCAAACAAGGTTGAGCCCTTCTTCAATGTTGAAGAGGGACTCAAAATAAGCCTACAATCAGTAGGGGTCAGAGCCCAAAACAATGAGAAAATAGGGTAGAAAATTGAAGCAAAAAAAGTGCTAGAAAAAGGGAATTTGAGGCTTACCCTTGAAGATCAAGCTTTTGTTGCTTCTTGGCTTCAATTTGTTGCTTCTTAGCCTCCGAAAAAGCTCCCTTTGCTGCTGGAATGGAGGTGGTGATCGTGAGGCTTGGGGTTGATGAAGGAATGAGCTAGGGACTCGAAGATTTTTTTAGGGTTTTGGAGATGAAGATGGAGGCTATGGGAGATATGCTCTTGAGAAGAATTTTTGTAACCCTAACAAAGGAGCTCATCAACCCCTTAAATGGACCAAAAGGGGTGTAAAAGGGGAGGGAAATGCACCCAAGCTTTCCCTCCCAAAATATCCCTGAGGGTCGAGATATTTTGAAAAACAAATGACAACAGAAGTACTCAAAAGCGTAGCCCGGCCGTGTGTTTTTTAAGATGGCCGGCCACCACCCCATCGTCGGCCAGCCACTCCCATGGCCGGCCGGCCATGGCCAAAAATGAAGTGAACAATTCGCCGCCACCATTTTTGGTGTCCTCCTGTATGTAGAACAAGGCCCCATCGTTGGAATTTGGCAACTCAAACAGAGACACAACATTGCATTTGAAAGAGAGGCTCAAAATGAAAATCACAATTACCGCCGACCACCACTTTTTAGGGTCCTCCCATGTCCCTCATCACAAATATGTAGTCTCTCGGCCAAGAAAATATCCCTAGGGGTTCAACATTAGCCCTAAGTGAGCAAAACGGACGCGGAGGAGCGGGTTTTCTGAGACAATTGCTATCCTCCCCTCCGGTGATCTTCGGTGCTAACAGAGGTACTGTCAAAATTGAACAAAAACTAATGCAAAATGAAAGCTCTGGGCCCAAATCACGCAATTGGGTCCAAAATGGGTCAAGCACCTAGTGGCGTTCAGCCACGAAGGGTATCCGAGACTCCAGTGTCCTCGGTATGATAAAACAGAGGTACTACTTAAAATGAACAAAACCGATGCAAAATGAATGCTCGGCCCAAATCACGCAGCGGGTCCCGAAATAGGTCATGGGCATTGGGAGCGGTGTTCGACCACGAAGTGGGTATCTGAGACCCCAGTGTCCCTCGGTATGGAGTAAATGAGATGCATGCCAAAAACCAGAGAAATCGGAGATGGTTGGGCGGTCCCGAGTCGAGGCATACGGCTTGACGGCTCCGAAAATCGGGAACCGGGCTCCGAAATGAGCAAAATGGCCTACGGCCACAAAATGTAGCCCACGGCCACCGAGAGATAGCCTACAGGACCACTCCCTTCCCTCAGGAAAGAAAACAAAGAAAACCAAGTCTGGTTCGCAAACCGAGGCAAGGCACAGAAGAGAGTTCGGAAGTCCGGAGGCAGGGCGCACGGCCGCGACTCTGAGGCTTCTGAACGAGCACAATATGCAACATCACCAAGCGCTCAATCGGTGACGTCTGAGTCTTAAGGTCGGTCAAAAATGGGGTGTCTACAGGGAGACACCAAATGTCCAGAATATCCAGGAGGATAATGACATCCCAACAGGGCCGGCTCCGCCCCCCAATTCTACCTCAACTATCCAAGGCACCTACGCCTATCAATCAACTGGACTCTCACTTTGAGTTCAAGGTAGACCCTACAGCGTTGAAGTTGAGCAAGCTTGAAAAGTTGTTCAAGAAATCCCAAGGGGTAAAGCCCATCCCAGACATTGAGGACGGGTAAACCGATACGGCTGTGACGTTGCCAGATCGGTTCAAGGTGCCACAAATCGACTGCTTTGACAGGTCTGGGGATCCCATGGTGCATCTACATTTGTTTTCAGACATACTAAGGCCGATGGGCCTCACCAGACTATAGAAGCTTTCATTGTTTGGCCGGACCCTGTCTGGTGTGGCGGCCATCTGGTACGCAAAACTGGAAGACGATGCTAAGAGGAATTGGGATGAGATGGCCGAGGCTTTTGTCGCTCAATACTCCTATAATACACAGATCGAGATCACAACCCGTGATCTCGAGACGACTAGGCAGGAGCCTAAGGAGAGTTTTTCTGACTTCGTAACCTGGTGGAGGGCCAAGGCCTCAATGATGACCACTAGGCCCACTGACAAAGATCAGATTCGGATGATTATGCACAATCTCCAGCCCAAGCTTATGCAGAAAATAATTGTCCTCCCCTTCCCCACCTTTTTAGATTTACATGAGATGGGAGTACAGATCGAGGATGCCTTGAAGCAGGGCTTGATTGACGATGATAAAGAGCAACCCAGGAGAACATTCAACCGAAACAACAATGCAGGCACAAGCAAGGTCAAGAATCGCTAGAGCTTCTAAGTAAGCATGGTCACCACCACCCCTCCAAGAACCCCGGCAGCTACACCATTCTCCGGTGCATCCAGGAGTAACACACAAACAACCAAATTCCAACCTCGAGGCCAAAGAACCTTCACTTCATTATATATGCCCATGTCCAAAGCTTTGGGGGTATTAATCAGGAAAGGGCACTTGAAGCCCCCGGAGCCGAGGCCATTGCCAAATCCACTTCCTCCCTCCCATAACCCAGCCAAATACTGCGCATATCACCAACAACATGGTCACGATACTGACCACTATTTTAGATTGCGTCACGAGATTCAGGATCTCATTGACAACAGGGTGATTGTGCCTCTAAAAAATCCAACGTCACAACCAACCCTCTCCCACCACACAACCAAGCTCCACCTCCCAAACAAATCAACTTTATCCAGACCGGGGTCTTGTCATACGACCCCAGCATATACATCACCCCATCCCACCTACCCAAGCCGGAGGTGTTCCTTCCCAATGGCACTGACTTGTGTATGTTGGATATCTCCCGAGCCCAACCTGAACCAATGGTGGTGACCATCGAAGATGGAACAGGGATGATTTCGGAAGAAAGTGGGGTTGTTGATTCAGAATCTGAGGAAACTAGGAGTTGTGCTGAGGAGGTATATGATCCGAGTGGCTACATTGTGTTAGCGGGTCAGATTAGGTCAAATGTGGAATTGCCAGTGGGGGAAGAAATTTGCGTACTGTGGGGGGATGGATTTGATCAGAGGATAGATGACTTAGCAGTTTTCAAAGGGGACACTGCTGACCTTTAGATTTTCAACGAATAAGACCCGGGGGACAGTGCAGTCAACTGGTTGGATTTTGAGGAGTCAGCAGAGGTCACAGGGTGGCTTGACGACCAACCAGATATTGTTGAAGAATCTCAACTGGAAAAGGGCCCGTCAGGGGCAAGGACATCAATTGTGGCCAGAAGGGCCGGGGATTAGAATACATCGCCGGAGAGTGCCGGTGCCAAGAATTTCGCTCGGGATTTGGGCATTTTGAATATAGTAAATTTTGAACAGCAGGCTGTATTGACGCAATTAGAACCGGAAGGAATTGAAGACTCTGAGAGAGCTAGAAAAGCCAAGGCCCCTGTGGGGACTAAAAGTGCTGTGTGCACAAGAACAGAGGGTGTTGCGAGCATGTGGACAGAAGGTACCGTGAGTATAAGGACAGTGGTAACGGAGCCGGACAGGTGCATGTCGGCTGCCGATGGAATGTGGTGGGAGGACGATGATCTATGTCTTGCCCACACGGATAAGAACTGGGAAAGCAATCAACTGGATGATACCTAGTACATTGGTGAAGTAGACCATATGACTAGGAGTGGGCGGTATTTCAAGCCCCCACACCTAGATCAGCCAGAGGCGTCTGGAAAGGACAAGGAGGTAGAGAAACAGAAAGAGAAGCAACTCGAAGAAGAGGCTATACTGAAGCAATTGAAAAAGATACAAGCAGACATCTCCATCTGGGGACTGCTTATGGCTTCACGTATGCATAGACAGGCTGTCCTATCGGCAATGGACAAAGCCAAACTCTCAATAGACACCACGCCTGAACAGCTGGTGGGATTGGTCTTTCCGGGAGGAGGTTCCCCGATGTTGACCTTTTCTGACAAAGAATTGTTTCCTGAGGGTGCGAATCATAACAAACCGCTCTACATCTCTGTGGAATATAGAAGCAAATGGATACCAGTGGTTCTTGTCGACACGGGATTCGCTATTAATGTGTGCCCGTCAAGGACGGTATATGCAATCGGGTTAAAGCCCGCGGACTTCGTGCCAACAGCCCAGGTGATTCGGGCGTATGATAAGACAAGCAGGGAGGTGATGGGGACTGTCAAAATTTAGACCCAGGTTGGTCCAGGACAACATGAGATCGATTTCCATGTCTTGGACGTTCCCGCAACCTTTAACTTACTTTTGGGACGACCGTGGTTGCACCAGGTAAAGGTAGTTTCTTCCACCTTGCACCAGATGTTGAAATACCCTCACGAGAAGGGCGTAGCTATAGTTTTTGGAAATTCATCAATCCATCCGCCACCGGAGATGTCTACACCAGTCTTGGAAATCGAGCACGGCACGGAGGATGTGTTCTTATTGGTGTTTACTCTGGCTGAGGCTTGAGTCGTGCAAAACGTCTTGGCTGTTGATGAGGGGGTGTATGTCAGCACACAATCAATATACCTCATGAACAAGCTTCAACACTTCCCCGGGATGGGATTGGGAAAGAGTGGCCGGAAGGGCATTATAGTATCGGCCGAAGTGCTGCACAACCCACATACCTTCGGCTTGGGTTATCTACCCACCAAAGAGGATTAGTTGAGGAAAGGCAAGGAGATGGCCAGGAGAGCCAGAGCAAAGAAGGCGGGAAAGCCTTTTGAGTTGATGTACCGACCCATCCAGGGTACCCTAAACGGACGTTTCGTCCAGGAGGAGGAGGACTTTCCATTTTGTGGCTTCCCAGAGCCATGGCTGAATGCCGAGAGGAGGCGCCTACCGGGGTTTGAGATCTTCTTTGACCTGCAGTTATCCGAGGATGATGTTGCCGAGGAGCAAACAAACCCATCAGCTGAGGTTGAGTAGTGTAAAAATGTGGATTCCGAGAGCGCTAAAGTTGAAATGGGGGTAGCATTGGCTTGTCTACTTTCAGATCCTCCGATTGTATAGAAGTGCTTGAGGGATAACTTCTCGGTGTCCATGATTGGGAATGAAATGGCTGCGAGCCTACCTGTAAGTATTTTGGATGCATCCATCACACCCTCTCTCATCTTGCAATACGAGGAGCGATTTTTGTCAAGCAGTACCGGGTTAGCTAGTGGGCCGGAATCTGATTCCACTGAGTCTGTAGAGTCAAAATCAGGTTCCAGCTCGTCTGAGTCTAAGTTCGATATTCCTCGGGGTGATAACCTGGATGCTACAGTCCTGTCTAGGTCGTCTTTTTCTTTCTCTTTTGAGTCTGTTATAATAGAAGAATCGGACGATTTGGAAATGCTTAATGAGAATGGAATGGATGTGGTTTCTGAGTACTTTTCTGTGCCCTTAATTTATTGTATTAATCAGGACTTTCAAAATTTTGATGAAAACGACGGGGAAGAAATTCCTCCAGTTTTACAACGTTTAATTGATCAAGAGCAGGAAAGATTTGTTAAACCTTTAGTTTATGAAATCACTACTGTTAATGTTGGTACTGAGAAGGACCCGCGGCTGGTCCAGATCGGGTCCACGTTGTCATCGGAGGAACGCGAGCGCTTAGTCACTTTATTAAAAGATTTCAAAGATGTTTTTGCGTGGTCCTACGAAGACATGCTTGGAATCGATCCTGAGATTGTATAGCACCGGATCCCTCTTGACCCCGAGGCCCGACCCATTAAATAGAAACTTAGAAGGATCCGCCCAAACTGGGCCCTCAAGACCAAAGAAGAGGTCACCAAGCAAATTGACGCAGGTTTCCTGCTGGTATCCGAATACCCAACTTGGTTGGCCAACATTGTTCCAGTGCCAAAGAAGGATGGCAGGATCCGGGTATGAGTGGATTTCAGGGGTATGAGTGGATTTTAGGGATTTGAACAGAGCCAGTGCGAAGGACGACTTTCCCTTGCCGCATATTGATGAGTTAATGGACTTCACAGCGGGGCATGCTTTGCTTTCGTTCATGGATGGATTCTCGGGCTATAATCAGATAGTGATAGCACCTAAAGACTGGGAGAAGACTGCTTTCACCACCTCGTGGGGGACTTACTGCTATAGGGTGATGCCATTTGGGTTGAAGAACGCTGGAGCTACATATCAACGGGCTATGACCACGATATTACATGACATGATCCACAAAGAGGTTGAGGTGTACGTGGACGACATAATTGTCAAGTCCAAAGAAAGAGAGGGCCACTATACCGCCTTGCAAAAGTTCTTCCAAAGGATCAGAGAATTTCGGTTGCAGCTGAATCCTTAGAAGTGTACGTTTGGTGTTACAGCAGGGAAAATGCTGAGGTTCTTGATTACATAGAGAGGTATCGAGGTCGACCCTTCCAAAATCAGGGCCATCTTAGAAATGCCACCACCAAGGACTGAAAAGGAGGTGTGAGGCTTTCTGGGTAAAGTGCAATTCATAAGACGGTTTATCTCAAAATTAACCTTGACTTGTGAACCACTTTTTGGTCTCCTAAAGAGAGGAAAGAAGTTCCAATGGGACGGCCGATGCCAGGCTGCTTTTAAACAGATCAAGGAATACTTACAGAACCCTCCCGTGTTGTCACCACCTAAGCCTGGAAAACCGTTGATTTTGTACCTTTCAGTGACTGAAACTATAATGGGCTGCATGCTTACGCAGGAATTAGAGGATAAAGTGGAGAAAGCTATCTACTATTTGAGCAAGAAGATGCTGGAGTATGAAACCCGCTACACACCGTTGGAAAAGGCTTGCTTAGCCTTGGTATGGGCTACCAGGAAGCTGCGGCACTACCTGTTATCTCACTCTGTAATGTTGGTTTCAAGATTAAATCCCATCAAATATCTCTTCAAGAAACCGGCACTTACGGGTAGGCTAGCTCGTTGGTTGCTGTTGCTTTCCGAAATTCGATCTAAGTACGTAAATCGCAAGTTAGTCAAGGGAAGAGCGGTAGCGGAGTTCTTAGCCGATCATCCAGTGGAAGGAGGCGAAGTAGTTGAGTACGTATTCCTAGACGAGGCCATCTTGCATATCGACAATGAGTTTTGGACGATGTATTTTGACGGAGCATCAAACTAGTATGGGTATGGGATAGGGGTGTTGCTGATAGCACCCGACAAGTCCCGTATCCCTCTAGCATTTAAACTCCGGTTCAAAGTCTCGAACAACGATGCAAAGTATGAAGCATGCATTGCTGGTTTAGAAACCGCCCTAGAACTAGGGGCAAAATGGTTAGACGTCATCGGGGACTCGAACCTAGTTGTATCTCAAGCTAAAGGAGACTGGAAAGTCAAAGAAGAAAAGATGAGAATCTATCGTCAGACCTTGGACTTGTTGATTCCTCAGTTTGAGAAGCTGAACTTTGCTCATCTATTAAGAGAGAACAACAGGTTCGCAGATGCACTAGCAACTCTATCTTCCATGATAGACATTCCTTTTGGAGTCCGGATGTGTCCGATTATCATTGACCAGAAGTTTGCGCCAGCCTACAAGTCGATTGCTGCCATAGAAGAGGTTCAAGATAAGAATCCTTGGTATTACGATGTATGGAACTTCTTGGAGAAAGAAGCGTATCCACCAGGGGCAAATGCCAAGGATAAGAGGGCAATCAGAAGAATGGCTGCTCAGTTCATCATCTACGGAGGAAAACTGTATAAGAGAGGTCATCTGGGAATGCATTAGCTATGTGTCGACGCCGAAGAATCGAAGAGCCTAATGGAGGCCATCCATGGAGGAGAGTGCAGAGCGCACGTGAATGGGGTAATGTTAGCTCGGAAAATCCTTAAACAAGGTTATTACTGGTCCACCATGGAGGAGGACTGTATTAGCTTAGTGCGGTGATGCCACAAATGTCAGATCCATGCAAACCACATGAACATCCCGCCGTCGAAGCTATACAATATGACTTTGCCATGGCCATTTTTAGTTTGGGAAATCGATGTGATCGGGGCTGTCACTCCGAAGGGGTCTAATGGGCATGAGTTTATTCTGGTCGCGATAGATTATTTCACAAAGTGGGTTAAGGCCCAATCTTATGCAGTGTTGAAGGCTTCACATGTTGCGAAATTCATCAGAAACAATATCATCTGTCGCTACGGGGTCCCAAACGAGATCATTTCAAATAACGGTTCACACTTTAAGAAAGAAGTGATTGACTTGTTGGAAAAATACAACGTGGCTTTTCATAAGTCATCTACATATCGGCCACAAACCAACGGAGCAGTTGAGGCCGCCAACAAGAATATCAAACACATTTTGCAGAAGATGGTGGAAACCTACCGGGACTGGCCAGGTAAGTTGCCATTCGCTCTGTGGGGCTATCGGACTTCAATTAGAACTTCTACTGGGGCGACTCTGTATTCGTTAGTTTATGGGATGGAGGCCATTCTACCTATCGAGATTGAAGTTTCATCATTGAGAGTGCTGGCTGAGTGTCAGATAGCTAAAGCAGATTGACAGCAGAGCAGATCTAAAGAACTCATGCTCTTTGATTAAAGAAGACTGAAAGCACGGTACCATGTTCAAGGTTATCAGCGCAGAATTGCTACGGCTTTTAACAAGAAGGTTAAGTCCCGGAATCTGAAAAAAGGAGATTTGGTGCTCAAAGATAACCGAGCTCCCATCCATGACCCTAGGGGCAAGTTCAGACCCAATTGGACTAGTCCTTACATCATCAAGTCTATCTGGTCAGGCGGAGCTGTCGTTCTGATGGGCCTAGATGGCCTAGAGTTCTCACAGCCGATCAACATGGACAAGTTGAAGAAATATTACCCCTGAGAGGCTCGCTAGGCCGAAAACCCGAAAGGGCGACCTAGGCAAAAGTTAGAGCATGAAAAATTTGAAATTACAAAAACTGAGCTCGCAAGGTTAAAAACCCGCAAAGGACGGCCTTGGCAAAAGTTAGAGCGTAAAAGGTGAGGGTTAATACACGAGTGAACCTTAGCCAAACTAGTAAGGCTTGATTCCCATCTTTGGGATACGTAGGTAACTTCATCCTGAAGTCCAGCCATAAACCTTTCCCCGATCAACTTTGTCCATTTGATCATATCAGTCATCTTTGTCAATTCAGCATTCAAGAGCTTCAGTTGTGATCTCCGATGCAATGCTATTCAGACTAGGGGCAACTTTCCAGTTGCTGGGATCCGGGGTTGTGCATCTCAGTGACAGTTCTCAGGCGTGTCCAGTTCTGATCCATATCGAAAATGGTTTTGAAAATTTTTAATAAAAGCTGATTTTGCTTAAATTAATCTTATTACAACTTAGACCATTTTTGGACCAAAGCGGAAAATTTTCAGTACCCACAACCTTCAATTTTATTGATTTCAATATAGAGTCCTCCTGCTCTTGCATACAAATTAAAGTTGCTTTTGGTTACATTCATAAAGAAAACTTGAAAGTACTAATAAAGCAATAAATCCGGGGCATAGCTAAGTCAGGTGTTCCTGCGCCCCCTCCCAGAGCTGGTCGAAGCTTCTAACACCAAAGTGGGCCCGATCTGTGCCTCTTCATTGAGCCAATCTACGCACTCATCAGACAAAGTGCAACTGAAAGTGGGAGCGGGGGCTAGAATTTCTCTCGTCCTCCATGCTGTGGCATACCGAGCAAGTTGTGTGCCTCGGACCGAGAATGTAGCAGGGTACTGTATCTCCTCTGGCAGGCAAGTCTGATCATGGCCAAACTAGCGCTGGAACCAGAAAGGAAAGTAGAACACACAGTGTGTCAGGCCAATCAACTGAATCCCAGGCTGCCGGGACATGCTATAGCTCATTGCCGATAGATTGAGCCAAGGACAGCGCCAAGCAATGTGGTCTACGGACAAATTGCACATCCAATCAAACCACCATCCCTCATCCAGGAAATCAACTAGACGATGTCGAAAGAAGTAGCCGCGAGCTGAGTATGCTGGGCAAGAGTCCACAACCTGCAACTTATCCATCAACCGCACCTGGGGAGGGATGAAAAAATGAGAGAATAAAATAGAGAGATGTAGGATGAGACAAAAGTAAGAAAAGGGCTTTTTGAGAAAAACCGAGCTTGAGGGCCGAGTGATGTGAGCAATATATATGTGAGACAGGGTGGAAAACATTACCTGCAGCAGTAGTAGACTTCCGCAAATCTGGTTGTTTCCCGGCGATGGAAAGTATCCAAGCCCATCAGTGTCTCGGCCAATGTCATGGCAATGTAGCTCTTACCCTCCTTCAAGCTTTGGGCAACTTCGATCAAACGAATGCTAGGCCCACTGAAACCTGAGGCAAGCAAAAAGTGAGACAACATGCACAAGCAAATGGCATGTCGCTGAAAACCCTGCCAATGATGGTCATCGCGGTCACCGGGATCAGAAAAACGTTGAATCAAGCTGAGGATGTCCAATTCTCCATTGCAGATCAGAGATCGAGCGTCGTGCATAGTGAGTCCACACATTCGTCCTAAGGTTTCAGCATGGCCGAAGCGAAGTTGGGGCAAGATCTCCTCGTTGCGCTCAGACTCCATCAAAGCTTGGAAATCTTCGAAGGTAGGACACATCTCTTGCTTGCCGAAGCGAAAGACATGTGTTACCGGATTCCAAAACTTCGCCGCGGCATGGAGAAAGGGAAGATGCAGCAGGGTGCGGCTCAACGTGAATAGTGCATTCAAGCCGAAGCCCCGGAAGTTCAACTTTTTCGAGCCGTCTAAAGTAGCAATCCAAGCTGCGAGATTTTCGATGAGGAGTGCCTCCATTTTGATGCAAAATTGAGATGAAATGAAAGAACCACAAAGCTGGAACTTTTATAGAGGATAAGGCACTGTTTGGGTGCCAAACCAGGTGGTCGGCTGACCATTTTTTCTAGTAGGCCGACCACCCCTTTGGTCTCCAAGGAAAATAGCTGGTCGGCCAACCCCTTCTGGTGGTCGGCCATGGAGAAAAGATGGTCTTTGGTCTGTTCCTAGTTTCTAGAAGAGAGATCCTAGCTTTTCCATGCGTTGGGAGTGTTAAAGGTCCGAGTTTACCTCTATTTCAGATGCGTTCCGTCACTCCAATTGTCCGAAATGCATTTGCTTATCAAGTTGTTGTTCTTTGTTTATCGAGTTGATTGTTTCGTTTTTGCTTATTGAGTTGTTAAAGTTTTGCTTATCGAGTCGTTGAGTTCTGTATATCGAGTTGTTACTCTTTATTTAATCAACATTGTCGAGATTTGCTTATCGAGTTCTAAACTTGCTCAAGTTTTGTTGTTTTTTAGTAAGTTAAGTTGTTTAGTTTGTTGCGTCGGTTCACTAACTGATTTGGCAATTTTCAATGCTCAATTTTCATTCAATCTCATTTTTGTGTAAAATGATACGATGCGATGCGATGTAATGCTAAGAACATAAAATACAACACTTTTTCAAAAAGTTGTTTCATTCCATCATGCTTTCTTTGTTGCAACATTTTACAACAAGGGTATAAGTTTTACAAAAAATAAAACTGCCTAATAATGTACAATGTGCTACAACTAATAGTAATAAAAGAAAAAAAAAAGCAGGAACATCTGCATCAGTGCTATCAAGCGCAAGAGTAGGAGGCCCTCTTCGTCCTCTTTGGCTGAGAAGTCCCTCTACCACCTCCACTAGGACTGCCATCTGAATCGGAGCTGCTGTCCTTGGAACCTTCCCCGACATCATCTCCGCTCTCAAAACTGGAACCAGAATCCTCCTCTCTACCTGCGGATGTCTCCGACTGAGGATGTGCAGACTCCTCCTCCTCACTGGACTCCTTGTCATCTATGACGGTGCTTTCATACCGCCTCATCTCTGGAGATGAGTCCCTCTCCCACTATCGAGAAGGCCCGATGGCTCCGTAGTGGTGGCATCTGAAAAGGACAATTTGAGTACATTAGCCAACGTGTATATCAGATGCGGAGACAAGAATGCTACATAGAGTGAGTGTATGCAGATACAATGTATGAGTATGGTGTGTGTCAGATGTGCTCTACGCATGCAGTCAACCAACGCAGTGAAATAGTCAAATTCAACATGTCATCAGAAGTATGATAAATGCAAGCAAATTGAAAAATACCGAGACGCCGGTGATGAATAGCTGTGTCTCCCTCCGCAGAACCATGCCCTCAAGCGAGGCCAACACTCCGAGCATCCTATCCATGTACTCGATGGGAGGCTGCAGATGCAAGTGCAAGTTATCAGTGAATGAATAAATGTCCAAATATCTAAGCGATAAATCAAAACTGTAAAGCATACCGGTGGCGAGTCAGGGTCTCTGACATATCGGTGATCAAGCACTGGGGGCTCCAACAGAATCGGGTAGGATGTCCCATACCGCCAACCTGTCAACTCGGTCGGAAGATCTAGCCACCCAGCGTGCTGATAAGTCAGGGAAATCGAGGGAATCTATATGGCCCCACTCCTCGATGTGCCGGCCCTGCTAGTCAAAGGAGCATCTGCAGCCCGAGCTCGAGCTGACGATGATACACCAGCAGCCCTCCTCGCAAGAGTACGGATACCTGTCAATGGGGGCATCAGGTACGTGTGGCGGTAAGTCGCATACTCCCCCTCCTCCGTGTGCAGAATCGCATCAGTACCCAACATAGCGATGTCGACCTCCTTAGGAGTGAGTCTCTCAGCAGACCGTATGTCATCTGGAGGTGCTGAAAGGACACTCTGCTCAAGGACACCCATCGTCTGGCACATAAAGCGATCTCCCAGAAACCAGGCCTTGCTGACTGGCCCCTTAAACAAAGTCCTATATTGAGAAGAAGCCCATGCCCCTGAGAACTGGAAACGGATATCTCCTCCCAAGGGTACCCAAGGCCACCAAGCGATCTAAGGATAACAAGTGCATGAGCCAATCAGATGTTATAAATATGCGAGATGAATCAAAGCTGAAAATATGAAGAACTGAGAGTTCTAAAGTACCTCAGTCGCTTGCATCGTACCAAAAAACTGTCGCAAGAAGGGTAGAGTCTCTCGAGCCCTCGCCGGGCATCGACCCTTAAATACGTGAGAGTAAGGGATCATAAGAGGCACCTCCACCTCGAACTCTAGGGCTAGCGTTGGAAAGTACGTGTAAACCCATAGCTTTGGAAAACAGGGCAGTGGCCATCAGAATACAGAATATATAGAAAATACAGAGTGCTGAGTGCAGAATGTAGAATACAGAATGTAAAGTGTGCCGTGTGCAGTGTACAGATAATGAAAAGCAGAAATGTAAATCAAGAGAGCAGAAGGTACCTCCCAGGCTGTCCAATAGCCGCCAACTATGCTCCTCCGTCCGCGGAAGGTCGCACTCATATAGCAGTAGAGATAGCGAGGCCGGCACCACCCTAGTCATGCTGGCTGACCTGTGATAGGTCCACCAAAGCACTGAGCAGATACAGTCCAACTGTGTTCCCCCTGTCGGAGAACAAAGTGGTCCCAAGGAGGAACATCAGAAAACCTCGAGCGTACTGCTCTATCTCCTTAAGAGTCTCGGGCATCCTCCCCCTATACTGCACGGGGAACCAAGTGTACCTAACTCTACTCAAAGATCGGTCAATCGGTGGGTGAGCTCTCAACAGATAGAACCAGGCAGCCTCACACTCGCTCATATCCTCGTCATAGGGGATCGGTCGGTCAGCCACATCAAGGCCAGTCAGAATCGCAAAGTCAAACGGGGTCATCGTCATATCCCCGGTAGCTGAGAAGTGGAAAGAGTTGGCAGTGTCCCACCATCTCTCCACGAGTGCCACCATCAAGATCCTGCTCCCAGGGTAGCGACATAGCCCCGCGCAGAAGGGCCCAAATCCTACCCCGTCCACCATGTGATGAACGGTCTCTGGGAGCTCTGCATACCACTCCCTAGCGATAATCGAGCCATAATCTCGCGTGGAACGAGAGGGTACCTGCATTCAAAATGAACAGATGTATTTAGTTTCAAAATGAAATGTATAAGTTGCGTGCAAATGACATGAATGAGCTGTGAGTTCAAAAGTGAAATATAAGAATTGTATGTTCAATATGCGTTGCATGCAAATGAAATAAGTGGGCTGTGTGTTCACCTCAAGAGTTTGGGCTGCGTGTTCAACTTTCAAAAAACTGTGGGCTGTGTGTTCACCTCAAGAGTTTGGGCTGCTTGTTCAGATTTCAAAAACTATGGGTTGTGTGTTCACCTCAAGAGTTTGGGCTGCGTGTTCAACTTTCAAAAAACTGTGGGCTGTGTGTTCGCCTCAAGAGTTTGGGCTGCGTGTTCAGATTTCAAAAACTGTGGGTTGTGTGTTCACCTCAAGAGTTTGGGCTGCGTGTTCAACTTTCAAAAAACTATGGGCTGTGTGTTCACCTCAAGAGTTTGGGCTGCGTGTTTAGATTTCAAAAACTGTGGGCTGTGTGTTCACCTCAAGAGTTTGGGCTGTGTGTTCAACTTTCAAAAAACTATGGGCTGTGTGTTTATAATCAAGAGTTTGGGCTACGTGTTCATATTTCAAAAACTATGGGCTGTGTGTGCACCTCAAGAGTTTGGGCTGCATGTTCAACTTTCAAAAAACTATGGGCTGTGTGTTCATAATCTAGAGTTTAGGCTGCGTGTTCAGATTTCAGAAAAATGTGGGCTGTGTGTTCACCATCAAAAGTTTGGGCAGCGTGTCCAACTTTCAAAAAAGTGGGCTATGTGTTCACCATCAAGAGTTTGAGCTGCGTGTTCAGAAATTCGAGTGATTGAGCTGTGTGTTCAAAATGCAAACAGAATGCTATGTTATAGACTAAGTGTTCAAAACAAGCTGTGTGCCCACTCAACAGAATTCTGTGCTGTGAGATATGTGCTAAAATAAGCAGAAATATGGTGTGCAGATGTGTTTAGAACGAGCGGATAAGCATACATAGCGAAAGTATGAAATGTGCGTAAAATGCAGAATACATTGTAGAGAATGTAAAAGTGAAGTACGTACCTCTCGTGCCTGATGAGAGAGATGAGTCTCTGGCTCCCGCAGCAACAGATCCGCAGGCGCTCGGTCATCAAAGTCAGTGAAATGGTAGAAAGTGGCCTGAGGAAGGACGTGCTCCCGAGGATGATACCTCTCGGGATCAAACGGCCGAACTCTCGAGGGCAAGGACATGATGTCAGGCTCACCCTCGGCACTTGGAGGACCTCCACCATGAGAAAAATGACCTGCCATTTGAAGAAATCTGCAAAAAGGAGCAAAAATGAGCGAAATGAGCCAAAATTGAAAAAAGTCAACAAAAGTCAACTCTCGAGAAAATGTTCCAAATTTTGAAACAAACTTACCCCAAGTGGTGAAAATGAAGAAAGAGACTCCGAAATCAAATTTTAATCAGTCCAAAGTGAAGAAAACTGAAAGATTTCGCGAAATAACTTTGCGTGGGGCGTTGGAAAGTGCGTATAAAGAGCAGATCTGAGAGAGAAAATGGTCTAGGAAGGAAGGAGAGCTGATTTTGGCATTAAGCATGAGAGGAATAGTGATTGGGACATGTGGATTTAAAGAAACAAGTGTAAAAAGACAAAGCTGTCCCGGATTTGGACATGTGGTCGGCCAACCACCTTTCCTGGTAGGCCGACCACCCCCTTGCACAAAACCTAGTCGGTGGCCTCCCTAGGTGGTCGGTGGCCCTCCTGGGTGGTCTCCAATGACTCTTTATTCTCCCTGCAAATTTTGGTGGTGATCGAAGTCCCCAGCTCTCGAGAAAGTACAAGGAAAGTGCACTTTTCGGCGTAAAATCCCTCCGCGGGAACTTCAAATTCAATCTTTGATGTGCGGCTCGTTGTTGCTCGCCAAAAGCAAGGTGTATCCTTTTTCAATACGTTGCGACCCCTCCGAGCGGTAAACTGGAGGTCACGTTTGGGTTGCCCTCGTCGAGGCTTATATTTCTTTGCTCGATGTTTTGTTTCAAATATGCTTTTGAAGTCGCACTTATCCTGCATTGTTGTGCATGTCACTTGCATTGTTGTGCACGTTTCATTGGCATTGTCATGCCCTCCATGCTTAACTTGCGTTGTCGCACACGTTTCTTCTTGCATTGCGATGTACTTTTTCATCAGCACCAGGTTTGTCTACGTTCGATATAGCGTTGAACATATGTTGCTAACTATGTTATGCCTGTTAGATTTCTCTCTTTTGCAGGCACGATATTGTATGTACGATTCATTTGAAGCTGGTGCGACCAGACGAACCGGACAGGTATTGTATCTTCTCCGTGTGAGACGTAGCGAGAATTGTAATTCTCTTACATCCTTACTGCATGAAATGTAGTTTGATTTGCATGGCATTCTTACTTAAAACTGTTGCATTTATTGTGAATATTTGCTTCATTACAGCTCGTTTTGCATAATCATGAGTTACGTTCGGCTTTGTGCATGTCATTTTGCATTTTGCCCCTGCATGCGGACACGCCTGCGGGCCCATCTCTTGTTTATCTTGCCTATTTGTCTAAGTCTTCAACCTTGTCAAAAATGGGTCGTCTCTAGGCTTTGACATTCATTCCCGTCACTTATGACTTTCGAGTTTTGTCAAAGAGGGGCAACTGTAGACACCCCATTTTTGACCGACCTTAAGACTCAGACGTCATCGATTGAGCGCTCGGTGATTGCGCATGTTGTGCTCGTTCTAAGGTTACGGAGTCTCGGCTGAGAGCCTTGCCTCCAGACTTCGGGACCCTTTTGCGATTTGCCTCGGTCTGCGAACCAAGTTCTGTTTTCTCTTCCCGAAAGGAGGGAGAGGTCTCGCAGACCATCTCTCGGTCAGAGGCTACTTTTTCGTGATCGTGAGACCACTGCTCCGCTTTGGAGACCAGCTGATTTTCGAGCCGCCGTGTGCCTCGATTGGGACCGCTTAACTTTCTCCGTTTGCTCCGGTTTTTGGCACACACCTTGTTTCCTCTCTCTAGAGGGACACTGTGGCCCGGGAGACCACCTTTATGGTCGCACGCCACTTTCAATGCTTAACAGTCGGTTTTCGGGGCACCCAACTTCACGTTTTGGCCCCCGAACCCTCGTTTTGCATCCGTCTTGGTTCATTTTTGGCATGGACCCTATTTCATTGTTTGGAAGGTGGCACAAGGGTGGGAGACCACCTTTTCTCTTGGAGACCACCTTTTCTCCCACCGGCCGATTTTCTTGTCAGGGAGCTGGTCTCCTTGGTTTTTGAGCCACATTTGTGGGTCTCCCACCACACCATTAGCTTGCATTGAATTGGGAGACCACCATTTAAGGCTGCCGACCACCTGACCCTTTTGAACTGGTCGGTCGACCAGGGCAAGTGGTTGGCCGACCACTTGAACTGGTCGGCCAGCTCCCATCAGTCTTGTCTCTGTGAGTTGTTGCCAGCTATGCCAGTTGAAAGGCACAGAAAAGATCCTCCATACACGTATGGAGGATCTTGAAGCTTGGTTTTAAGCTTCTTGGAGAAGCTTTAGCCTCCCTTGTCTATAAAGGAAGGCCTCCCCTTCCTTGTAGAAGGTTCAGAAAATTGTTCCAAGGCATAGCATACATATCTCTCCCTATCTCTATATCTTGGGTTCAAAAAGTGCTAATTTCTTGCCCCTTTGCACACCATCTCCTAGCCTAACCCCTCCAACACCAACCTAAGCTTCTTGGAGGCCTTTTTTAGAGGTTGAGGAGCTACTTTTTTTGGTCCAGAAGCTGCTGGAGTTGCTGAGCTACAAGGGTAACACCCTATTCCATCTTTAAGGCTTTATTTTACTTCATCTTTTAGCCATACTTACAAGCATTTTTGAGCTTTGGTGTAAACTAAAAAAAGTCTTATTTTGAGGCCCTTAACATGTTCGTTTAGATCATTTTTCTGTTGGGGGTCATCTACCCCCTTGCATGCTTCATTTTGCCTTATTTTGAGCCATGCATTAGGGCCTTTGCATTGACCTTTGTTTGGCCTTCTAGCCACTGAAATCCAATGGATTTTTAGTGCCAAAATTAGACAGGGGTGACCCTTTCTCTCCTTGTTTTGTTTTCTAGCATTCTTAGCCTTACAAAGGAGCCCTTATTTGCATGCTTCCAAGCCATCTTTCAGACCATTTTTGGCAGGTTTTAGGACCTGCATAGGCTCTGTCCAGAGCTTGTTTTGCCATATTGGGTGTCCATCTTGCATATGTAGAATAACCCTCTTCATAGCATTTCAAAAGAGCATCTCATTCTTGCATGCATTGACCATGTTTCAGTGGGTTTTTGGGCTTTATTTGGCATGCCATACCTCTAACTTTTGCTGGTTTAGTGGCCTCTTGATTACCTCACATGCTTGTAGTGTAAATCCTCTTTACTAGCTTACATTGCATGCTATTTTGGTCTTTGATTCTAGCACTTTTTGGCCATGCCTTAAACTGATTTTGTGCATATTTTGGACTGCCTTAGCTCCATTTTTATGCCTCATGGTCGAATGATGCTTGCTATGCATGGTTGTAATGTAATACCCTTACCTAGCCTTGAGTTTTGAAGCCTATTACATGCTTATACTGAGGTGTTTTCATGTTTTGGGGCCATTAAGTATGTCATTTCACAACCTATACTTGTGCCATATTCCCATGTTTTCCATTCTTTAAACATGTTTGAGAGTAGTGCATGAATACCTCATTTTTGAACCATTGCATGAGCTTCATTTCTATGCATTTTGAGCCATCATTTTAGACCATTTTCCCACTGTCTTGGACCTTCATAGGGGCTGTTTGGGGTTGGTTGGGTCATTTGAACATTGCTTTGTGTACCTCTAGTGTAATGCACTTCACTAGTTTCGGTATTCGGGCCATCTAGCACGCATTGTGTGAGGTGTTTACATGATTCGGGACCCTCTTGCATGTCATTTCATAGCTGGAAAATGTGTGATTGCATGCCATATTTCATCCCTTGCCATGCTTTGGTAGAGTTGCATTTGGTGCCTTAGGTTTGGTCCCTTGCATTTGTGCATGTTTGCATGTGTTTTTATTGCATAATTTCATCATGTTTGGCCACTGATTTGAGTGTGGCTGAGGCCCATTCATTTTGGTTTAAGTCCATCTTGCATTGTGTATGCTATGTTCATGTTGTCACATGCTTGATCGTCACATTGTATATGCCTTAATTATGCCTTTGTGTAGGTCCATCGTGATATGTGTGTTGTGTATGCCATATAGCGTCATGCGCATTGAGTATGCCATTCATAGTTCATAGCATTGCGTATGCTAGTTACACCTTTGCATGTCATTCCTTGCATGTTTGCATGTCTTAGTTGCATGTCGTTTAGGATTGCATGCTAGTTGTTGCATTGTGTTTGCATGTCATGCCATTCTAGTTGTTGCATAGTGTTTAGAGTAGGGTTTAGTCCAAACACGGGAAACGGGAGACGTTTCGTACTCAAAGTGACGAAACGTGCTTCGATTCCCGGTCGCCGACACTCTTGATTACCCATGATGGAGTTTAGGCCTTATTGTGTTCATTTGTGCATCCATTTCACATTGAGTCATGCAATTTGACTCTGCTGCCATCATGCATCGAGATACGTGATTGGTGGCACGTGGATCGAGGACTACACTCCCTAGAGCTTATGCAATGAGGGAGAGCGTGGTCATGCACACATATGTTGAAAATACTTTGTGGTGCCCCTTTCTCGCTCTCTGTTGCAGCAAACCGAAAACCAGTAGCAAAAACTGGTCAGCAGCCTTTTGGGGCTTTGTATAGTGTTCCGGGACCAATTGCAAATAGAGACAAATCGGGGTATCATGATGGATTTCCCGACAAGGCGAGTTGAGCATGCATGCATCCCTATCATTCAAAACAGAGCTGAGGCAATCCATTTCATATGTTTTGCATGCTAGCTTATTTATTTTAGTTAATTTGTTAATTAATTAGGGTTGTGTAATAATTAGCTGTAATTCGCTATTCATTCGGTTGTGTATTATTCATTCGGACCCTCCGAGAGAGGGCAACGTTGTAATAAGTATATGTGTATGATGTATGTCTTCCAACCCCACGTCTTTCTCCCTTTTATTTACCAGCTTATGATAGTTAGTTTAGGGTATGTTTCAATTAGCATCTATATGTTTGCATGTTTGCATTCATTCATCTATATCGCATGCACCGGGCTCAGCGTATCATACTATCTGCATTGTATTTCAATTCTGAATTGAATGTGTATCAGTTGTTGCATTTCATATGCCATTTTAGAATAGCCGAGCCTATCTTAGTTGCATTTTGCATGTGTTGCATTAGCCATCTTAACATGAACTAGGATCATGCATTGATTACTAACTAGTTTCTGTTTTGGCTTGGAGTACTCGGTGAGTGTTTATGCTTTAGCATCCTTGCATGTGTGTGAGTGACTGTCATAATAGCATGCTTACCATGAAGCTATTTGCTTATGTGATATAACTACCTGAATGCCTGTGGGTGAAGGTTGGGTTATTTGAATTGGAACAATTCACCAATTGAGAGTTTTAAGCCCACTTGAGAGTGGCAAAATCATGTTTTCTAAGCCCACCCGAGAGTGGCAAAATCCACATCTTAGCCTACTTGCGAGTAGCACCTTCAACCCGTTTTCCAAAACGAACATGAGATGTTTTGTTCCAATTCAAGCGACCCAGTCTATACTTGTATGCTGTGCGCATCACATAGCAATTCTAGGCTAATAACCGGAATAGGAGCACATATGTTTTCAAAACTCGATATCATGCTTAGTAGTGGCCGATCTTTGATCGAGCGAGCGAGGGTGCTCATAGCTGACCTTCCCCAATCGTACCCAAGTTCTCGAGCCAAGGCAACTTTGGTGATGACGGACACATGGCCTTAGGCACGAGTCAGGGTTTCCTAAATTCCCCCAAAATAAAATATTTAGGTGGCGCCTTTATATCTGGCAAAGCAGTCCATGTTTAGCATTTCTTTCTAAAAATCTATTTTTCAAAACGATTTTCCGGATTTGGACTCTTTGGTGATTTATCGGTCTCGCATTGCACTTTGCGGGATTAGATTCAGAACCGTGACATTTGAGTCCGAACTGTAGTAAGCCCAATGAACAAAACGGGATTCCGTCCCGGGACGTTCGGGGACGTCTACAACATTCAATGCAACAGGTACAGACGTTTTCTATGCAAATGTGAGGGCATGCACAATGCAATACAACGCGACATGCATATTATATGCAAACATAAGAACATATGTAGTGCAATGCAACGCAGCATACACATTTTGTGCACAATAATCAATGCAACATCAATAGCATGTTCGATGCAAAACACTAAATAAAGAAATGCACGCCTTAACAACACCGATTCGGTTGTAACCTCCGATTTACCTCTCGAAGGAGTTACAATGTATTTCAAAAGGATACACCTCGTTCGTGCCAGCTGACGATGACTCATACATCGAAGACATGAGTTGAAACTTCCATAGAGACACTTTGAGCCAAAAAGTGAACCTTTCGTGCACTTTCTTGAGAGACAAGGACACAAAACAACATAAAAACACACTGACAGAACACTAAACACTTGCCAGCCACCCTGAAGCCATGGCAGCCACCTGAAAATTCTTTCAGCCACCTAAGTGGCCGGTCGTCCAGTTGTGATAATTCTGGGCTATGTCGGTCTTTTTGCATGGAGATATTTAAAAACACATTCCCAAATCTCATTTCCTCACACCCACAGCGCCGAAATTGTCTCTTCTTCATCCCTAGACACTTTTTCCTCTTAGATCCATGCTTTACACGTGTTTTCCAACGCCCCTCCGAAGTTGATTCGCTAACACCTTTCGATTTCCTCTATTTTGAATCGATTAAAATTTGTTTTCGGAGCTTTTTCCTCCATTTTCACCATTTGAGGTTTGTTTCCCTCAAGTTTGTCTCGAGTTTGATGCCTTTTCCCGGGCTTTGACTTTTTCTCCCATTTTCTCTCTCTGAGAGTTGACTTTTGTTGACTTTTGGCATTTTTCGCCTATTTTGCTCATTTTTGCCTACTTTCTCACCTTCTTTCCAGGTGGCAAACGACGTTCCACATGATGAGGGTTCTCTGGGGATGAAGGGAGAGCCTGAGTACATACCGTTGCCGCCTAGAGTGCAACCTTTCGATCCAGAGAGGTACCGCCCCGAGGCGCATGCATTACCACCCAGTACAGTCCGTTACTTCAGCGGGTTTGCATGACGCGCACCAGCAGGTCTCCTGCTACGAGAGCCAGAGTCTCATCTGTCCCACAGTGCGTCCGAGGTATGTACTACATTCTTATATTTCTGCGATGTACTTTGCATTTCTTGCATACCTTGCACTTTTGCACTGTATTTCATTTGCTCATTCTGGACGCACTCACACTGTATTCCTTCTGCTCATTCTGAACACTAGTAGATTCCCGTTTTACTCACAAATATGGGTCCACTGCAGCAAGGGAGTGGTACATGGACCTCTCCAACAGTGTCCGGCAGATCATCGATGAGGCGGGGTTCAGTTTGTTTTGCATGGGCTATCGCACCTCATGGCAAGCAGGACCCTCTTAGGTGCACTGGTAGAGAGATGGTAGGATACCACCAACTCTTTCCATTTCTCTACCACAGGGGATATGACGATGACCCCATATGATTTTTCTATGTTGACAGGCCTTGAGGTGGGAGGCCGGCCGATCCCATATGACTCCAATATGGGTGAGTGGGAGGCTGCTTGGAACTATTTACTAGGAGCACACCCGCCTATCTTCCAATCAGGGATGGTCCAATACACCTGGTTCACGGACCACTACAGAGGAACAGACCCAGTGACTGTAGAGGGGACTGAGTAGTATGCCCAAGGTTTCCTGATGTTCCTCTTCGGCATTACCTTGTTTGCCGACAGGGCGAACACAGTTGGGCTATATCTTTTGAGCGCCTTAGTGGACCTATCTCAGGTTCGGCATTATGATTGGGGTGGCACCGGCCTCGCTACCCTATACTGCTACATGAGTTCGACCTCCCACGAGAGCAGGAACAGAGTTAGCGGCTATTGGAGAGCTTGGGAGGTATGCTTTATTTTTCTACTTTACATTTTCTGCCATGCTTTCTGCTTTGCACTTTCTGTACACTGCACACTGCACACATATAGTCTAATCTCTGCTCTGCACTTGTACTTTCTATACATTGCACTACACACGTTGCTTTCTGCATTTTCTATATTCTATGTTCTCTACATTCTATATTCTCTGGACATTGCACGCATATTCTGCTTTCCACATTATCTGTGTTTATCTGTATTCTCATTATCGCCCTCTTACTTTTTTACAGCCATGGGTATATGCCTATTTCCCAACGCTTGCTCCTGAGCCGGAGGTCGAGACGCCTTTTGAGGTGCCATACTCGCATCGCTATGACGGTCGGTGCCAGTCGAGGACCTAGGAGACCTTCTCATTCCTTCGCCGGTATTTCGACACAGTAAGGACGGTAGAGGTAACTCAAAAATCACAGTTCTTTCTGCTTTCAGCTCCAATTCATTTCACATATCTAATGGCAACTTATCAGTCTATGCACTTCCTATCTGCAGGTCACCTGGCAGCCCTGGGCGACGATGCCAGAGGGTGCCAGATTTCAGTTGACCGAAGCTTGGTGTGCTTCCTGGTATCGGCTCCTGCTTGAGGCGGCCAATAGGCCAAGCCTGGTTTCTTGGCGAGCGCTTCATGCGCCAAACACTGGGTCTGCCGTTACAATCGGTTCCCTTAACACCTTCGGCTTTTATGCGAGCCACAGAGAGTCTCTCCCCTCAAGAGATCATTGACTTCATGCGGGGCGCAGATGCAGACCTCTTGATTGGGGAGGGAAACTATACGACTTATCTCCAGACGTACCACATGCCTCCGTTGACAAGTGTTCGTGCTTACACGAGGAGGCCAATTGACGTCCCTTCGTCGAACAGGGCCCGAGCAGCAGATGCCCCTTCGACGAGCAAGACCTAGGCACCGAGGGGCGGGGCTAGAGGGATATCCCTTTGTTAGGCAGTGTTTTGGATGGCCAGACCTTCCAACTGAGCTGACGGGTTGGCGATATTCTGGAGAGCTTTATCAGATCCCGATTGAGCCTCCGTTGCCTGGTCACATATATGTCAGGACACCCGATTCACCACCGGTATGCATTACAGTTGTCATTTATCACTCAAATACTCAAACATTCATTCATTCACTGATCATTTCAACTTGCATTTGCAGCCCTCCACCGGATACGTCGAGGGATTACTCGAGGTGTTAGCCTCATTCGAGGGCATGATCTTGAGGAGAGAGACGATGCTTAGCTCCCACGGCATTCAGGTAATTTTTCAGCTTTCTTGCATTTCGGTTATCATATTTCTGCTGATATACTGAAACTGACATCTCAACTGAACATTTTCCCACACTACACTAATACATTGCATGTGTAGATCACATTTGACACATTGCATTCACATACTGTATCCGACTTCTGCATGTACTCACCCTGCACATCATACTTGTATCTGATACACATACTATGGCTGATATATTCAAACTGCCTTTTCAGGTTAAACCTCTATAGACAGGACCATCAGAGCCTTCTCCAGCAACAGGGAGAGAGATTCCGACACGCGGCCGAGGGAGACATCGAGAGCCTGTCATGCGTAATGACGATGATGAGACCAGTGAGGACGAGGAGCCAGCAAGTCCCCAATCAGAGTCTTTTGAGGGTGGAGACGACGGCACCGGCTCGGGTTCTAAGGGTAGTGACGATACTAAGGAGGGCTCCGAGGATAGGAGCAGAGGTAGCTCTAGTTCAGGCTTCGGCTCAGATTCGGACAGTGGCGCCGATGGCGATAGCTCTAAGTCCGCCCTGCCGAGGAAGAGGACGAAGAGGGCCTCTCGATCCTAAGCTGGTTGGGGCCGATTTAGATGTTTTTGCTTAGTTTTCTTTTTGCTAGTAGTGTTAGCACATTGTACAGCCTTAGGCAGTTTTATTTTGTTTAAAAACTTGTACTCTTTGTAAAAAGAAACCACGATTGGAATGAAAAAAAATATTTTTTGATGAAAACGTGTTGCATTTCACATTCTAAGCATCGCATTGCACCATTTTACACAAAAACGAGATTTGATGGAAATTGAATATTGTACATTGTCTTGACAATTGCTTAGTCAGGTAGTGAACCAATCAAGACATAACAAACAAAATAAGACAATTCAACAGACAATGCAACAACTCAACAAACAACAACTCGATAAATGAAACGAATATAACTCGATAAGAAACAACAAAACAACTCGATAAACAAATTACGACAACTCGATAAACAAATTGAAACAAACTTGAGAATGACTCAACAAAACCGCCGCAGAATGCATCCAGAGTAGAACAAAACACAGGTTTTCAGCATTCTCAACATACAGAGAGACCAAGGCAATAACAGTGGCTGTCAGCCACTTGGTGGTGATTGTCGGCCACTAAAGTGGCTGGTCAGCTACCTCAACTGGTCGATCGGCCAGTGATGCAGGGAGTCTCCAGATTGCTGCCACTTGTCTTGCACTTAGTGCCTTATCTTCTACAAAAGTTAGGACTTCATAGTTTCTTCATTCCAGCTCTGTTTCTGCCACAAATGGAGCCATTCTTCACTGAAAAACTCTCCGATTGGATTGCAAATTTAGATGGCTCGGAAAAGCTAAATTTTCGGGGTTTTGGGATAAACGCACTATTCCCGCTAAGTCGTACTCCGCTGTGTTTTCCATTCCTTCATGCTGTGGCTAGATGTTGGAACCTGATTACGCATGTGTTTAGCTTCAGGGGACAAGAGGTATGTCCCACAATCGAAGGATTCCAAGCTTTGATGGAATCCCGACGTGATGAGGACATCTTGCCCCAGTCTCGTTTTGGCCACATCCAAGCTTTAGGATGGATGTGTGGGCTCACTTTACATGATGCTCAATCTTTAGTTCACAACAGAGAACTTGACATTCCCAATCTTATTCACTGATTTTCTGATGCCGGCAACCGTGGCGACCGTCTTTGGCAAAGTTTTCAGTAGCATGCCCTTTGCTTGTGTATGTTGGCTCATTTTCTTCTTGCCCCTGGCTTCAAAGGGTCTAGCATTCACTTGATAGAAGTTGCCCAAGGCTTGAAGAAGGGCAAGAGCTGCATTGGCTTGACACTAGCTGAGACTTTAATGGGTTTGGATGTTTTCCATCGCTGAGAGATGACCAGGTTCACAGGAAGTCCACTACTTTGTAGGTAATGTTTCCCACCCTTCTCACATGTGTTTCTCACATCACTCGACCCTCAGGCTCTGTTTTTCTCTCAAAGCCCTTTTCTCACTTTTCTCTCCACGTACACCTCTCTATTCTTTAATCTCTCTTATTTTTCATTCCTCCCCAGGTATGGCTCATGGACAAGTTAGTGGATGCGTGCCCTGAATATTCAGCGCACGGCTATTTCTTTCGCCCACGGCTAGTTGATTTCCCAAACGAGAGGTGGTGGTGCCACTGAATGTGTAACAAATCCGCTGTTGACATTGTTTGGCGTTACCCCTGGTTTGATCTGCCTGAGATGAGCTACAGCATGTCTCGACAACCCAGCATTCAGTTGATTGGCTTGACGCACTGTGTCTTCTATTTTCCATTCCGGTTAAGGCGTCAGTTCAGACATGACCAGACTTGCCCAAAAGAGGGGATAGAGTACCCAGCTTCATTTCCGATCCGAGGCTCACAACTAGCTCGGTATTCCACTGCATGGAGGACAAGAGAACTTCTGGGCCCCGCTCCCAATTTCAGTTGCACCCTTTCTGGCGAATGCATAGCTTGGCTTGAAGATGAGGCACAAACCGGGCCTACTTTGGCATCTGAAGCTTCCACAAGCTCTAGGAGGGAACGCAGGAACACCTAACTCAACTATGCCCCAAGTTTATTGCTTTAATTAGTACTTTCAAGTTTTCCTTTTGAATGTAATAAAAAGCAACTTCGATTTGTATCAAGAGTCAGAGAACTCTGTATTGAAATCAATGAAATTGAAGGTTGTGGGTACTGAAAATTTTCCTTTTGGTCCAAAAATGGTCTAAGTTGTAAAAAGATTAATTTGAACAAAATCAACTTTTATTAAAACTTTTCAAAATCATTTTCGATAAGGATCACAATTGGACACACCCGGAATCTATCCTTGAGATGTACAACCCCAAATCCAATAACTGGAAAGTTGCCCCTTGTCTGAATGGCACTACACTACACTATAACCATCTTTTCTCATAGTGAGGATCACAACCGAACTCCTGGATGCAAAAAAGACAAAGATGACCAGAACAATCACATGGACACAGTTGATTTGGAAGTGTTTACGGTTGGACTTCAGAATGGAGTTGCCTACGTATCCTAAAGATGAGAATCAAGACTTACGTAGTTCGGTTCGGATTCACTCTGGTTTTAACACTCTCCTTTTGCGCTCTAACTTTTGCCAAGGCCACCCTTTCTGGGTTTTCAACCTTGTGAGCTCAATTTTTCTTTTTTCTAATTTTTTGTGCTCTAACTTTTGCCTAGGTCACCTTTTTGGGTTTTTGGCCTAGCGAGCCTCTCAAGGGTAGTATTTCTTCAACTTGTCCATGTTGATTGGTTGGGAGAATTCGAGGCCATCTAAATCCATAAGAATGATAGCTCCACCCGACCAAATATATTTGATGATGTAAGGACCAGTCCAATTAGGTCTGAACTTGCCCCTAGGGTCATGCATGAGAGCTTGGTTGTCTTTGAGCACCAAATCCCCTTCTTTCAGATTCCTGGACTTAAATTTCTTGTTGAAAGCCCTGGCAATCCTTCATTAATAACCTTGGAAATGGTACAGTGCTTTCAGCCTCCTCTCGTCGAACAGCATAAGTTCCTCGAACCTGCCCTACTGCCAATCCGCTTCTACTATCTGGCACTCAGCTATAACCTGCAGTGACGGAACCTCAACTTCGATCGGCAGAACAGCTTCCATCCCATAAACCAGAGAATACAGAGTTGCCCCAGTAGAAGTTCGAATTGATGTTCTAAAGCCCCAAAGAGGAAATGGCAGCTTATCTGGCCAGTCCCTGTAGGTTTCCACCATCTTCTGTAGAATGTGCTTGATGTTCTTGCTGGCGGCCTCAACAACTCCATTGGTTTGCGGCCGATATGTGGATGACTTATGAAAAGCCATGTTGTATTTCTCTAACAAGTCGATCACTTCTTTCTTGAAGTGGGAACCATTGTCCGAAACGATCTCATTCAGGACCCCATAATGACAGATGATATTATTCCTGATGAACTTGGCTACGTGTGATGCTTTCAGCACTACGTAGGATTGGGCCTCGACCCACTTTGTAAAGTAGTCTATCACCACTAGGATGTACTCATGCCCGGTTGACCCCTTCGGAGTAACTGCCCCAATAACAACAATTCCCCAAACTAAAAATAGCCATGGTGAAGTCATGTTGTATAGCTTCGACAACGGGATGTTCATGCGATTTGCATGGATCTGGCATTTGTGGCATCGTCGACGAATCCCATACAATCCTTCTCCATGGTTGACCAGTAGTAACTCTGCCTGAGAATCTTCCGAGTTAGCATCACTCCACTCATGTACAATCCACACTCTCCTCCGTGGATGGCCTCCATTAGACGCTTCGATTCTTCTGCATCAACACACAACTTATGCATTCCCAGATGGCCCCGTTTGTACAATTTACTCCCACAGATGATAAACTGAGCAGCCATTCGCCGTATTGCCCTTTTCTCTTTGGCATTTGCCCCTAGTGGATAAGCCTCATTTTCCAAGAAGTTCCAGATGTCATGATACCAGGGGTTCTGATCTTGTACTTCCTCTATTGCAGCGATTAACTCATAAGCTGGCACATATCTTTATTCAATAATGATTGGACGCATCCGAACTCCCAAAGGGATGTCTATCATGGAAGATAGAGTTGATAAAGCGTTAGCGAACCTGTTGCTCTCTCTTAACAGATGCGTGAAGGTTAGCTTCTCAAACCTAGGAATTAGAACGTCCAAGGTTTGGTGATAGATTTCCATCCTTTCTTCTTTAACCTTCCAGTCGCCTTTCGCTTGAGACACAACCAGGTTCGAGTCCCCAATGACGTCCAACCGTTTTGCCCCTAGTTCCAAGGCGACATCCAAGCCAGCGATACATACCTCGTACTCTACTTTATTATTAGATACCTTGAACCGAAGTTTGAAAGATAAAGGTATGTGGGAATTGTCGGGCACTATCAGCAACACCGCTATACCATACCCATACTGGTTAGTCGGGCACTATCAGCAACACCGCTATACCATACCCATACTGGTTAGACGCTCTATCAAAGTACATAGTCCAAATCTCTTCTTCGACCTGCAAAATGGCCTCATCTGCAAACAAATACTCTACTGCTTTGTCTCCCTCCACTGTGTGATCAGCTCCACTACCGCTTTCCCTTTCACAGACTTGCGAGTCATGTACTTCAAATCAAATTCGGAGAGAAGAAGCAACCAACGAGCTAGCCTACCTGTAAGCGCTGGTTTCTCAAAGAGATATTTAATGGGATCCAATCTCGAAACTAGAATTACGGAGTGAGCTAACAGGTAGTGCCTCAACTTCCTGGTAGCCTATAACAAGGCTAAACAAGCCTTCTCCAGCGGAGTGTAACAGGTCTCATATGCCAGCATCTTCTTGCTCAGGTAATAGATGGCTTTCTCCACTCTATCCTCAGATTCCTGTGCAAGCATCCAGCCCATAGTCATGTTGGTTACTGACAAATACAAAATCAACGGCTTCCCCGGCTTTGGCAGTGACAACACGGGTGGTTTCTATAGATACTATTTGATATGCTCAAAAGCAACTTGGCATTGGTCATCCTATTGGACTTTCTTCAGGAGACAAAATAGTGGTTCACAAGTAAAGGTTAATTTTGCAATAAACCGTCTTATGAATTGAACTTTTCCTAGAAAGCCTCGCACCCCCTTTGTGTAATCAAGAACCCTAGCATTTTCCCTGCTGTGACACCAAAAGTGCATTTTTGAGGATTCAGCCACAATCGATATTCTCTGATCCGTTGGAAAATTTTCTTTAAGGCGGTGTAGTGGCCTTCTCTTTTCTTGGACTTGACAATCATGTCGTCCACATACACCTCAACCTCTTTGTGGATCATATCGTGCAAGATAGTGGTTGCAGCCCGTTGATAAGAAGCCCCAGCATTTTTCAAATCAAACGGCATCACCCTATAGCAGTAGGTTCCCCACAGCGTGGTGAAGGCAGTCTTCTCCCTATCCTCAGGTGCCATCAAGATCTTGTTATACCCGAAAAACCCATCCATAAAGGAAAGTAACGCATGACCTGCGGTGAATTCCACCAATTCGTCGATGTGCAGTAGAGGAAAGTCGTCCTTCGGATTAGCTTTGTTCAGATCTCTGAAATCCACACACACCTGAATTCTGCCATCTTTCTTCAGCACCAGAACAATGCTGGCCAACCAAGTAGCATACTCAGATACTAGCAAGAACCCTGCATCTATCTGCTTGGTAACCTCTTCCTTGATTTTCAGAGCCCAATCCGGACGTATTCTCCGAAGCTTCTGCTTGACGAGTCGGGCCTCAGGGTCAAGAGGGATCTGGTGCTGTACAATCTCAGGATCGATTCCAGGCATATCTTCGTAGGACCACACGAAAACATCTTTGAAATTTTTTAATAAAGCGACTAAGTACTCACGTTCCTACGAAGACAACGTGGACCCAATCTGGACCAGACGTGGATCCTTCTCAGTACCAACATTAATTGAAGTGATTTCATCAACCAGGGGTTTTCCAAACCTCTCTTCCTCTCGATCAATCAAATGTTTTAAAAATGGAGGAATTTCTTCCTCATCGTTTTTATCAAAGTTTTGAAAGTCCTAAGTAATGCAATAAACAAGTGGCACAGAAAAGTACTCAGAAACAACAGTGGTACCATTCTCATTCACAACTTCCAGTTCATCCAATTCCTCGGTTACAACCGACTCAAAAGAAAAGGAAAAAGACGACCTAGACAAAACAACAGCATCCGGGTTATCAACCCCATGAATACCGGACTTTGACTCAGAAGAACTAGAATCCAATTCCGACTCCACAGACTCTGTGGAATTAGATTCCTGTTCACTGCCTGATTCATAACTGCTGGACAAAAAGCCCTTCTCGAACTGCCAAACGAGGGAGGGTGCGATAGATGCATCTAGAATATCGGAAAAAGAGCCCACAACCGATTGATCTCCAATCACGGAAATAGAGAAGTCATCCCTCGAGCTCTCTGGTGTGATCTGAGGATCCAATAGGAGACAAGCCAGCGCTGCTCCTATCTTGAGTTCTGTGCCATCAGACTCATCCTCTACACACTGTTCAGCCATAGCTGGTAGGTCAGTCTGCTCTTCTGCAGCTTCATCCCCTTGCAACTGTAGGTGGAAAAAGATCTTGAAGCCAAGAAAATGCCGCTTTTCAGAGTTCAGCCATGGCTCAAGAAAGCCACAAAATGGGAAATCTTCCCCCTCTCGGACAAAGCGGCCGTTCAGGGTTCCTTGAATAGGTCTATGCACCAAATCATAGTGATTCCCAGTTTGTTTAGCCTTGGCCATTCCTGCCATTTCCTTTCCCTTTCTTACCCAATCCTCTTTGGTAGGCATGTAACCTAGACCAAAGGTATAAGGACTGTGTGGCATTTCGGCCAACGCAACGATGCCCTTCCGGCTGCTCCTTCCCAATCCCATTCCGGGTACATATTACAGCTTATTCATGAGGTAGATGGATTGAGCACTGAGATATAACCCCTCATCAATAGCCAGAATATTTTGCACTACTCGGGCCTTGGCCAAGGTGAACCCAGACAAAAAGACATCCTCCTCGCTGTGTACAATTTCCAAGACCAGTGTAGTAACCTCCGACAGCGGATGTGTGGAAGAGTTCCCAAAAACAATAGCTACCCCCTTCCCATGGAGGTACTTCAACATCTGATGCAGAGTGCAAGAGACAGCTCTTACTTGGTGCAGCCACGGCCGTGCAAGGAGTAAATTAAAGGTGGTTGGGACATCCATAACGTGGAATTCAATATCCTATTATGCCGGGCCAACCTGAGTTCTGATCCGAACTATCCTCATCACTTCCCGACTTGTATTGTCATAAGCCCGAATCACCTGGGCCATTGGTGCGAAATCTGCCGGGTTCAAACCGATATCATAGGCCGTACATGATGGATACACATTAATTGTAGATCCTGTATCAACCAAGACAACTGGTATCCACTTCGCTTTACATTCCACATAGATATATAGTGGCTTGTTGTGTTCAGAGCCCTCAAGCGGCAATTCTTTATCTGTGAACGTCAAAGTCAGTGAAGCGCCACCTAGGAAAACCAGTCCCACTAACTGATCAGGGGTTGTATCAATGGAGAGCTTAGCCTTATCCATTGTTGATAGGACTACTTGTCTATGCACCCGTGAAGCCATGAGTAATCCCCAAATGGATATATCTGCTTGAATCTTTTTCAGCTACTTCAATACAACTTCCTCTTCCAACAATTTATCTTTCTGTTTCTCATCTTCCTTATCTTTTCCTGATGCTTCTGGTTGGTCTAGGTGTGGGGGCTTAAAGTACCGCCCACTCCGAGTTATGTGATCAACTTCCTCGGTATACCATGTATCATCTGGCAAATTCTATCCCCAATCCTCATCCGTGTGGGTAAGATGCAAATCCTCATCTGCCCGCCACATTCCTTCAGCAACTAACAAACACACATCTGGTTCCGCTGTAATCATTCATGTGTTCACGACACAATCAATCTCTGCGGGGCCTTTGGCTTTTCTAGCCTTCTGATCAGTCTCAGTTCTTTCATGTTCGAACCGCTTTAGTGTAGCCTCTTGTTCTGTATCAGCTGTACACAAGCTACCCAATTCTTGAGCAAAATTCTCAGTACCGGTGCTCTCCGGCAACTTCCCTTTGTTGTCGACCATTCTGGCCGTTGCAGACGTTCTTGTTTCCAACTGTCCCTACTTTGGTTGAGACCCCTCATTAACATTCGGCTCATTACTAAGCCACTCTGTATTATCCGTTGATCCGTTCATATCAAACCAGTCGATCTGTACATTCCCCATATCCTGTTCATTAAAGAATTGCAGATTATTGATGTCCTTCTCGAGCTCAGCTAAGTCATCTAGCCCCTGGCTTAGCCCGTCCTCCCAGACTACATTAACCTCCATTCCCTTCGGCAATTCCACCCTTGGTCTGGCCTGGTTAGTTGGCACAATGTAACAGCAAGGGTTGTACTCTTCTTCAATTAAGCGCATGGAGCCCTCAGGCATACCTTCTTTTACCACAGCCACTACCACGGGTTCGGGCTGGGATATGGACGCGCTCATCATGCACAAGCTTGTGCTTTCTGAGATGAACAGCACCGACTTAGGCAGGTGGGAGGGAGTGATGTATATGCTAGGGTCATATGAGATGACCATTATTTGGATAAGGTTTACTTGCCTAGGTGGAGGAGGGGGTTGGTTATGTGGTGGGAGAGGATTTGTAGTGATGTTATGCTTCTCAGGAGGCATTGTCACTTTGTTATCAATGAGATCCTGAATCTCATGACGGAGTCTAAATCATAGGTCGGTGTCATGACCATGTTGCTGGTGAAAGGCGCAATACTTGGCCAGGTTGTGTGTAAAAGGGAGGGGATTAGGCAATGGGTGCAGCTCCAAGGGCTTCAGATGCCCTTTTCTGATTAGGACCCCCAAGGCTTTGGATAGAGACATGTAGAGTAGGGTGAAAACCCTTTGGCCCCAGGATGGGTACTTTGCAGGTTGTGGGGTAGTTTTGGATGTGTCAGTAAAGGAGGTGGCTATTTTTGGTGTGGTGGTAACCATACCAACATCAGAGGTCCTCACAGCTGCGTTGCTACTCATAGCCACATTTGAACTGCCTGTAAAAGCCCTCTTGAGCTACTCCTTTTCATGGTCAATCAGACCCTGTTTCATCGAATCCTCTATCTGCACCCTTATCTCATGAAGGTCAGCAAATGTAGGAAGGGGTAAGACAATCATTTTCTATAGCAGCTTCGGTTGTAGATTACGAATGACCATTCTTATCTGGTCCTTCTCAGTTGGCCTGGTGGTCATCATGGAGGCCTTAGCCCTCCACCAAGTGACAAAGTCGAAGAAGCCCTCCTTTAGCTCTTGTCGAGTAGCCTCAAGATCACAAGTTGTGACCTCGATTTGAGTGTTATAAGAATATTAGGTGACAAAGGCGTCGGCCATCTCTTCCCAGCTCCTCTTCATAGAATCCTCCAGTTTAGCATACCAAATAGTTGCAATACCTGACAGGGTCCAGCCAAAGAGGGATAGCTTCTACAGTCTAATCAGGCCCATCGGTCACAGAATATCTGAAAATAGCCACAAGTGGACCATGGGATCACCCGAGCTGTGGAAGCGGTCTATGTGTGACATTTTAAATCTATCCGACAATGTCACCGCCGAATCTGTATAGCTGTCCTCTATGTCCGGGATCGAGTTGACACCCTAAGCCCTCTTAAAAAGCTTCTCAAGCTTGCTTACTTTCAAAGCGGTAGGGTTGACCTTGAACTCAAAGGGGGCCTCCGTTGGATAGGCTGGTGCTTTAGAAGTCTGGAGTGGAATCGGATCCACTAGGATGTCTACATTTTCCTGGACATTGGTTGTGGGAGCAAGAGCTCTAGGTATTGGAATATCTACAGGAGGTGGGTGGGATGCATAAGTTGTTGCCTGCTGTGGTTGTTGTTGCTGTTGCCATTGAAGCCTAGCAATCAGTTCAGCCTGCTGGGCTGCAACCTTTGTTTGGCAATCGGTAACTTCTTCTTAGTGAGCAGCGTCCCACTGCATGGCCTCGATGGTTTGTTGAAATCGACGCATCATATCCTCCATACTGACTAAAGGGTGCTAATCTGTCAGAACTGGGGTATACTCTCTTTCTGAGGTGGAAGTAGAAAACTGGGCCCAACTGCACACAGGTGACATAAATAGTGACCACTGAATTAGCGATTATTGAACCAGTGATCTATGCTTGACTGTCCTCCATCTCGTAACCGGGGGTAGCGAATCAAACACTGGTTGTCCTCCAATAAGATCCTCAGATCGGTAAATTCTTCTGACTCTGGTCCAGGGTGCTCGGAGGGAAACTGCCTCGTCGGAAGCAATTGTGAAATACTATCTTGCAAAGAGAAAATAAAGCAAAAAAGAAACAACAATCAGCAAATGCACATCATCTCGCCTTAGATAAGGACAACACATAGTCAAAATCATAAGCTGGACAATCTTTACTCAAACACTGATTTATGCCCCAAATTTCTGCCTCAAAACTGATACCCTCAAGCTGATACCCAAACTTGCAACTGATACATACATTCCTGCAGAGTCACACTCTAAAAGCACATATCAAGCAAGTGAGAGCCAAAACACCCCTATGGTGGGGTAGGGTTTCCCTGTACTAGTTTCGTCAGGAACTAGGGATTCACTATGCAAACATGCGGTTTCAAACAATCCTGCATTCGGGTGAGCAACATGTCCTAGTTTGGAACAGTCTCTATGGCTTCCGATATGCAACTAGGTCAATTGGTCGAAAGGGGTGCCTCAACAAGACCACCTAATATACCTCTCGCTCCTAATACCGAGAAGTGAAAGGAGGATCAAACGGTACAGCGGTAGTCCAGATCTAAGGTTTGTGTTCCCATCGTGGCAAAGCCCGCAACCGGTCAACCTTATAGCATGCTTTTCCAAGCAAGCCTCCGGCAAACCGCTCAGGAATAGCAGATGGTGAACACAGTGACTTAGGCACACCAGTGCAAATACAAATGCAAAGAAACACGTAAATGTAGATAAAACAACATATCATGAGTTCGAATCAAGTTCTCTAACTCCTCAGCGGAGTCGCCAAAAAACTGTAGCTCAACTTTTTTGCTCCTCCTTTCGGAGAGCTCGAATTGGTCCTACAGTTTGAACTCCTGTCACGGTTTTGAATCTAATCTCACAAAGTGCAATGTGAAACTGATAATCACCAAAGAGTCCAATCCGGCAAAAAGGTCTTTGAAAAATCGATTTTAAATCAAATAATGCCAAAATTGAACTGCTTTACCAGATTACAGAGTCGCCACCTAAATATTTTTTATTTGGGAAATTTAGGAACCCTAACTCGTGCCAAAAGTCACGCGTCCATTATCACCAAAGTTGCCTCGGCTCGGGAACTTAGGTACGAGAGGGAAAGGTCCTGAAATGAGCACCCCCGCTTGCCCGATCAAAGATCGGCCTCTACTATCATGATATGTTCTTTTATAAACCTCATGTGTTCTTACTCTAATTATTAGCTAACTTTACTATGTGACGCACACAAACAAGTATAGACTAAAATTGCAAGAATTAGAACATTTCAACTCATGTTTATTTTCGAAAATGGTTTGAATTTGCCACCCTCACATGGGCTAAAACACAGATTTGCCATCAAACATGATGGGCTTAAAACATGATTTGCCACTTCGCAAAATGAGCTTAAAACTCTCATTCGTTGAATTGTCCTAATTCAAAAAACAAAGCCTCCATCCACAGGCATTCATGTAGTTTAGCAAGTAAGCACATAGCCCCATGGCAAGCATGCTATTATGGCAACATTCACACTCATGCAAGTATGGTAAAGCATAAAACTTACAAAGTACTCCAAGCCAAAACAAAAGCTAGTTAGAAAGATGCATGATCCTAACTATACAAGATGCCTAATGTAACACATGCAATATGAAATTAATAGGCTCGGCTATCTAAGATGGCATATGAATGCAACAACTTGATAACATGCTTTGAAACACATATTCAAATAAGTATTGAAATTGCAATACAGTTTGAATGATGCGCCGAGCCTCGATGCATGCAAGACAAATGAATGATGCAAATATGCAAGAATAAGGTATGCTAATCGAAATATGACCCTAATCTAACCATCGAAAGCGGATAAATAAAAGGGAGAAAGAAGTAGGGTTGGAAGACACGCACACACACGCACCCTTATTACAACATTGCGTCCTCTCGAAGGAGGGTCCGAATGAATAAGCTAAGCTACACTAAGCTAAGCTAATTATTACAAAATGAAATTAATTAACAATTCTAGCTAATTAATTACAACAATTGAAATAAATTAACTAACTATTCTAAGCTAGCTAAAATATTACAAACCAAATTAAACTTATAAATTACAACATTTGAATTGAACAAGCAATTTAAATAAAGCAAGTAAATGGCCTCGGAGGCGAGGGAGACATGCATGCTCGGTTGGCTTCTTCCCAAAAATCCATCGCCTTGCCATCGATTGCCTCTATTTGTGCTTGTTGTGATCTATGAACATCGTACCAACGTCCAGAATGCCTCTACTCCAACACAGGAATACATTTGCACAAAAATTGACTGGTGGCCGGTCGGCCACAAAAAGTGGCTGTCAGTCACCTTAACTGGCCGATCGGCTAGTTTAAGTGGCCGGTCGGCTACTTTAGGTGGCCAGTCGGCCACCCCTTTTTCCAGACATCTATTTTTGCTGCAACAGAGACAAAGCAATGCATTTTTCAAGGGATGTGTGTACTGCCACCCTCCTTATCATTTCTCAAGCTCAAAGGAATACAGCCCTTGGCTCTCAAGCCATCAACCAAGCATTTTCAATGCATGATGGCTAGAAAACCAAGCTTGTACAAGCTTAATGAATGCACAAATAAGACTTGAAGGACCTCCACCCTATCACGCATGATCACAGGTGTCGGTAACCAAGAAAAGTGACACGTTTCATCACTTTGAGTATGAAACGTCCCATTTTTTTTGTGTTTGGATTAACGTCCGATCCAAACACATGCAATGCAATACGACATGCTTATCTTGCTCAAGTTTTACTTGGTTCATTTTGTTTACACATTTTACTTGCTTAAGGTTGTTGTGGTTGTATTTGTTATGTAATCGACCCTCAACAAGTAGACCCAACACTTGATTCAATACCCATAGTTCCAGAATTTCCTGACCTTTTTCCTCAAGACGTACCTAGTACTTTAGTTGACTAAGAAATCGAATTCACCATTAAAACCCAACCTAGTATGCAACCAATATCAAGAACCCCTTATCGCGTGTCGATTGTGGAATTGAAAGAATTGAAAGTGCAACTACAGTAATTGCTTGACAAAGGCTTCATACAACCAAGTACCTCACCATCAGGAGCTCGAATACTCTTTGTGAAGAAAAAGGATGGCACGATGAGATTATATATCGATTATCGAGAATTGAACAAGGTTACCATCAAGAGTCGATACCATTTGCCACGAATTGATGACTTGTTTGGTCAACTTCAAGGTGCCCAAGTATTCTCAAAAATCAATTTACGTTCTAGCTATCATCAACTAAAAGTCAAAATGTAAAGTATCGAAAAAAACTGCCTTCAAAACACATGACAGGCACTACGAGTTCCTCGTCATGCCATTTGGCGTCACAAATGCTGCAGTGGCCTTCATGGAACGCATGAACCAAGTATTCAAACACTATCTTGATGAGTTTGTTATCATCTTCATTGATGACATTCTCATATACTCCAAGTCACCGAAGGGCCATGAGCAACACTTGCAAACAGTATGTGATCACAAGCTATATGCCAAGTTGAAAAATGCAAATTCTAGATCACTAGTGTACACTTCCTTGATCACGTCATTAATAAAGATGGCATCTTGGTTGACCCCCAAAAAGTTACAACAATCGTGGATTGGCCACGACCTATTGATGTGTTTGAAGTTCAAAGCTTCTTAGGTCTAGCTAACTATTATCGATGCTTCGTTCAAGATTTCTCAAAGATAGCATCACCCTTGACCCAGCTAACTCAAAAGAACACACCCTTTGAATGGGCTAACAAACAGGAATGTTGCTTCCAAGAGTTAAAAAGCAGACTTATGTCAGCTCCTATACTAGCACTCCCTACGGGAACAAATGGGTTCGTAATTTATAGCGATGCCTTATACAATGGTTTGGGGTGCGTTCTTATGCAAAATGGAAAAGGCATTGCATACACCTCACGCTAACTAAAGACTCACGAGAAGAACTACCTAACCCATGATCTAGAATTAGCTGCGGTGATCTTTGCCCTCAAGATCTAGCGTCATTATCTCTACAGAATAACCTACAAGATTTACACTTATCACAAGAGTCTTAAATATCTATTTACATAGAAAGAACTGAATATGAAGCAACGACGATGGCTAGAATTTATGAAGGACTACGATGTAAAGATCCATCACCATCCAGGCAAAACTAATATGGTAGTAGACGTGTTGAGTTGAAAGACTACCAGAGGTTTGACATGTACCCTTGTTCCCCGCGAGATCAATGGACCGCTCACCAACATAATCGTGGTACCCACATTGATTGAAGAAATTAAAACACGCTAATGTGAAGATAAACTTTTGAAGAAAAAATATGAGAAGCAAGGAAGCACGCCTAATTCCGATTTTACCATAGACAATGGAGTACTAAAATTTTGAAACCAAATTTGTGTACCCAACATTCCAGAAATGAAAAAAAAATATATATATATATATTAATGGAAGCTCATAGCTCGAGATTCGCAACTCATCCTGGAAACAGGAAAATGTTCCACATTCTGAAGGAACATTATTGGTGGACGGAAATGAAGAAAGACATAGCAAGCTATATTTCCAAATGTTTCTAATGTCAACGAGTCAAGGTAGAATATCATAGACCAGAAGGGCTGTTACAACCACTCCCTATTCCTGAATGGAAATAGGAGCACATTACCATGGATTTCGTTATTGGGTTACTACAATCATCCTCAAAGAACGATGCAATATGGGTCATAGTAGATCGATTAACGAAATTAGCACATTTTATGCCTGTCAGAGTCATATACTCTCTTAACAAATTTGCCACTTTATATGTCAAGGAGATCATTCGATTGCATGACACCCCGGTATCAATTGTATCAGATCAAGACCCTCATTTCGTATCTCGATTCTGGAACAAATTACAGACAGCTTTGGAAACTACAGTAAAGTTCAGTACCACTTATCACCCATAAACTGATGGACAATTCGAAAGAACATTTTAGACATTGAAGGATATGTTGCGCTATGTGTATTAGACCTTAAGCGTAATTGGGACGAGCATCTGCCATTAATAGAATTAGCTTAGAACAACAGTTATCAAGCAAGTATCAGAATAGCACCATATGAAGCACTGTATGGAAGGAAATATTAATCGCCTATATGTTAGACAGAGGTAGAAGACCGAAATTTGTTAGGTCTAGAAATTATGTAGATGACCAATGACAAAATTTGACTCATCTAACAGCGATTTGCACTATCCATAGTTGCTATAAAAGCTATGCAGATATATGGAGACGAGATTTGAAATTTCAAGTAGGGGAGCATGTTTTCTTAAGAGTCTCACCGACAAAAGAAGTCATTCGATTTGGAAAATAAGGAAAATTGAACCCACATTACATAGGGCCATTTGAGATACTAGAAAGGATTGGCCTTGTAGCATATCATCTTGCCCTTCCACCAGAATTATCTAATGTTCATAATGTATTTCATGTGTCAATGCTCTAGCGATATCTTTGAGATTCAGAACATGTCATTGATTACGAAGACCTAAAAGTTCCAAACGATCTCTCTTATAAAGAGCAACCGGAACAGATCCTCGACCGTCGTGATCAAATTCTCCGAGCAAAGACTATACCTCTTGTAAAAGTCTTATAGCGAAATCATCATATTAAAGAAGCTACGTGGGAAACGAAGAGTCAAATGCGGGATCAATAGCCACATCTTTTCGAAAACTCAAGTACGACAAGTTTGATGATAGACTTCTATTTAGGAGGGAGAGAAATGTGACACCCTAATTATTTAATTAATTTGATAAAAATAAATAATAAAATAAAATAAAAATTAGATAAAATAAAATATTTAATTTCATAGTTATACATGCTAAAATGTAATCCAAATTTGAAGCACTGCTGCTACCAAACCATAACAAATTGTTTAGGGCCAAATCAAAATAACCATGAAATCATCAAAATGTTTGGGGTCAGAATGGAATTAGGGGAAAGGTAATCCAAAGGTGGCATTTCCAAAAAAAAGCCACTTGTAAAAGAATTAAGGCATGATTGGCGATTCATCTTGGTGCTGAGGGTAAATTACCTCCTTAGGCTCCAGTATAAAAAGGGAACCGGGTTAGTAACTTGGAGTAGGAAACTCCCCCCCACCCCCCCCCCCCCCAAAAAAAATAAAAATAAATAAATAAATAAATAACAAAAAATAAAAAACAAAAAACAAAAACAAAAACAAAATAATAAGTCAGTAAGTTCGAGGAGTTGAGGAAATCAGAAGAAATATGAAGAAAATAGTAGAGATCAATATTAAGGTAAGTCATATTATATCTTGAGTAGCCATAAATTATTTTATTATTTATGAATTATTTTATGCAAATCATGTTTTTATTATGTTGTTCATTTTATAAGCCCTTCTTACTTAAAATTTAAACCCATGAATATGATTGTTTAATTTTTGGAATTTATTTAACAATGAGTATATAACTATTTATTTTTATGAGTACCACCACGGAGGTCTCATGCTTGAGAAGACTTAAATAACCATTGGCCCTCTAAATTGCCACGTTAGTGACCCTCTGACAGTCCCATGTCTTGGGGGACATAAATAACAATTGGCCCTCTGATTAGTCACTTGTGACCCTTTATTTGTCATGGATCCATTGACCCTTTGTTCTGTTCTATTCTGTACCGTGGTTATGATTGTTTTGTATATACAATTTTTGTATTATATTTCTGTTATTTTAAATAGTTTATTCAAACCAAACTATATTCATTATTTAGCCTAAATAATTATCCATGGCGATTTGTATACCCTTATGCTCTTAGTATAATATTTTTCACTCTGTCCTGTGATTATAGCTATTGAATCCCTTTCAAGTGAAGAAACTTAAGGAATAATGGTTTTACTCCATTAATCAGGATGCAGATTTGAGACGAACATCATGTTTCTTTTATTTATTTTTTTTTTTATGTTTACTTGTAATTATTATTTGACTTATGTTATATGAATAATAATTCTCATGTACGCTTTAGATATTTATCTACATCTTTTATTTTATTCTGCTACATTATTTAATTTAATTACTTGAAATTATTCTTAGAAATTTTAGAAATTAATCCAGCCCTAGACACCGAGATGGGTCATGAAAACTAGGCATTGCTTAGTGGATATTTAATCTCCTCTAATTTCACGAAAGTCATCTCCGATCGAGAATCATATGACTTGGTGAAAAGTAGACAAAACTGTTTTCATCTTATGGAGCCATGTTCTTCCTACTATTACATTATACCGAGAGGGGACGCTTACCACATGGAATTCTACTTGTTGAGTTATGGCATTTGTTCTTACTGGCAAGAAGATCTTGCCTAAGGGATAAACCATACTTGAGTTAAAGACGAACAAAGGCGATTTGGTCAGATGTAGGTTGTCATGTGACAGACCGAACTTCTTAAATAATTTATAATATATGATTTCCAAAGAGCTGCCTTAGTCTACCAGTACCATTCTGATGGTGAATCTTATGATTTACAAGGTTACTACCAAAGAGTCGCTACATGAGTGTTGGATCCAAGTCAGATCGTCATCGTAAAATGAGATCTTTACCACCGATGGTCGTTCTCTTGGATAGGGACATGAATTCCTTCAGGTGTGCTGACTTCCTTGTCTTTTCTCTTATCTGATTTATCTGCTTCTTTGGAGGGATTGGGTATATCATGTTGAAGGTCGAGGTTGGTTGAATGCTTCTGTCTTTGTCACCATGCTTACGCTTGTGGCCTGTTGAGTGATTAACAAATGTCTACAAGTGTCCACTTTGGACAAGTTCTTCCCAAAATTGCTTCAAGGATTTGCAGTCTTCAGTGAGATGCCCATAATCTTTGTGATAGGAACATTTTAACCTTCGATTTCTGAGAGACAAATCCCTACCATCTTCTAAGGCCATAGAAAGTACGACTCATTATGGATCTTCATCAGGATTCGGTATATTGGTTCTGTGAAGGTGGTCACAATTGCATTGCATGCTTCATTCCGAGGCTTGGATTACCTGGCGATCGCATTTGACTCTTTTCTCTTCTAGTCAGATGATTTCCTTTCTTCCTTTCTTTGGCTTCTGGGCTAAGGATGCATCGAGAGCTACTCCTTGGCTCTTTTCAAATCGTCATTGATCTTATAGTGTTGCTCCATGCAACTCATTAGGCTACTTGCGTCAATGAGGAGATATCTTGGTTAGGGACTGTCGGAGCTTACTAGTTAGGTACAGGCCTAATTTAAATGATGCAACTGCCAATTGCTCATTGTAATTGTCAATTTCATTGTAGGCCGTCCAATATCTATTGGCGTATTCCCTTAAGCTTTCACTTTGCCCTTTCTTTATCATAAAAAGCACGTCCACCTCTTTGGTTCACAGTTATTAGTGATAAAGTATGAGATGAATGCCTGATGTATCTGTCTCTAGTCGTTGATTGATCGGGCTTCCAGCTTATGCTACCACCTGAGAGCCATCTCTCCCAGACTAGAAGAGAACATTATGCACATGATTGGCCCATTATTGCTCCATAAGGTCATGGCTTGCATGTAATGTGTATATGGCTAGTTGGGTCTCCTTTATTGTCATACAGGTTGAACTTTGAAGGAGCGAATCTCTTTGGTGGGTTAACACTATTGATGGCTTTAGAGAAAGAAGAGGTTATTTCTCCTGAAAAAAGCTTCCTTCAAACCAATTTTGGGCTTCCTTTGGTACGTTGGTTGAGCCAGCTCCTAGGTCGCTTTCAGGGGTCCTAGCAAACCGTTCTAATTGGTCTAACATCTCTTCCGCATTCGACTAGGGTGGTTGCTGGACGTTTTGCTTGCATCTATTTAGGGACATCCTTTTTTGTTTGGACGCTTTGCCTCTCATGTGCCTTTCTCCGATCCTTCTTTCTTCAGGCTTGCTGTAGTTCTTCCTTCAAGGTCTCGATTTGGACAGTGAGCCGATCTACTGACTGTTTTTGCCAATCATTTTCCCTTGGGGGGGTTATGCCTACCGAGTCTTCTAGTGGCACTTTGGAATCGTGGCTAAAGTTTTGGTCGAGCGTGTTCTCGATCAAAGTGTGCTAATGATCACTTTGTATCCCTTCTAAAGAATGATGGACACTCATCTTTTCATCGTTCCCACAGAAGCCGCGAATTGTGGAAGGCAAGATTATCTCCACAGGAAATGTGAGATGATGCGTTCAATTCGTTGCACTCTGTAAAAAGAAATCAAATGCCAACCCTCTGATGATCAAGTCAGTACACTAATCGACTATAGCACATAAGAAAAGGAAATATTTCTAGAGTAAAAGCTAATCAAGATTCGGTAGAATTGTATTGAATTGGATTCATTCTCCTTTTCTTTAATGCTTTGCTTGCTTACCAATTTATAGTTATTCTGGCTCAAATTTCATCTGTTGGATCATGTTCTAATCAAAGGATTTTTCTCACACCTGGTTTTGGTCAGGCAACATGCCAGGTTGCCCTTTTCTTTGGTCGTTGGATCTCTATCGCATAGATAACCTAGATAATGTCAAATGTTAGTGGCTAGCTCACCGAGCATTACGTCTGTAGGATCAATTTTATCAGATAACCCCTACTCCTACTAGGCCTAGCCTATGCCATGGTCTCTTCTGTTTTATGTTTGTCACCATTGAAGGATACCCAATCCGACGTCCCTCCTTTATTTTATAGATATGCCTTCTACAAGGCTATCTTTTATATTTGCTTGTCTCCACACACACATTAATTGGATGCCAAGTTGTTGCCAACTATCTTCCATAGGCTTTAAGGGGCGAGCTTGGACTTACTCCTTTTTATTTTGGGCTAGCGTGATTAGGTTTGTGACTAGCTCATATTTTTTTCCTCCACAATAATAATATAAAGTTAGTAGTAGCTAAATCACTACACAATTTAGGTGCTTGCCTAAGAACCCGTATAGAAGAGGGCTTACATTTTATTCTTCATATAAATCATCATTCCCCTTTCTCCATTAAAAAAATAATAATAATAAAATGAAGTAATAAAAAAAAATCACAATAAAAGAAAGGAAAATTTATTTATAAATCTTATCTTGAGAAATGGTGATCCAATTAGTCCCGAGAGTTTTTTTATAGACCAATTAGTCCCATTGATTTTGAAAAGGTAGATTTAATATATTATTTGAAAATTAAATTTACAGTTATACCCTTATTTCTATTATGTTATATTCTTTCTTTCTTTCTTTTTTTCTTTTTTTTTTTCTTTTGTGCTAAAAAGGTAAGATGCACAACCTATGAGAACAAATTTGGGATGAATTCTTATTTGGAAATCTTTTTTATTTGGAATGACTTGAAATGTAAGATTTTTCAAACATTTCAAAAGGAGTACAAAAATGACTTGAAATATAAGATTCTTCAAACATTCTAAAAGGGTGTGAGATTCTTCAAATATTTTTAAAAAAGTACAAAAATTCCTTAGTAAATTTTGAGCAAATGTATGATTTCAATATGTAACATTCCAATATAACACTTTGAAAAAACTCATTATTATATTTTTTTCAAACGTAACACTCCAGTGTAAAATTTCAAAAAAATTTCTTTTGTGTAACACTCCAATGTAACACACACAAAAATTCCTTAGGGTACTTTTTTCAAATGTAATATTCCAATGTAACACTTCAAAAAATGGATATGGGATTCTTGAAACCATTATCCAAAATGAATACAAAAATTCCTTAGTAAAATTTGAATAAATGTATAATTTTAAACTGTGAATGTTACATTTAGAAAAAGTATACTAAATAGTTTTTTTAGTGCTTTTATGTGTGTTACATTAGAGTGTTACATTTGAGATTACATTAATTGGAGTGTTACATTTGAGAAAAGTACACTAAGGAGTTTTTTTTGTGTGTTATATTAGAGTGTATTATACTAGAGTGTTACGTTTGGAAAAAGTTTCGAGTGTTACATTGTTATGTTTGGGAAAAGTACAATAAAAAGTTTTTTAGTGTGTTACATTGAAGTCTTATATTAATGGAGTGCTACGTTCTTATTCGTAATATAAGATTTGTTCTAGAATGAGGGAAAATCCAAAATCTACATAGTGCGGATTGTCCAAATGTATAATTTTACATTTGGAGAAACTCACTTTTATCCCTTAAAAATTAAACCCAAACGTTTAAGTAACTATCCTTTTATATAATTTTCACTTTAATGGGACTTTTGAGTTCATAAGAAAAAAAGGACTAAATAATTAAAAATATTACATTTTGAAATTTGTTTTTCCCCAAATGCATAGATGATTAACAAAACCATTATTGACAATACAAGTAAAAATTGTTTTTATAGAAAGATTTAGTTATTTATTTTTTTCAAAAATTAAAATTGATAAAATTATACCTAAGATCGACTATGTCAAAATATATATATATATTAAATAAGTTAGCCATAACTTCAATTTAAAATAATGTACCAAAACTTCAATATAAAAACGGGAAAGGTAAATGCTTTAGGCTGTATTTGGAGTACGAATTTGGAAAGAAATTTAGAAAGAAAAAAAGAAAAATTAGGTGAAATTGATGAAATATAATTATATTTCATACATCCTTTTATTTTTTTCTTTTTAAATCTCTTCCTAAATTTATATTTCAAACGCAGTCTTAAGGAGTCTTAAGGTATGTAACTGGGCATGTGGATCAAACCTGGGCTCAGATACTGAATTTGGAAACACTGGACTAACCTAAGGCAACACATTCAAGTCCGGGCCTTGATACAGTTCTGAGGTCTGGCCCAAAATATATGTGCTTGGGCTTGATATCAATTCTTCTTGACTTCCCCCCAAAAACAATTTTAAAATCAGACTGGTTGATGGAATAATAATATGAGAATATGAATAAATAGTGTGGCCAAATAGAGCCAAGTCTTCGTATTCCAAGTCAAAAGTTGGAGAGTAGTGGAATTTTGAATAAGTTTAGTGGTGGCTTGGACTGGTTTTTTTTTTCTTTTGGGTTTGATTTTTTTAATTTTTAGTTTGTTGATGGAATGATTCTTTCTATGTATAGGTTTGTTTTCCTTCCTCGTGAAAGCCGTTTCTACTCCTCTGTGTAGGTTTGGATACTTCATTCTGTAGAGGTTGTTCATAATTTTTGAGATCTTGTGATACCATTATGCTGAGTTCGATCTTTTTATCGATTTTGCAATGAAAATTTCATTCTTGATAAAAATAAATAAAAAAAGAGACAAATAAAGTTAAACCAAGTAAATATATTATATTTAATTTGAAAACTTAGTGAGATTTAAAATATATTTAAACTTGATTATCATTCGAGTTAATTTTAAATGAGTTTTAATTAAGTCGAGTTCGAGTAACTTTTTTATTTATTTATTTCTATAATGCATATAAACTTATTGAGTCAAATAATGATTATTCAAGATTTAAAATTTGTTTAAATTTGGTTCATTATAAATCAATCTCAAATAAACTTAAAATGAGTCACATACAAATCAAAATCGAATAGTTAGGTTTGTTTTACAAGATACACCATTACAACTTCTTTATTTTTTTATAATCAACAACTGTGTTCCAGGTAAGGTCCTTTGGGCTCACTATAAAAATGTAAATTCAAAAATCAAACCACACTCTCTAATCACATGATTCGGACAAACAAGAGTTGACCTGCACAACTAAAGTAGTGTTTATTTCCCACACACCTTTTAGCGTGATTTTCTTCGGTGGCATGATTTTCTTAGCATGCCATGGAAGACAAAAAAGCATTTTAATATCAAAATTTTTAAATCGTTTTACCAATTAAAAGATCTCATTAAATACATTAATCTGTGAAAATATATATATTGAAAATTTTGACACAAAATTTCCTAATTTCAAGTTTTTATTCTTCGTGTTGCACAAATAATTTGGGATGAAGGTAGTATCTTTGTATGCACTATTATTAGAATACCGATCCGAATTGTAGTATCTTCAGATTCTACAATCTTAATTGAGCCAAGCGAGCTGTATTGCATTAGGATCATAAAGGGATTACAATTTTAGTCTTAGTCATAAAATTGTGTAGAATGGCATTATGATTTTGATATTACTATGACTCCGATTCTATCCAAAAAAATTACTTATTATTTATTTTCTCATATACGTATGTATATATGTAAATCTATATATGAAATTTAATTATAAACTCTTTCTTCAAACATCTTCTTGAATTTATGTTAACTTAAAAGACACATTCTATATAAAATATACCACTTCTCTGTAATGATTTTAAAATTATTTAACATATATTATCATTGTTGATAATTTCTCTACAAGTCTTTCCCAACGATCTTACCTAATATCTCGATTTTAACAACCTTATTTGCATGAATAGGTAAGATGTTTGGAGAAACTGACACTCTGTTTGGATTGTGAGTTGAGAAAATAAAAGAAATGATTGTAATTTTTTACCTAGATGAGAATTGAAAAGAAACTATTATGGTTTCTCACAATTGTGTTTGGATAAATAAAATAAAATGTGTACTCTCACCTATATTGTTTGAATAGAGTAAATAAGATAAAAGAAAATAGAGTGTTTTATTTCATTTTATCAAAATAACTATAATACTCTATTTTTCTAGCTTCTTCCCCTATAGTAATTTTGGTATTTTAAATTTTGTTTTAATAAATTCTCTCTCTCTCTCTCTCTCTCTCTCTCTCTCTCTCTCTCTCTCTCTCTCTCTCTCCAACCAAAAAATAAAAATAAACATAAAAAATGATGATCTCATCACTTTTGGTGACAAACAAAACACAACTTTGATTAGAGTTCCTTTCACCATCTTTCACCATTTCTCCTCTATTTAACCATCCAAATAAATGAAAAAGTTTTCTATTCTTATTATTTTTTTATTTTTTTCACCAAATCCCACGATCCAAACCAAATGTGAAAGCTTGTTATCTAGAGTTGGTTTTCACTACAGGAAATTCGATTTTTAGCGGCGTTTTAAAAACGCCGCGAAAAGCCTCAAAAACGCCGTAATATTTTATAGCGACGGGTAAAACTTTCGCCGCTGATAGGGCCGCCGCAATAGCTACCCAACGTTTAAAAAACGTCGCTAAAAACATTATACGGCGTTTTTTAAAACGCCGTAAAATATTTGACGACCGTCTCATCCTCCGTCCCAAATTAACGTGTGACGTGGAATGACGTCATTTTGTGGCGTTTTTTCGAAAAACGCCACTGTTTTTTATTTTTTATTTATTAAATGTAAATTAACGCGTGACGTGGAATGACGTCATTTTGTGGCGTTTTTTCTAAAAACGCCACTGTTTTTTATTATTTTTTTTATGAATTAAATGTGTGACGTCACAATGACGTCATTTTGTGGCGTTTTTTTCGAAAAAATGCCATTTTTTATTTTTTATTTTTTTTTTGGTGGTGAAGGGTACCTACTGCTGCAAAAATATGAAATAAAATACCATTTTGAATGATATGTTAGTTTTTTTTTTTTTTTCTTTCATTAATTGAAATTAGGGAATATTTTATTAAAATGAAGCTATTCTTAATTCCATTTGAATCGTTTCTTGTATGACAAAAAAAAAAAAAAAAAAAAAAGAACACTGAAATGAGGCGGCACATCCCTTAGAAACTACTACTAACATCAACTGCAACACAACATAAGAATAGCATCAACAGGGCTGTCATCTAGTTCATTTAGGCAAAAACATACATCATCTGGTTTTCCGGTTATCAAAACAGAACTAAAATAGTAATAGTAATAGTAAAATTGTAGTAATAACAACAATGAAACCAAACTAGTAACATCCATCATAACAGCAATATTTACAGAATCAAAATCTTGAACCACACTGCTAACTCCACATTTGTTGACTAGGACTTGAGAATTGAGAATCATCAAGATTTCCATTAACACTGTTAGACAAGCCCTGCAAAGAGGGATACAAAGATGTTACCTACTTCATTTAGGCAGAAAAATGCATTACATTGTAGCTAGAGGTACAAACAATTAGACTATATGTTATCTGACCAAAATAAAATAAATGAATAAAATATAGGAACTATAAACATAAACAGTCAACACTTCAGAGAAAAAGTTTGTGGAAGAAAAATACCTATAAGCATTGTTACATACCTGCAGTGGAAATAAGATTCTCTCCAACAAACTGCTGCTTTAACAAAGGTTTCTGTAACATAAAAGAATGCACGTGTGAGTCCAATACAAACAAAAAAAGTGCAACATCTCTCTTAGAACTATGGTCCATACCATTCAACAATCGACATATTTTGTGTTGTTTTTTTAAATATTAATATAAAAATAAATAAACCGACTATATAAACAAATAACCATAACTATCAAGTTGAAGTGCATCATTAAATTGTCCCAACACTACCAAATAGCACACTCTAGTTGTAGTAGACAATGTACGAGGTAGGAATATGGCAGGGAAGCTTTGATACAATCCTGCATATGATGGGGAGATAACTATTTACATAAAGATTGTAGTCTATTTTGTGACAGTAAATCAAACATAGAACCTTGAGAAAACCCAAAAGAAAATCTATTGTCATCAACAGCAGACTTCTCTCCAACAAAGGAAAGCACTCAAATAAATGAACTGTGTATTTTGTTGCCCTTCAACACAATGCAGAAATAATTTCATCAACGGTCTATGAGATGAGACATTTTCTGATAGCAAAGATCTAAGTGGTTGTTTCTACTCTGGTTGAGGCAGAACCTTTGAAGACGATCCACCAACACCCTCCTAATCCTGATTAAAATGTGGTATTATACAAACAAATATTTACCCACATAAAAGAATGCACGTGTGAGTCCAATACAACACAAACAAGATGAAAGGTGGTAAAGATGGCAAGGCCAATCATTATTCAACAAAGGGGAACAAGAATGTGATATGCTACATAGACTAAAATGTGGTATTATGGAGACAAGATTAATGGATCACATAATTGGAATGTGATGAACTAGTTCTAATGCATGACTGGTTTTCTTTCAACCATCAAATCAATCATGAATATTTTAACTACAATGTATAGTCATTCAACTAGTATTAAAACTTGGTTACAAAGAACTAATTATATATAACTAATATGATTTGAATTATTAAACTAAGTTCGTCCATCATATCTTGATGTGCTTATGGCCTTTTCCTTCAATGTTCTTCTCCAACAAATCTCCCCATTCTCTTACCTTTTCTAGTTATTCTTAAAATTCAATCTATTAAACAAGAAAATGATTTGAAGAATAAAGAGATAATATTTGCATTATTAAATTCTATGTTGTGGAACAGAAGCATTCCATGTTTGAAACATGCATCCACAATAAATATTACTTTTGTTGCAGCGCTTTCCCATAAATTTTGCATCTTATTCTTATTCTTATTTTACTATGTTCTATTAAAATTACAATCCAACAGTCTATAATAGTATGGCACTTAAGTGCAGACTACATGCTTGTTTAGCGGCTCCACCATCCGCAGGAATGAATCGCTTGAAACAATAAAGATGTAAAAACACAAAACACTGAAATACACTGACATCTTATGCATTCCCAAGTAATTAAACAAAAAACCTATATAGTCAAAGATCCATTAGTAGTTAAAATACAACATTGTTGTTTAAAATCAGACGAAAACCTCTAACAGAAAGCAATTAAATTAAACCCACTATAGTCATTTACTCAGTTAAGCAATTAAATTAAACCCACTATAATCAACAAATAAGTGAGAAGGAGAAAGCAATCCAACTAGAATGGTTTAGAATGAACCTGAATTTGTCATATTTACTTCTTCTTCTTCTTCTTCTTTTCTTTCTTTGATATGTGAACCTGCATTTGATAAGAACAAATAACATGAATAAAATGTCATATGAAAATTTCATAATTAACTATTTACTCACTTCCTCGGACGAACGATGGCAATTAAACGATGAGGTGTATGCATGGGATTGTTGTTGTCAATGCACATGTGTAGCAGCTGGTGCAACAGGCCCCATGGCCTGTTGAGACTCCAATTGCTCTATTCGTGCTTGTTGAGCTTGGCTTGTGCCTTGCATCTCCATTTGTACTTTCTGTTGATTAAGCATAGCATCCATCATCTCTTTCATTTGCATCTCCATTTGTGCTTTATATTGGTTAAGTTGCTCTTGGACTTGCATTTGGATGATACGAGTTTGTTCTTGCGATTGCCTATATCCGCCTCCAAAGACATCTGTCGGAGAAGGACCCAATCCATATGTTCGAACACGACCAGGTCGCTCAGGCCCTAGAACCTGTGTGATAATTTCTTCATCTGTAGCATTGGATTGCGCCCCAAGATCCTTCATTTGTGTCTACAATTGTTAATTAGTAATTAGCCACCAATAAAATTTAAAGGTATTAACTATTAACTAAAGTGCAGATTTGATCTTCACTACTATGGTTAACCTCTGATGATGATTTGTAACATTTTTTTGTTTTGAATTAGTTGTCAAAAGAGTTGTACTGTACAATTTCGGATGAGACTACATTTCTTGAGGCTATAGTGGAACTCGCAGGAGCTCCTGCGGAGCTTCAAAAGGCAGATTTACACAAAATCTTTGTTACTGTTTGGTAGTGTTTCCATTTTCTTCATTTTTTTAGCTTTCAGTCATTATATTTTGTGTTTTTGGAATAAAAAAATTAAAATGTTTAGAAACACATTATTTTCAGAGACATCAACTTGTGTTGTTAATCTTATAGGTTATGTTTGATCCAAACGGAGCCTTATGGTCAGGGCTTGTACATTCTCCATTGCCTAGGAATCACCACACTATGTTATCTTTTTTACATAGGCAAGAGTTTTTCATAGTTAGTTTCAGCAGAAAAAGTGACACTTAGAACAAGAATCTCCATAGTTAGTTTCAGCAGAAAAAGGGTCACTTAAAAAGTCATTGTTGAGTTCTGAAAAAAGCATTAAATTTCTCTTCCTCAGTAACAATGGAAATCAAGTGAGACTGAACAATCATGTATACAATTTATTAATGTCTAAGCAAGAAAAATATAGTAGTTGACTATATATATGATTTGAAGTTTGTATCTGATTTAAATCTATTCCCAACAAAATACGGACACATTAAAAACAGAAATGACATTAACCCATTTACTTTAGGTCTGAAAATATCTATATTTAGAATATATATATATTCTTACAGGATCCACTACCAAAATAATGTGACAACAACAGTCACATCATTCTGTATTCAATTGCTACGTGTAATTGTTTTTTAATTTGTACACCATCAACTTTATGCTTAATGTTTATAGTTTGAAGAATTGATCTTCAACCATGCATTAGGACATCTTTCGTTATGTATCAGCAGTGAGGTGAGGGGAAAAAAAGTACAGTTAAAATCGAAGCACATGAAAAATATGGAAAGAAAGAAAGAGAAGCAGTGTTATTCAAGTTGACAATCAGCTTAAAACTTAATTCACATAATGAGTACATTGGTCAGTGCTAGAGTGGACTAATAATATCTATACTCAACACGTAATCAGTTTCAAACCAACTATCAAACTTATATATCATTTTTCATATGAAGAACATGGGATGTCTAAATTCATTTGGTTTGTCAACCAACCTCCCACATGTCGATGCGCATGTAAACAAAACAAAATGGATGATTTACTCATGTCTACTCTCTTTGACTTTTTTCTATTAAAAAGAAAAAGAAAGAGAAAAACAGAGTAAATCAAAATGAGACGCGATGGATATGTTGGGGGACATGTGATGCATTATTATAATTATGTTGCTACATACCATGACCTCAGCAACTTTATCATTACTTGGTTTGTTATCCTTCGAGTACCCAGCCATCCACACCTCTAAGCGAGTTGCAGGAACTCCATTCTTCTTATTAGTTTCCTACAATTACACTTAAAATTAAGTAACAAAATCAAAATATACAATTTCAATTTGAAATATAAAGAAACTATATACCTCTACTCGAACAACTGAGAATGGTTTTTTGCCAGTTATGTGATTTAATGTCTTCTTCTTCCGAATTTCTTTGTTTTTTGTACTTTTTTTCTGTTACATATGAACACAAACACAAAATAATTTATTAATTTAACAAACTCATCTTATGAGATTACGATAGAAATCAATAAACAATTTAAATGATACCTGTGCCTTCCGAGTGCCCCAATAATAGACTAAGCTTCGCCATTGATGCTCATGTACTCTTTCGGGTCGATGAGTTAACCTATCAGCATCGTTGTCGAATGGCGTATATCCCATTTGTTTAACTCTAGCCTTACACTCTCTCCATTTTTTTCCAACAGATGCCAAAACAAATTTCTTCATTGACTCATCGGCATCTGTATTGACCTGCAACCAATGAAACAGCAGCACTAACCATTGTGCAGTAGGATTAATTACTATAACCAGTATGCTAGACCTTTACACTTTGTCCAGATAATTGAAACCAAACAATGGAACCATAGAAGGCAACATGTGCTGACATGAATAGAGTTTATGTACCCAACCAAATAAGCAGAAGCAGTTTTGTAACCATTCATAGCACATAATCTGATTTTAAAAATGTTCAAAAGAAAAAAAGAAAAACATATGTGGTAGATATTGCAGTGAGTGAGACACCAACCTATATCCCTATGTAAGACACCAACCTGGGATCCTCAGTTTGTTTTCCAGACTGGAATTGGTGCTAAATCAGTTTCCTTCTAATTTCTGAACATGAAAGGTTAGACTAAAAAGCAGAAACAGAAAATAAGAAACTGACAGCAACATCTAACAACCCCTTATTGAATAAGAAACGGCCATAAGATTAGGTGGTTTAGGGTCAAGCAGGCTAGCCCACATACCCATCAGTAAATTCTAGGATTGTGCTAGATGACTTCGTATGATGAAAAGCAAAAAGAGTATCAGTATAATGTTTGAGGACTTTTATATTATGGAATATGGATCTTACTTGGGAGTTTTAACCATGGGACAACAATAAGAAGAGTTTGGAATTGTTACCATGGACAGTATGGTTCCAAACTATTCCCATGGGACCACTCAACAAAAATTGCAGCAGTATAGTAACAATGAAAAAACACATGCAGCAAGTTAGCAACACCATCCAATACTTCAATTCTAGCACCCTTCACTCTGCTTCCAGATATTCTCAATATAAAAGAAAAGAAATAAAACACCATGCAATAATTCTTTTACCTTTACTTCTCTCCAAATTCTCTCTTTGTTTTCCTTCGGTACATGGCTCCAAGTTCTATAAGTGAGGGGCATAAGGTTTCCATCTCGAGCTAAAACACCCAAACGAGAAGCTAAGGGTGTATACCCATCAAACACTTGGTTCAACTCATTAGGCACAATATGTAAAATGCCACCACTTGGGTTCCAATCACTACCATGCATGAGTGTTGGGCCTCTCGAACTATGACCTACTCATCCAAATATCAATATCAAGTTAGAAGATACTTTTCTGCTATCTGTGCATAATGCGCATGACAATGGAAGCATTGTTGATATGCCAGTACTCTATATACATAACTTACATGACATTTTATGGTTCTTAATTACATGAATTGCAAAGGGGAAAAAAAGGAAGTATAAAGAATAATAACTTCAAAGAAGAAATAAGCAGTTGAGTGAATCAAAATTAGGCAGAAATTGGTGAAGAGTGCATGGACACTGCTGATGGCTGATTATGCCTCCAATGACAACTGATAATTTGCTGACCCAATAAAGAGAAAGCATGACAATGAGATAAAGAAATTTTTTATATGCAAACATATGACACTATTCTTATAGTTTTTTATTTTTATAAGAAAAAAAAAAGAAAAAAAAAGAAGTCAACAACGTACAGTAAAAAAAAAAAATTCTCAAGTTCTTGGACTGTATCTTCTTTGTTAGTTCATAACATAGAAGCCTTTATGGTTTCCCTAGAGGACCCCTAACTTACTTGGTAATTAAATATTTGGGGTAGAGTTCCCTTTTGCAAATGGAGTAGTGTCACTTAGTTTAAAAAAGCGAAATGTAAAACATCAAAAGAAAAAGAACATTAACAAAGAAATCTAATGGAGTAATTCAATTGAATAAAATAATTCATACCAGCAGTAGTGTCATGTGTTGAACCAGTACTCGATGATGCACTAGGCAAGCTACCTGGAGGATACCATGACATGGGTGGATCAGGTATGATGCGTGTACTCTCCTCTGAACTCTCATCTGAACTCCCACTATAAGAACTCTCATCTGCACTCCCACTATAAGAACTCTCAGAATTTGCAGAGGCTGAATGTTGCCTCTGCCTAGAGCATTGTCGATCTGTCATGCTAGTTAACAGAAGACCACAAGCATACGTGTAGAATTTTATGGGTTAGCAATGAATACAAAGTACAATAGATACAATAGTGAATACAAAAACAATAGAATTTTAATATCTAACAGAATATGATATTGTAATTTTAACCAGTTCAACACCATTTTTGGCACAAAAGAATCTACTACATTAAGATTTTCCAAAATAGTAAAAAAACAAATGACGCATTTTAAAAGCAAAGGTTTCATTAACATGAATATCCATGCTAAAAGCACAAATGTAACAACGAATATGAAACAAAATTACAATATCATATCATTTCTTCATCATCTTGATTATTATGCGTGTCGATATCCCAAGAGGTCCAATAGTTTCATCAATAGTTGTTCCAACTTCACCTTGTCTAACCCAATTTATGTCCTCTTCACAAGCAAACGAAGTTGCATCTAACTCTTGGTCACCAAATCCTTCCACTTCATTATGATGTTCTCCATCATTAATTGGTTGTTCTCCACACACCTCATACAAGTCTCTAGGTTTCATCTTGACTACAACATCCCAATCAGCTTCAACGGGATCATTAACATAGAAAACTTGTTGTGCCTGAGATGCTAGGATGAATGGCTCATCACTATTTTGTTTCTTTGTATATAACAAATGATTGAAATTAACAAGTGTGAAACCAAACCCATCTGCTTGATCCTTTGTTGTTGTCAATCGATGCACATGAATAGCACATATCTACGGTCGTATGAGTAATACAATTCAATAATATCTGTCACATATCCATAGTATGCTACTTCACCTTCCACAGGATTCATGTCTCTGGTACTTGCATAGCTACAAGTCTTTGCTTTCACCATAACCCCACTATTTTGAGTTTTTCTTCTCCACTCCCGACTCCTCGTATGATACCTAGTACCATTAATTATATACCCATTGAATCTCGTGGCCTTTTACTAGGTCCCAATGCCAAAGTTTTAATCTCATCGACAACACAAAGATTTTCAATAGCTAGAAGCTCTTCAACCTATTTTTACAAAGTCAACAAAATTAAACATCAACTAACAGAGAATTAAAAATTGAAAACATGAAAATTGAAAATTAAAAACATGTAAGTTATTAGCACTTACATGAGAATTAAACCATCTGGGAAACTCATCATTGTGACGGCGATCCACGTCAAAATCTTTGAGACGACGATGTGACCGCTTAATAAAATCATGATGCTCCCTATACATTTAAAGTACTTATAAAATGTAAGATACTTATTAATGGTATCAATAAAATTTTGGAACAAAGATTGTATCTTACTCTCGATATGGGACAACCGCAGCAGTGTTAAATAACACATACCGATGAGCTTGTACCCATGATGTGTTATCAAGCGCAAACCCTTTTCCTTTTCCTAAAGCATGACCCAGTAATATCCCAGGATTGTCGCTAACATCGTAATTCCTTATTGGTCGATTCAATTTTGACTCGACATCATCCAAGTACCTTGAGCAAAAGGTCATACACTCTTCAACTAAGTATCCCTCTGCAATTGAACCTTCTGGATGACTTCGATTACGCATATATGACTTAAGTGTCATAAGATACCTATAAACAAACAAATGCACACATGACTTTCAATTATAAACAAACAAATGACTACAACCTTAAATTGGAGTAGAATTGCACACCTTTCTATGAAGTACATCCAGCGATATTGCACTGGACCAGCAATCTTGGCCTCCTCTGCTAGGTGAATAGGCAAGTGCTCCATTATATCGAAAAAGGATGGAGGAAAAATTCTCTCAAGATGACAAAGTGTAAGAGCAATTTGGGATTGAAGACGATCTAACCCATCTGGCTCTAGAGTTTTGGAGCACAACTGCCTGAAGAAATTGCTTAACTCAATCAATGGTTCAACAACTTTCTTCAGTAACAAATTTCTCACTGCTATTGGAAGTATTTGTTGCATCAATATATGGTTGTCATGACTTTTCAGTCCAGATATGCTATGTTGTTTGAGGTTAACACGACGAGAAATATTGGATGCATACCCATCTGGAACTTTATCAAGAGTGTACAAAACAAACCTCTCTCTCTATTGTTCATAGCGAAACATGCAGGCGGCAAATAATACCTGTTCCCAACCCCTTTTTTAGGATGTAATGCCTTTCGAATTCCCATATCTTGCAAGTCTCGACGAGCATTTAAATTATCCTTTCCTTTCCCATCAACATTTAATATCGTCCATAATATATTATCACACACGTTCTTCTCAATGTGCATTACATCAAGATTGTGGCGGATCAAATTATGCTCCCAATATGGAAGCTCAAAGAAAATACTCCTCTTCCTCCAATTATGATCGTCCTCGTTGTCCTCTTTTTCCTTTCCTTTCCTAGTTCTTTTTTGTCTGTTAGTTGGTTGATGCTTAGGCCCTAGCTGTCGTAACACATTAGCCCTCGATAGCAAGAGTTGGACATGGTTCAAATTCAAAAGTTCCATCAAAAGACGCACCATCTTTTGAAATTTGTGACTCGCATTCAACCGGGCGATGCCCCATGTAACAAATTTTCCTTCCATTCTTCAAATACCGATGTCGAAATGCGTATGTTACAACAAGGACAAGCTAAAGCACCTTCGTGCTCCATCCGCACAAATTTGCATATGCAGAAAATCATTTATTGTCCACAATAAGACCGCTGCAATTGGAACATTTGATTAGTTTACGCATCGTGCGCCCGAACACCATTTTCCCACAATTCATTCGGTTCATCCACTAACAAGCGCAAGTAGACATCAATGTTATTGCGGTGAAGAAGGACCATCAATGAGCAATATCATCATCATATGAGGTTGTTTCATGCACAACCACGGTGGCAAATTATAAGGCATCACAATAACTGGCCAACTGCTGTGAGCAACATTCATTGCCTTGAATGGATTAAATCCATCCGCTGCTAAACCTAGTCTGACGTTGCGAGGCTCACTCGCAAACTTGGGATACAAAGTATCAAAATTTTTCCAGACAGGAGAGTCAGCAGGATGTCTCATTTTGCCGTCATCAATTCGGCCCTCTGCATGCCATCTCATTAATGAAGCAGTTTTAGATGACATGAACAATCTTTGAAGCCTCGGAATCAAAGGAAAGTATCTCACAATCTTTTGTGGAATTCTTTGTTGCTTCTTTTTATAATCATTCTTCTCACCCTCAAACTGTTTGTATCTAGGCATCTGACACACTATACAATCATCCCTACTAGCTGTCTCCTTCCAATACAGTGAGTAATCTCTTGGGCATGCATGTACCTTGTGATAATCGAGGCCTAATTCCCTAAGGAGTGCCCTCGTTGCATAGAACGACTTTGGCAAAGTTTCACCTTTTGGGAATGCATCCTTCAAAAGTTTAAGCAACATCGTGAAAGACTTGTCGCTCCATCCACTAAGGCACTTGATATGCAATATTCGAACAACAAATGAGAGCGTTGAAAACTTGTGACACTCTGGATACAACTCTCTTTCGGCCTCCTTCAAGAACCGAAAAATCTTTCGCTTTTCTTATCCTGCCTAGTTCGATATTAGAACTTCCTGTCTCATTACTAGCACGATGAACCAAGCTTGGTGGAGGAAGTCCGAACCCCTCATATATCATTTCATTGACTTCATCGCCATCATTCGAATCACTGACATTCTCATTCAATGGCACAGACGCCAGTAAATCTTCCCCGTGAAAAATCCATCTGGTATAGCTTGGAAGAAAACCCATTGACCATTAAATGTTCCCCCAAAATGTCTTTCTTTACTAGTTTGACATTCCGACACCGTTTACATGGACATGTGACTTCAATTGATAGAGGATTATTTTCGCATGCAAGTTTAACAAATTCCTTAACCCCTTCTATATATTCTGGATGCAACCTATGCTGATTTATCCAACTTTTATCCATCTGACTTCGTCTTACACTACAAATGTCACTGTCAAATCAACAAAATTTAAAATTATCATTTCATTTTAATTATTCTTAACCTCAATTAAGTACCTTATAATGCATGCGACATGACACCATTCACCTCTAACTCTTCTCTAATAGGTTGGTTCATCCTACTTTCCCATTCAGGAATGCACAGTCTATATTGTAAAAAGTAGCTCATACCGCTCTATCCATCTCTAACGAAATTTCGGCAGCATCTCCCCATGGTTCTCCAAGTACACTACACAAACTAGGTGTATTGCTACACCTTGTCTAGTATGCACCCGGAGAACATGAGGAGCTACTACACGAAATCTCTACGAGATGGACTATATTTCAAAGAGAACTACTAATTACAACATAGACTTGTGCTCTGAATCGTCTAAATGGACAATCCAAGAAGAGCCTCATCAAAGATGACTAGGTATCTCTGATGAAGATTCTTGAACGGGTCTACGGCTATTTATGCATGCATGGATAATTACTTGCTAAATTAACAACTGTCATGATTTTTGCATCCCGGTGGTGCAACTTGAATCAACACTATCAAGCATACTAGAAGCATTTCTAGCATGAAGCATATTAATGAAGAAACTAAAAGTTTCTACAATGCTCTTGATAGATTATGATATAAAACTTCATCAAGATAACTAGGTATCTCTAATGAAGATTCTACAAGAACAATCAGATTATCCTGATTGATCACAAAGTAAAAAATTCCATGATTGTAATTGATAGCACATAACAATGGCAAGTACTCGACAAGCCTAAGTAATCAATTTCATTATATAACAATGCACAACTCTCATTTTATCCACAAAAAATAATAATAATAACATTCACCAAATAAAATGGCTAATAGTTAAGCCTACTTAAAATTGTAAGGTATATGATGAGTTGATGTTTAAATGAGAACTTATTTTTGTAACAAACACTAGCAAAAGAGATGCATGCATTCGTATTCATGCCACTACTTCTATGTCTACGAGTGCACAGAGTCTAACCTTATCTAGGATGAAGGCCCAATCCTTCAAGTAAGACAAAAGCTTCAAAGCATCTGAGAATGGCAATGCCTGCAACGTAAACATTCCTTGTTTAGAAAGTAAGCCCATCCATGTCCACAATCCAAAATGGAATCAAGGAATTACTAACCCTTTCAGGTTTTATCAAAGGATGTTATCTAGAATTCTGCTGTAAAGAAAATGGCTAATAGTTAAGCCTACTTAACAGGGTCAATAGGATCCACTACAAACATTAATGAAACATACCACAACCAAATGAACTTCCAATCCTCTATGATGGGACTCATACAGAATATGTAATTTGTAGCAGATTTGATCTTTTTGATTTTTTTCCGGCCAGTGGATGAATTTCTCTCTTCAAATAGAAATTGTAACTACTATAGTATTGTAAAAGAATAGAAGTTGACTCTTGTAAAAGAATAAAGAAAATAAACCAGAAAAGTGGTGAAAGATTAGATTACCTCCTCCAATGGGATGTGTTGCACTGAAGAGTCTAACAATAAAATGGTCCTGTGCCCCAAACTATAATGAAGGCTATAAACATAGATCATCTCCATCCTAACTTCCTTCACAATTGAGCCAAAAAATTGTTCAGTAGCAATGTAAAAACATTTTGAAGTCAAATGAATATTTTGACAAGCTACTGCATCAAACTAACACACTTTAGCTTGACAAGTACAGAAACCAGCTAAGATATCTAATTGGATAAGCAATAACATAAACAGCAACTCTTCAATATAAAAGATGAAGATATATAATAACCCATAACATTGAACTACAGCATTATATACATAATTGCTGCTGAAACATTTGGAGTCGTGTCTGGAAATGAATAACTAGAAAATATATCCCTATTCTGCATGTTGGGATAGGCTTGCCCAAACCAACCAACCCAACACAAACTTTTTTTTGCCAAATCCAATAATTATTTATGTTGGGTTGGACCTGAGCCCCACTCTAACCTGAATTTCAAGTCCATGTAGGGACTGACTTAACACAAGCAGCCAAGACAAGCCAGACTTGGGAATAGAAGAGTGTGCTCTGCCTATGATAGATACTTTTCCATTAGCTATCTATAAATTTTGTATATTGCATGTAGTAAATATAGTGCCACTTTAATAACAAGTTAACTCTTTGCTCAAATAAAAGAAACATAAAAAGAAATCTAATGCAGCATGCATATATCTTTTATTTTATTTTATTTTTTTTATCAGCAACAAAAAAAGAGATATCAGTGAAAGAGAAAATAGAAGCACAAGAATAAAAAAGGAGGAAAATACATCCTCTAAGAGGAGAAAAAGAAAAAATATAACACAATTACAACTGGCATAGGGATTCCTTTAAAAGGTGCCAAAACCAACACCCAAAATGAATTTTCTTTATAGCCATAATCTGCACAAATCACGCAACTCCAAAGGGCCTGTGACTTTTTATTTGAACCAAGACCACTTAAGTCAATGCTGAAATCAATGGAAGATGTAATATGTAGCTATTAACGAGCTCTAAGAACTACTGTATTATTGATACCTTTCCAACTTTCATGACTAAAATAGCAACCAAAATCAAGAAATATAGATAGAATACTACTATCAAATATCCATGCATGCTGCAAACTTTCAAACGATGTCAAATTTTTTACGAAGAAAAGCAACCTTTGGCTTCTTCAACAATGACACTACCACCTATACACTATACTTTTGCTTTTCAAACCTAAGCACTACTTGACTAATCAAGTTTCTTACCTTGCAAAAAAAGAGTAAAAGCGGAATATTACAAAAACAATGAGGCCTAAAAGTAGTTTTTAGATGACTTCAAGCACATGCTGCATTGGGATTGTAATCACCTATAACAGCCATTACAACACTATGACAGACATTAACCACCTCTACATTACCATAATGGTTCGTAATAGCACATAAGGGATAAGGCTATGAAGTCTGAGTTTTATTCAGATCAATATTTCGGTTCATAAAAACAACAGAGTTCAGTAGTACAGTTACACAACATTATCAACTGATTTTAAAATCATGCTACTGAGGTATTGTTTCTCTTTGACCTTGCAGCTATGTTTTATGGTCTAGATGATGTATTTTTTCATTATATCGCTTTATTGTGTTTTTCTACCATTTATATTTCCCATAGTTCCTAAAAAAATTTCTTATCTTAAAAGATTATTTTGTGATTTTTAAAATATTTTAAGCCCTCTTTGCAGCAATGGTCAATACAGAAAACAAGCATATTATAATTCTAGATTTAAAGATCATATCTAGAACATCAAGATTTATCCACCAATTAATACCAAAAATAAATATAAATAAACAGTGATGTGCACTGCACAGAAACATCATTTCATACACAAAGATTACTACCCATTTTCTTGCTAATTGCTTTCACACTAATGAAGAGAAGAATCATTAAGAAAAAAAGAAAAGAGAAAAAAAACTCTCCCATCCCTTATGAATTGTCAGTTGATGTGAAAGCCCAACTCCAAGATTTAAAGAAGAAAAATCTAAGCACCAAACTTACATTAGAAAGCCTAAACGGACAAAACTTCGGCTTTCCCTTATAACCATATTTAAGCAATTGAGCACCCTTCTTTAGAGCAATTAATGCCTGCAAAAGAAAATAGGATAGTTTACAAATAAATGTATTGCCAGCCAAAGATTGCACATGAATATATATATATATATATGAGATCAAAAATCAGTTACCAAGTTTTACACAGCTACATCAATAGCCAACACATTTCCTTGCAAATGTGAACATTCATTCCACATTTTATAAGTCTCGTTTTATCATTCATAATCGTGAAGAAACTCAATTTCTAATACAAAATTTGGCATTTGTTTCACAACCATATTTTCCAGAACAAACTAATAATACAGCAATTCCATCAAATGTACTAATTCAACGATTAGTAAAAACATAATCTAGAATTATAATAAACATGCCCTTTGGTGCAAAGTCACTTAAAACTATCATCCATCTAATAATTTACATCGCGTGTTTTCGTCAGTTCTAATCAAAAAACAAAATTTGTTTAATACAAATCCAATGAATCAATATTTCTCGGCGGGTATCACGAACCAACCACAAAGAACATTAAATCAATTTAAGGGAAAACAAGAAGATTTTTCTCAATGTTAATTCTTGATACCAAAGCGTAGCAAAATCAAGAAATAGAAAATAAAATGTTTAAAAATTTTGCACCAAAAATCAGAAATCCAAGTGAATGAAATCGAAGCGAGAAGTCAAAATTCAACAAAAGATCCCAATTTTGTTGAAATCCACAAGCATACACCTTTCGATATCATGGTTGGCATTACCATAGCTCCATAAACAATAAAGAAAACAAAGACCAACATTAACAGAACAAAACACCAACCACTTCCAAAGTTTGGAAAAATTGATTCAAAGTAATATGTAGCTAACGATAACACAAACTAAAATCATATAACCAAAGATGAGCTCTTACTATTAGCTCGCTTCAACGCACAAATTTCGTGTCACTATTAGCTCTGTTTCAATGCACAAATTTGAGCTATCTAATCCCAAACCTTGCAAATTAGAGAGTTAATTGATTTGAAAAACAAACAAAGTAATGAAAAACAAACAAACCTACCGGCAGATTTAATCGATCGGTTCAAAAATTAGATTTCATATATTAATCATATATGAAAATTAATATAGAATATAGAATATATGATTAATATATGAACAGGACCTATATATCAACTGTGCAACCATTGATCCAAAAAAAAAATCGAAATAATCATATATAGGTCTGTTACGCTTGATCTAATCTGAAAATGAAAAAATTAGAGAGTTAATCAGCAGATTTGACAATGAGAAAGTAGACCAACAGAGATCGATCTGGTTCAAACTCGAACACCGGTTATGAGAATGAAAATTGTACCTGAGGTAAGACCAACAGAGATCGATCTGAGCTCAAGTTCGATGAAGAGATCGATCAAAGCTCTCCAAATGACAGATCGATGAAGAGCAACAGAGATCGAGAAAGAGACAGCAGGTTAATACGTGTGTGTCTTTGATCTGGATCGAATCGATGAATATCAGTCGAGGGCTTTGGAAGAGAGAGAGAGAGAGAGAGAGAGAGAGAGAGCGAGCTATGGAAGAGAGAGAGAAAGTGAGAGACAGAAAAGTGAGAGACGGAGCATGACGGTGTCAACATATACACCCCAATACGACGCCGTTCAACTGAGCTCTAAGACAACGTTTTTAAAACGTTGTCTTTCATCCATCTATAATGGCGTTTCCAAAAACGCCATAAAAGAAGCGTTGCAATAAGTCATTTTTCCTGTAGTGTTTGTTGTTCTGAAAACTCGAATTGGGCCACTCTAGAACTAATTCACTCAAATAAAGAGACGTGTTTGCTTTTAAAAATAAAGCATAGAAACATCTATAAACTTTTGAAATTTTAAACTTGTTTATTTACTTGTAGAAAACATAAATTTACGTAATCTAAAACTGTGAGATTTACTGTGAGATATAAAGAATTAATCTAGGGACATAGATTAATCCACTCAGAAAATTTTGGATCGGTGATTGTGTGATAGAGATCAATCTTTGTGATGTAAAGTCTGTGTAAAATTTATATATAAAATAAATCTGAATTACAAAATAAAAATTATGAATAATCACTACAAAAAAAAAAAAACAGCTTTGGCGACTAAATTTTTAGTCGCCAAAGGTCCCATTTTAGTCGCCAAATGTCAACATTTCACTTTCCCCGACTAAAAGTTTTAGTCGCCCATCTTGTCGCCAAAACATGGTCGCGGATGCCTTTGGCGACTAAAAAACTGTTAGTCGCCAATATATGTGTCTTCAGCGACGAAAATATTTGTCGCCAAATGCAATTTTATTTTTGGAAACTTTACATTTAGCGACTAAACTTTTAGTCGCCAATAGTATTTTTTTTTTTATTGTTAACACCTTTCCCCGACTAAACTTTCGTCGCCAAACGCGTACCTTTCGGCGACTAAAGAGTTTAGTCGCCAAAACCCTTTTTGAAAAAAAAAAAAAAAAGAATTGCCTCTACGCTCCCAATGTTTGAACCCACAACGTCCCAGCCCAACACTTCGCCCCCCACTACGCCAGCACTATATCACATGATTATTATTGCAACATATATTATTTATATACTACTTTTTACTGGTATGAATAGAAAATTATATATATAAAAATAATTATTTTTATTTAATATTATTTATGTTAAAAATAAATTATTTATTAAAAAAAATATTTTAGTACTTTCGGCGACTAAATGTGAATTTTAGTCGCCAATTCTTCATTGTTTGGCTACTAATTTATTTTCTGTCGCTAAAAGAATTGAATTCCGCCTAAGGATAGCACCTTTGGCGACTAAACTAAATTTTAGTCGCCAAAACCTCTACTTTGGGCGACGAAACTATATTTTAGTCGCCAATTCTTGATTTTTAGCTACTAATTTATTTTTTGTAGCCAAAAAACTTTGCTTTCAGCGACGAAAGAGTTTTTAGTCGGCAAAACTCCTGGAATCGGCGACGAAATTCAGATTTAGTCGCCAAATCCGGAACATTTGGCTACTAAATAATTTTAGTCGCGAAAAACTGTGAGTTTTGGCTACTAAACAATCTTTAGTCGCTAAAAACCCCACATTTGGCGACTAAACTGCCTTTTAGTCGCCAAAAGCTGTACATTTGGCAACTAAACTGTTTTAGTCGGGGAAAGTTGTCAATTTTGGCGACCAATTCGATTTTAGTCGCCATTTCTACGAGTTTCAGCGACGAAAATGCAACTTTTAGTCGCGAAAAGCGCTTTTTCTTGTAGTGAATATATGTGTTGATAAAGATGGATTCATATATTACTGAGATATAAAACATATTTTGCTCAACATTTACCCAATAAATGAGTCAACTCATAAATTCATAGATTTTCATAATTTTTACTAGTTAATTCACAAAGGAATAATGCAGTATGTGCAGTCAAATATGTCCAAACAAACTCAATTACCAGAAGAGTAATGATAGGATTCTAAATATTTTATTAAATATTTTACCAAATATCTCACATAGGTATATAATCCATATGGGACCTATATGGTATGAGTCTCACACTAATATAAGATATTTGGTAGAATATTTGATAAAATATTTGAGATCTCTAACATTAAATTTTCTGAATTTGCTATTTTTATAGGGGTGGGTGGGTTGTGCGAGCAAGGATCCTCTCTTTGGGCCATTGAGCTCACTTTTGAGTCCAATTTCGATGATTCGAGCTATATACATTTTAGAATTTGTCATATATATTATACTTGTAAAAAATTAAGTAGATCAGATATCGGAAGAACTAGAAATCGTTCATTAAAAAAAAATTAATGAATAATTTTATTGTTTAATAAAAATTTAGTCCATGTAATTTTCGATATCCAATTGGCTTGATTTTCTACAAATATGGTATGCATAACAAATCTTAAAATATAAATGATTCAGACTATCAAAATTAGGTCCAAAATTAGACCCAAGAACAGGATCCTTGCTCGGGTTGTGCAGCCACACTACCTGTCCTAGTAATTGTAGCTTTTATTTATTTTTCTTTTAAGTTATATTTGGAATACGAATTTGACTAAAAATTTTCAAAAATAAAATATGAAGATATACAAAATGTGATTATAGTTTATTTATTTTTTCTTTTTCATTTATTAAATTCATCCAAACACAATTTTAGAATAACAGTACTAATAATCCCACTGGTCCAATAAATTGGATTTGACACGCAAGCATGTCCTGCGGTCCTCAAGATCTGACTTTGATAATCAGGCGCATTTTGGCAATTAAAAAAAAATAGCTTTTTATTTTTAGTGATTTTTTTTATAATTATATTAGTTTTTTTAAACTTTTTTCGTCCGTCTTGTCGAGACGAATCTAAAAAATAAAATTTTTTTTTTGAAAAATTCTAAAAAAATCTGTAAAGACAAAAATAAGCTAAAAAAATTGTTTATTTTGACTTATTTTTGTCTTGTCAAGATTTTTTTGAAATTTTTAAAAATATTTACAATTTTCGATTCATCTTGCCGAGCTAAATCTAGAAACCTAAAGATTTTTAAAAAAAAAATTAATTAAATTCATTAAAAAAAAAATATGCTCGTCCTAAAACACCCCTCAAAACATCAAAGGCCTAGTTTGGGAAGACTAAATAAGTGCACTTTTTGACTTTTTATGAAATATGGGTTGAGTTTGGGTTGGGTTTGAAGTGGTGTGTTAGAGAGGTGATGTGATTTAAATAAGATGATGTGACTTAAATAGGATAGTGACTTTTTGACTTTTTGTCTTTTTTCAATCTTCCCAAACTAGGCCTAACCAAAACAAAAATATGTTAGGTACACAAAAAATTATTACCCAGCACCTATCATGTGACAACATACATGTGTTTTAAAAATTAAAAAATAAAAAAATAAAAAAAAATTAGGGTGGTTGAAGATAATTGTCAACAAGAGATGATTATTGTTGGAATGGATAATCAAAGGTTGTTGTCAACTGTCTTAGGTGGTTGTTGCTCGTAAAAGGTGGTTGACAATTGACAAATATGATGGCTAAAGGTTATTGCTAGTGGCTAGAAGTGACGTATGGCAGCGGTGTTAATGGTTGTTGATAATGGTTAGAGGGAGTAGGAGGATAAATCAAAAAAAGTTATTTCGAAATAAGTAAAAATATTTTTTTTTCAGTTACAAGAATTTAGTCATTTTTATAAATAATTTACAATTATTTATAAACAAAAAAATAAACAACAACTGAAATAATACAATGGCACATCGCATTATTAGTTTCAAAATTTTCACAAACATATAATAGAAAGAGGAAAAGAATACAAGGACATTTTATTATATTTTTCTCGTTATGATTTAGGAGGACTCAATATATAATTAGTAAATAAAAGTTGAAAATTGACTTATTTTATATAAAAAGTTATAGGTTGGAAGCTCAAGAGTTGACTAAGGAAAAAAAAAAAAAAAAAATAGTGACAAGTTAAGAAAACTGATGAGATAGAGAAATATTCTTAAAACTTGTGTTATGTTTCTTCACTAAAAATTGTAAGAATTTATAAGAAGCTTTTTTTTTTCTTTTATTTATTTATTTATTTAAGATCTAAAAAGGGGAGAAGCACCAATAAATCCTGAATTAGTAACTTGTAGACTGATTAGTCCTGTCTTTTTTCTGTTGAACCGATAGGTCCTAATGTTTGGATAATGTCAACGTTATCCTCAGTAAATTGTATTTGAAAGTTTTAATAGGGGGCGAAAATTGGTATTTAGTATTGGGTGAATTACCGATTTAGACATGGAGCGCACTATAGGCGTTTTTACCTTTTCCCCTCGTTTTCCAGTCTTCTCCCAACATCGAGGTTTCACATTTCCAATCCTCAAACATTGCTCCCGTCAAGATCCCAGATCTGATCTCTACGTTACAACATTGTGTTTGTGCCAAACATCATGGCCATGATCAAACCCTACAACATCATTCGTTCCATCATCAAACATCATTCATTCCATCATCAACATCCACCACCACCGTATCCTCCCTCACGACGACCACCACGACCGGGGAACCCGCCGCCTCCGCCACCACCGCTTCCGCGCGACTGGGCCTCGTCGACGGTGATGTTGCTCCCGTCAAGATCCCAGATCTGATCTCTGCGTTACAACATTGTGTTTGTGCCAAACATCATGGCCATGATCAAACCCTACAACATCATTCGTTCCATCATCAAACATCATTCGTTCCATCATCAACATCCACCACCACCGTATCCTCCCTCACGACGACCACCACCACCGGGGAACCCGCCGCCTCCGCCACCACCGTTTCCGCGCGACTGGGCCTCGTCGACTGTGATGTTGCTCCCGTCAAGATCCCAGATCTGATCTCTGCGACGTGTGGATCAAACGGACCTTCGATTGATTACATCACCGAACTGAGAGAACGTGGTGGTTCGCGTCCGAGATCGGATCGCTGTTGGGTGGTCGTCGTCAATGAGAACTGTAGGGTTTGAAATGGTGGTTCAGTCCTTTGCCTCTTTGATTGAATTGGAAATGAAGTTGAGAGGGGATCGTTTTTTGGTTCGTTTTGATCATCGTCGTCATCGGAAAGAATGTCTACTGAGATGGGTTGAGACATCTGAGTTCGGTGATGTAAAATTATTGATGTAAAATTACCGATTACATCACCGATCTGTTTGGGAAGAGGCTTCGCAAAATTATTGATGATGTCGATGCTGTTCAACAAATCAAAAAAATGTAGTTGATGATGTTCAATGTTGTAGTTGATGTAGTTGATGATGTTCAACATCATCATACATCATCAACAAATCAAAAAAATGGAGCATTTCGGATGATGTTCAATGTTAGTGATGTGTGATAATGTTTGAGGATATTTTATGATGTCTGGTAATGTTGATGGTAATATTGATGGTAACGTTGATGATGTTTTGATGATGTTGGTATAGTTAATGTTACTAATGTAGTTAATGTTTGGATGATGTAATTGATGTTGAAAGGGTATATAGGTAAAGCCTCATCAAAACAAATCAAAAGGAAATATTCCTTAGGACCAAATGGTTTATAAGAAAAAACACAAGACTAAATGGAGTAACATTCTCTCAATTGGGATTTACCGGTTATATATCATTTTTTTTTTTTTTTTTACTTACACAATACTGTTAGTTCATTACACTTGATTTCTAACTATACCATACACAAAAAGGGAGGTTTATCCATTACACATTTTCCATATTTATTTTTGCATGTTTACATAATCTGCATTAGTTCGGATATTCTTAACTTTATTAAAAGAGAAGTTAATATTATTATATCAAAATTGTGGCATCTGTTATATTTTTTAAAATTTAGGAGTGATCTGTGTAATTTACCCCCACCTTTTTTTCTTATTTATTTATTGGTGTGTGTAATGCAATGAGCTAGACATAAAAAGAGATTATTCAAAGAAGTCGATTCAGACTATGCGACTCCAATGGTTCAATAACCAGATGGTTAGCTATTTTAGAAATGAATGATGTCAAAATTATTGCTATATTCGAGCAAAAGTTATTCCAATAATTCAAATGTTATTTCTGTTATTTTCTCTTAAAATATCAAATAATTTCACTCAAAACCAAACGGATTGGGGGATGCTGCTGTGCTTATAGCACAGCAGCAACTGCTGCGAGCTAATGTGGCGTCGTTTTGCTCCGTTTTGCATTTATTTTTTTTTTCTTTGGAATGTGATTTGTCTTGTTGTTTTCTCAAAGTGACAAATAGCTGCCTCTCTTCTGTTCTTTATATATATATATATTAGCTTATCACTCATGCTATGCACGGGATAATTATAGATATTTATATTTATTTTCATTTTTTTTAATATATAAATTAAATACATGGGGTTTGACCGAGGAGTTTGAAAGAATTTAATAAGTGTTTATTTATTTATTTAAGAGGCATTTACACAATAATTACATAATATATAAATTAAATACATAGGGTTTGACCGAGGAGTTTGAAAGAATTTAATTATACACGGGATAATTATAGATATTTATATTTGTTTTCATTTTTTTTAATATATAAATTAAATATATAAATTAAATACATGGAGTTTGACCGAGGAGTTTGAAAGAATTTAATAAGTGTTTATTTATTTATTTAAGAGGCATTTACACAATAATTACATAATATATAAATTAAATACATGGGGTTTGACCGAGGAGTTTGAAAGAATTTAATAAGTGTTTATTTATTTATTTAAGAGGCATTTACACAATAATTACATGGGTCTATTGGGGATGCAAAAAGTAAGAAAATTATGATTTCATTTATTGCGTTATTCATTTAATAAGTGTAATTATTATAAATTAAGTGTTTATTGTAATCAATAGTGTAATTATTACAATCTTTGAATTTATTGTAATCAATAGTGTAATTATTACAATATTTGAACCAATCACCAATCACCAAGTCAATTTTTTTTAAAAAAAATATTAAAAAATCAAGAAATTAGGATTGACATGTTGGAGGTTCCACAAGCCTTGGGTTTTAAAAGACCCTTTTCCTTAATATATAGATATAAAAAAGTGTGACGTAACATACCTTTATATTTAATTTTTTCTAAAATATAATATTTAATCCGTGTGATAGACATAATTAAGTATATTTTATTTTATTTATTTGTATATCGAGATATTTTTTTTAAATATCATAATAATTAAATTATAATTATATATATGAAAAATAAGTATTTCTCAAATAGATTCCATATACAAATTGGTTATTATAATTGAAGTTGAGTTTGTATAAAATTTTATATGTAAATACAAAAGGCATGTTGATATATATTTTTTAGAAAAAAGTAAGTCTTTAGAATGTGTTATCTACGCAAGAGAAAAATGCTACTTATACTTTACACATTATCTAATTGTGTAAATTATTTGAAATGATTAACCATTGAGTTTTAAAATTGAAGGGGATAAAATGCAAATGGCTTATAATTTAACTATTGAGTTTTAAAATTTAAGGGAATAAAATGTAAATGTAATTTAAAGGGATTTACTATAATTTATCGAACATATATGTAATTTTTAAACAAATATAATGCATAAATGTGTGCTTATTATATTTAATTTATTCAATTATTTTTATTTTATTTCATCCAGTGATAAAATGAAGTGGAACATTATTCAAGTTATTTGTCACTTTGAGAAAACAACAAGACAAACAACGTGCCAAAGAAAAAAAAAATAAATGCAAAACGGAGCAAAACGATGCCACATTAACTCGCAGCAGTTGCTGCTGTGCTATAAGCACAGCAGCATCCCCCAATCCGTATACATTTGCTGTGACTTGAATGAGTGCCCTGAATAAACTTCAATTAAGCTATAAAATTTTAAAAAAAAAAGAAAAAAAAAGATATTTTTTGAATTTTTTTCTCTTTTAATCTTTAATTTATTTATAAAAAAAACTTCATTTGGTACAAGTAATAAATAAGCTAATCCCATAAATAAATAAATAAATTATTTAATTTTCCATGAAGTAAAATTCTTGTCAGTATGAGTCAAGGGAGCGACCTCTGATTATAAATTTTATCGTAAAGAACACAACGAGCATGAATGTACTTTTTTCAATTTTATTTTGACAAATTGAATATCTTTTAAAAGAAATCAAAAGAAGACACTTTTTTTCCTCAAAAAATCCCCAATGAAAAATAGCAATAGTAAGCTTTTTAACTTACTATTGGAGCTCTAACAAGTGTACATGGAGATGCATAGAGTATTCAAAATATTTTACAAAAGTGAGAAATGCCATTCAAAATTAATATTAAGGTATTACTAGGTCTCGTTTAACAATATTATTTTTTAATTTAAAAACTAAAAAATCAATAAAAAAAATTAAAAAACCAATAATTTGTATCAAAAAATTAAAGATTCACTTTTCTATCTATTTTTTACACATCTTTTCGTAAAAAATTAAAAATTCATCATAAATATATTAATTTTTTTACATTATATTTTAATTAAAAACTAAAAAATTACTAAAAAAAATTTTATTTTTAAATGAGTCCTTAATATTTTGCTTTTTTGCTTTTAAGAGAATAACATGGAATTGTCAACTTTAGTGGCACCCCCATGCGTTGGAATTTTCCCAGGCACCCTACTGTTGTAGAAGACTATTCCCGCAGTTTTGTCGGAACATAAGACAGAAGAATTAGGGTCCATTTTGGTGGAGTTAGCCACCCTACTCTTATAGAAGACTATTTCCACAGTTACTCGTGTAATTTTGACTCGTGGCCTGCGAGTAGTCCAAAATCTGCCCGCTGTCCGAGTTGGGTCCGACCCCTTAAGGTCCGTTAGACTTGAGACCAAAGCCAGCCCGAGGCCTTGGGCCAAGGCCTAGGCCTAGGCTATCGTTTTGAAACCTAGCCCGGCCTATTGACCGGCTCAAGACCCGCCCAAAAGCTCGGCCCGCCCCGACCCGCTCAAGACCCAATGTTATTTTAATAAAAAATAATGAAATTTTGATAAAAAAATATAAAATTTTTTTTTTTTTAAATTGTTTAGGTCTGCTCAAAGCCTGAACCCAAGCTCAAACCCAGGGGCCTGGCCCACTGACCCGCCTAAACCCTGAATACCCCTAGGTCTGGGTCTAGGCTTGGGCATGGGCCTAGTTTTTTGGGCCTTGTGTCGGCCCGGCTCAGCCCGATTTTTTGGCAAGAGTCCACAAGGCCCAACATGGGCCAAGCCCGGCCGGACCAAAATTATACCCATACCCACAATTTTGTTGGAACATAAGACAGAAGAATTAGGGCCCATTTTGGTAGAATTTTTATTTATTTATTTATTTATTTTTTTAAGTTAAAAGTTAATAGTTAGCAAGTAAAAGCTAAAAATATTATTACTTCAATTTTTAAATGATCAATTTTTTTAGCTTATTTAAGTTGTTTTTGTCGAAAAACTATAAATAAAAGTTATATCAAATAATCTAATACAAATTTTTATATTAAAATAAATTAAAACCACCTCTCAAAAACTGTAGCAAACCACCCACAAATGTGTTGTCTGGTAAATTAACACCATTAAAAATTTTAAAAATGAAGTTGAAAAGTAATTATGGTTACGTAATTCTTTTTAATCAGATAACATTAAAATAAAAAATAATAAATAAATAAATAAAACATTTCTAGTGCCATCTCTTATGAGACTTTTCAGAATATAGAAGTCAAAAAAAATTATTTTCAAGACTGGAGGCTTAATTACACCTTAAATTATTTATTCGGTAATATTATATGTCCCAATTAATATAAATATTAATATATCAATTAGTATTATATCATTATTATTGACTCCATCTATTATACAAATTATAAATATTCAAAACTTTTAAAATTATGACAAATTATCTGTTAATATAGTAATTAATACATATAATATTATTCTTATCCATTTTACCAGTCTTAATCAACACCTTTATTTATTTATTTATTAATGAATTAATTTATATTGGTCTTTATTCATGCCTCCTTGTTTTCAGTCTCTAGTAGTAGTACCTCCATTGATTGGACGAAAAATTTACATTCCATTTTGTGAATTGTCTTGGAACAATTTTCTGTGTAAACAATAAAATTGAAACAAATAAAATAACTTATTTATAGAAAGTTCTTGTTTCGGTAATAAAACAGCAAGACTATAATCAAATTGAGTGTATGACACTTGTTGGAGTAATTTTCACTGTATTTAAAAGATTTTAATTATATTGTGTACAAAACAACAATTAGAATTTAAAGAAATAAAGAAAATGAGAGAATTTGTTTGATTACAAAAATCAAACTCGAAATAAAAATAAAAATAAAAATAAAAATAAATAAATAAAAACAGATTTTATTTTGTTATAAAAACAAAATTAAAATCTGATTTAAATAAATAATAAAATAGAATAATAAATTAATCAACTTACTTGATTAATTTCTTTGAATAATTATCTAATCAAGTCCAGTGTTTGACACTGTATCCTTAAGACAGATTCGTCCTCTCCACGGTGCTTTCAGAATTTGGACGTCTATTTCCCAGGATGAAATGATCTTCTACAAACAATAGCAACACTACAAATTGTTTGCCTTACGAACACACTAAGTGTTTACACTCTTTCTTTCAGAAATTAAATGCAGCAAAACGCATAGAGATTTATAGTAGAGGATGGAGTACGAAAATTGGAGTTAAATCCAAATGAGAGGCTGGCCTATTTATAGATGTAAATGTGGCTCTTGGTTTTGAATTGAACATGTATGATACCTGTTGGCTTTGAATTCAAACAGATTTGAATCTGTTGGGTTTAAATTTAAACAGATACAAAAACGGGAATGGCCCTGTTTGGGTGTACAATAATACCAAACTAGTTTATTTCTGTTTGAAAACGGGAAGGGCCCTGTTTGGATGTACAGTAAATCCAAACCAGTTTTATTTGAATTCTAGATTTTATTTTACCAAAAATTAAATTAAATTCAAATATTTTTGGCACAAAAAGATTAGTATTGGGCTGAACAAGCCCAACCCAACCTCACACCACGCACATGCGCCCAGCCCTTTAACCAAAAATGAAATTAAATTCAAATGTTTTTGGCACAAAAAGATTAGTATTGGGCCGAACAAGCCCAACCCAACCTCACACCACGCACCCGCGCCCAGCCCAACCCAGCCCGCCGGACCAACCGGACGGCGGCGCACACGCGCGTGTGTGGTGATTTTTGAGTCCAATGGGTCTAGCCCATTTTTCCCATAACCTCTCCCTCTAAAACACTTGGGTATCCCTTGGGGCACACCCTAAGTACCAAACCCATGCCTTATAAACCCTTTCAAAACCTCCCACCAAATCAATGTGAGACAAGCCTTATTCAAACCTTTAAGAAATTTCCACCAAAACTCCATTTCCATGGAGTATACTTTGGTTTCAATTTCCCATTCACTCGGTAATGGTTTTGAGCAACCAAATATACCACGTGAATCACAACGCGGCATAGAATGCGTTACCACTTTGACCCGAGTAAATCGATATACGGGGCCCACCTAAAAATTAGATCAAACTTAAGATAAAATTCTGGCTTTACCCAGAATTTATAACCATTTCCAACAATTCCCCACATGAATGGAATTTGATAACAACGGAAATGCAACAATATGTAGATTTATCGAAAGAGTATAAGTCGAAAATATCTTGCATCAGGATAGGTAGTTTTCGGCCTTAAACCTTCCCTAGTGATAACCTATCGGACTTACTGGCTAACCAATGGACGCGATGCCTTGAATTGTTCAGCCGTTTGTGTAAGCCAAGATAATAGATTTCACACAAAATATCTTCTAACACATCGTGGTTCTCACTATTGTGTTCATTTTGGCCTTGAACGCTCCTGATTTTCGTGAGTGTTTCTAGAGAATGTAGCCTCTTTCATTCTCATAGAACCGGCCTAGTTCAACACTCATATAGGTGATTCTTATTGTGAGTATCTCCTTATACTCGTCTTGATTTCCATGCATTAATCAAGATATAAGTAATCATTAAAAGAAAAGCTTATCCTTATACCCCTGTATACAACAAATGTTGCAGATATCACTCTCACCATAGGAATGGATAAGGAATTTTAATCCCTTGGTGATTTCTGGCAAGCCATACATAACTTAGTTGTCCCTTTGAACTTAGTTCTTGGGATCTCTAGTCATATAAGTAGGGTTACCATTATGATGACTCTTATGTAATAGGTTTTAATCACATTCCCTTCGATGAACTGTACACTAGCTCTTTTGTCAAACCTTTTATTAACGGATCCGCAATATTCTCTTTAGATTTTATATAATCTATTGAGATTATTCCGTTTGACAACAATTGCCTTACGATATTATGTCGACGACAAATATGTCGTGACTTACCGTTATACATATGATTCTGTGCCCTACCTATTGCAGATTGACTATCACAATGAATGCAAATAGCTGGTACAGGTTTTGGCCACATCGGAATGTCTTCTAAGAAATGACGAAGTCATTCTGCTTCTTCTCCTACTTTGTCTAAAGCAATGAACTCGGATTCCATTGTGGATCGTGCGATGCATGTTTGTTTCGTGGATTTCCAAGAAACAACAGCGCCTCCCAGAGTAAAGACATATCCACTTGTGGATTTTGAATCTTTAGTATCCGATATCCAATTTGCATCACAATAACCTTCAAGTACTGCTGGATATCGAGTAAAGTTCAAACCATGATCATAGGTGAATCTTAGATATCTAAGAACCCAAATGATCACTTTCCAATGGTCTTCTCCGGGGTTACTAGTGTACCTACTCAATTTACTGATAGCATTAGCTATATCTGGACGAGTAAAATTCATTAGGTACATTAGGCTTCCAATGATTTGGGAGTATTTTAACTGAGACACTACATCACCTTTATTTTTCGATAAATAAAGGCTGATGTCTACAGGTGTTCTAGCTAAATTCAAATAATCCTTGATAAATTTATCAAGAATTTTCTCAATATAATAAGATTGAGATAATGCATATCCGTCAGATGTTTTAGTAATTTTCATTCCTAATATAACATCTGCGACCCCTATATCTTTCATATCAAATCTTTTGTTTAGCATTTGCTTAGTTGATTTGATCATGTTTTGACTGCTTCCAATGATAAGCATGTCATTCACATAAAGACAAACTATGACATATCTGTAACACGTCCGCGAGGGACCTCGCGCTACAGTTTGGACTCGATTTGTGTCGCGGTTCTAAATCTGAACCAAAGAGTCCAAATCCGGCAAATCGTTTGAGAAAACAGATTTTTTGAAAAGTAGTGCCAAACATGGACTGCTTTGCCAGATTACAGAGTCGCCACCTAAATATTTAAAATGGGAAATTTAGGAAACCCTGACTCGGTGCCGAAGGCCACATGTCCGTCATCACCAAAGTGGTCTTGGCTCGAGCTTGGGTACGATCGGGAAGGTCGACTATGAGCACCCCTTTCGATTCAGCAAGACCGCCTCTACTAACCGTGATATCCGTTTTGAAAACTTTATGCGTTCTTATTCGGTTATTAGCCTAGAATTACTATGTGATGTGCACAACACAAAAGTATAGACTAGATTGCCTAATTTGGAAATAAACATTGCATATCCGTTTTGTCTCGAAAAACGTGTCAGATTTTGCTACTCGCAAGTAGGCTAAAATACGGATTTCAATGAGTTGTCCAACTCAAGCAACCCAACCTCTACCCACAGGCATTCAAACAGTTTATCTCACATAAGCATTTAGCCGCATGGTAAGCATACTGTCATGGCAACATTCACACGCATGTGGTATGCTAAAGCGTAAATACTTACATCGTACTCCGTGCCAAAAACAAAAAACCGGTTAGCAAACATGCATGACCTAGTTCATGTTAAATGGCTAATGCAACACAGGCATAGATGCAATCTAGAGTAGGCTCGGCTAACCCTAAGATGGCATGTGAAATGCACTTTATTTGATGCACGTATTCAATTTGGAATTGAAAGTACGATGCAGTTTGTATGATGTACCGAGCCCGATGCAAACAAATGTATGAATGCACGCATGCATAGCATGAGGTATGCTAATTTAAATATGCCCTAATCTACCATCATAAGCAGGTAAATAAAAGGGAGAAAGAAATGGGGGTTGGAAGACATACACCCACTCACCCACACTTATTACAATTGCGCCTCACTCGGAGGGACCAAAATAATATCTGATCCAAAAATAAATGAATAAATATTACAAATTCTAATTCTTGAATAAATAAATGTGAAATAAAGGGGCCTGACCCCTCGCCTCGAGATCTTGGATGATGCATGCTCGATCCGACGGTTGCAAAAATCCGTGTCATGGCATTCTTTACTTTTTCTTGCCTTGCCTCTCCAAAAATTCCCAAAGTTTCGTGAAACCTCCCAAATGATCTGAAATACCCCACCCATTTGGGGAAGGGCTCATCATTCTTTGAGATTGACCACCGTGCATGTGGAGTTTATCGGCATAAAAGCAGTGCCGATCGGCACAATAAAGCTGCCGGTGGCGAAAGTCCCCGCAGCTACGTGACAGTTAATGATGGCAAAGAAGACAAAGAATGCATGGCATGGGTTTTGGGACAAATGTATGCACAGACACACTCCCTATCATGCAATGGACTCAAGGGAGCGTGGCCCTCGACCCCCGGGCCACCAATCACGCATTTCAATGCATGATGGCCCAAGAAGCCAAAGTGTGCAACTTCAATGTGGAATGAAATGCACATAAACAAACAAAGAGCTTAACCTCTATCATACTCAATTTAAGAGGTAAAGCATGCATGTCAAATGCAACCTAAGCATGCAATCTAACATGCAAGTATATAAACATGCTAGGCACACAACCTAAGCAACACATACAAAGTAAGCATGCTACAACACATGAGGGAATGGACTTAAACTAGATTAGGCAGCCTCAAACAAGCCTAAAACAGTGGCCATAAGATGAAAATGAGGCGCCTCGAAATGCGTGCACACTTGCATAAACCGGCGATGGCATATCTGATGCAATATGGCTAAAGTGGCATATACAATGCAACATGGACTTATACTAACATGAGAGAGCCTCAACCACACTCACATAAGAGGCCGTGAGATGAAAATGAAGTGCCTCGAAATCGTGCTGCAGACGCATAACCGAGGCAATGACATAAAGGCATGAAATGGCATGGCAAATGATATGCAAACATGCTAATGGAATTTCAGTAGCTAAATGAGGGGCTAAACAGCCCCGAATCATGGCCAAAGTACACCCGATGCACGGAATAGTCCCGAAACATGAATTTTGGCACCCGAAATGGCCTATAGCTATGCCAAACATGCAAGATATGAACATGAAGTATGAAGACAGCAGCTAGAAAGTCCCAAAACAAGCATTTTTTCAGTATAAAGCATGGCAAAACAGCAAACAAAAATGAGGCTAAACTAGCATGCGAAAATGGCCCCAAGAGCAAGCTATTGAAACAACCCACAGCTGCCGTCCAAAAATAGAGAAAGGCCCTTCTTCAATGTTGAAGAGGGGCCCGAAAAATAGTGTTTTACAGTTTATGGTCAGCCCCAAAAACAGATACAAGTGGGCTCAAAATGTCATACAAAACAAGGGCAAAATGAGGCCACAACATGAGGTATGCAAATCATTCACTAAACAGACAAAAACCCTTCATGAGACATGTAGAGGGGGTCAAACTAAGACCCTTTTCAGGCCTGTCGAAGACCCAAAAACAGAAGCATGGTAGGCTAACAAACCGTGCAAAAATGAGGGTAAAACATGGATTCTAAAGCAAGTAGCACATGGAGTATGCAAACAATGTTGAGCCCTTCAACAATATTGAATAAGGACTCAAAATAAGCCTACTTACAGCTTACATTTTTCCTCAAAACAGATTGCACAGCAGCCAAATATACTATGCAAGAATCATGGCATACAAGAGGATATTGAGATAGGTGCTAGATGCAATCACCAAACAGCAAGGGGTCCTCAATAAAACATGAAGAGGACCCCAAAATAAGACTATTTGAAGTTTGGGTCGGAGCCCAAAAGTGCTTGCAAGAAAGGCTTAGATATGAAGCAAGAAAAGGCTAGAAAGGGGAAGATGAAGACTTAGCCTTGAAGACCAGCAAACTTGCAGGTTTTGATGGAAGAAAATGAGCTCCTAACCTTTGCAAATGTCCCCCAAGTCGCTGGTGTGGAGTGTGTATGAGTTGTGCTATGGGTTGATGGAGGAATGGCCAAGAATAATGGACTTTTGGAGGTAAAGGAGTGAGATATAGAGAGAGATAGAGGGTTGTATCTATCTATATCAGATATATATCTATATATCTCTGGTTTTTGTTCCAAAACTCCCCAACCCTAGACCAAGGAGAAGAGAGCTCTCTTTTATAGGCAATGTAAAGCCAAGACTTAGAGGCTAAGTCATCCAAAAGGGGTCAAGGGGGGGGGGGGCAAAGCTTGTAAGGGAAGCTTGGACAGCTGGTAAGGCTTCTTGAGGAAGCCAAGACAAAGGGCCAAGGCTCCCCCAAGAAGCCATGAGCCAAGGGTGCACCAAATGGGGTTCAAAGGTGCAAAAAGGATGCAAAATAGGCATATGGATGCACGTGGGTGCAGTTACATGCATCCCGGTAGCACTGGCATGCACCAAGCTTGGGGGGTGCAAAGGGTTCAAACCGGCCAGAAGATTCGATCATTGTCCAAAATAAAGTGCCGGTCGGCACTCTTTTCTGCCGGTCGGCTAAATAGAGTGCCGATGGATGATTCCTTGGTCAAAACATGGCCGGTGGGTATGAAAATCGAAGCCCCGGAAGTTAGCTTTCCAATGGCGCAAACTTTGCATCAAAATTCCTCCTATGCAAAAAGTTATGCCCTTTTCCGTGAAGTCGCGCAGACTCGATCCAACCGAGATGATCCCCTGCTTCAACCCAACATATCTCCTCCACCCGGACTTGGCTTTGGGAGATTCTTGAGTACAAAGTGAAGCCCCGGAAGTCTTCTTTCCAACGATGGTGGCCTCATAGCTTAACTCCAAGTATGCAATTGAATAAGCCCGATTCAGCGAGGGCTGCTCGATTCTCTCCTACCTGGATTCTTGGCGAACTTCTTCTTCAACCTATTTTCTCCCCTCCTCTCCTCTTTTCTTCAACTCCAAACCCTTAAACAAAGTGTTTGGGAAGATTTGCCTCTCTTCTTGCCGAAAAGGAACTCATGCCTGCACATCTCTCAACACCGAGCAAACCATCGGTAATGCCCGAGTCTTGAGGCGGTCAAAAATGGGGTGTCTGATTGCCCCTCTTTGTGAGAACTCGAAAGTCATAACAATGACCGAGTGAATGTCAAAGCCCGAGACGACCCATTTTTGACAGGTAAGACTTGGACAAACAAACAAAATATCAATAAATAAATGGTTGTGCCCTCAGGCTGCCTACGTATCCCTTTGCAAGGAATCAAACCAGCGTAGTTCAGGGGCAGGATGCAAAGTGATGCACAATGCAAGTGCATAACTTATGATCATGCAAAGAGAGCTGCAACATTTTAAGCGAATGCTATGCCAGCAAGTAGACATGAACCAAACTACATCTCATGCAGGAAGGATGTAAGAGAATTATGCAATTCTCACGAACATGTGTGTTAGATACACAAAAGCGAACAAAGCGTGATAGATACACTAAGTGGACAAACATGTGTGATGGATACACCAAAGTGAAGAGAGTGTGATGGGCACACTATATGAATAAAGTGTGATTGATACACAAGGTGAGTGCAGTGTGATGGATACACTGTATGAAGCAAAGTGTGATGGATACACAAGATGAGCATAGTGTGATAGATGCATAAAGAGAAAGTGTGTGATTGATACACAAAGTAAAAGTGTGTGATGGATACACTGTATGAAGCAAAGTGTGATGGATACACAAGATAAATGAAGTGAGCAAAGCGTGATGGATACACAAAAGGCAAACACAAAGTGTGATAGATGCACGAAGTGAACAAGTGTGATGGATACACAATAGGTGAACACGAAGTGTGATCGATGCACTTAGTGAACAAAGTATGATTGATATACTGAATGTGAACACGAAGTGTGACAGATGCACTTAGTGAACAGGAGTATGATTGATATACTAAAAGTGAACACGAAGTGTGATAGATGCACTTAGTGAACAAGTATGATTGATATACTAAAGGTGAACACAAAGTGTGATAGATGCACTTAGTGAACAAGTATGATTGATATACTAAAAGTGAACACGAAGTGTGATAGATGCACTTAGTGAACAAGTATGATTGATATACTAAAGGTGAACACGAAGTGTGATAGATGCACTCAGTGAACAAGTATGATGGATATACTAAAGGTGAACACGAAGTGTGATAGATGCACTCAGTGAACAAGTATGATGGATATACTAAAGGTGAACACGAAGTGTGATAGATGCACTCAGTGAACAAGTATGATGGATATACTAGAGGTGAACACGAAGTGTGATAGATGCACTTAGTGAACAGGAGTATGATTGATATACTAAAAGTGAACACAAAGTGTGATAGATGCACTTAGTGAACAAGTATGATGGATATACTAGAGGTGAACACGAAGTGTGATAGATGCACTTAGTGAACAGGAGTATGATTGATATACTAAAAGTGAACACAAAGTGTGATAGATGCACTTAGTGAACAAGTATGATTGATATACTAAAGGTGAACACGAAGTGTGATAGATGCACTTAGTGAACAAGTATGATTGATATACTGAATGTATGAAGTGTGATTGATACACTAAGGGAATAAAGTGGGTATGTGTGTGATAGATACACAAAAGGTAATGAAGTGTGATGTATACACTAAAGTAATTGAAGTGAATATGTGCGTGATAGATACACAAAAGGAAAGTGTGATTGATACACTAAGTGAAAGAAAGTGTGATTGATACACGGAATGTAATGAAGTGTGTGGTTGATACACTAAATGAAATGGAGTGTGTGATTGATACACTGAACGCAATGAAGTGTGTGATTGATACACTTACAATAAAGTGTGTGATTGATACACTGAACACAATAAAGTGTGTGATTGATACACTGAACACAATAAAGTGTGTGATTGATACACTAAAATGAGAATGGGTGTGATAGATACGTAAAATGAGAATGTGTGTGATTGATACACAAAATGAGAGAAGTGTGATTGATACACTGGGTGAACATGTGATAGATACATGAGGCAAACGAAAGTAAATGAGGTGTGATGGATACACTAATGTAAACACGTGATATGAAGAGAAGAATGGTGTGATAGATACACAAAGTGAATGAAGTGTGATTGATACACCAAGTAAAGAGAGTGTGATTGATACACTAAATGAGAATGAAGTGAGAAAAGTGTGATTGATACACTATAGCAAATAAAGCGTGTTAGATACACTGAGTGAAGCAAATGAATGTGTGTGATAGATACACAAAGTGAATGAAGTGTGATTGATACACTAAGGCAAATAAGAGTGTAATTGATACACTAAGTGAGTGAAGTGTGATTGATACACTAAGGCAAATAAGAGTGTGATTGATACACTAAGTGAGTGAAGTGTGATTGATACACTAAGGCAAATAAGAGTGTGATTGATACACTAAGTGAATGATCTTGAGCTTGAGGTAGAGGCATACTCATACTTCAGAGTATTGACAAGGCCTGACGAGGTGCATACGGAATGCAATCTTGGAGCTTACTGAAGTTGGAACAAACTCAGATGCCCGACATTTTCTTCTTTTGCTTTTGCTTTGCAGTCCGGAACCATATAGCTTCAAATAGGTCTTGGTTTTACTGTTCACACTTATCGGGGGTGGGCCCTGCAGTTTTATGAAGGAACAAATCTGTTTTGCACAAATGTGGAGAATGGCATGGCACTCTGAGCACAAGATGATTTGATTTCTTTTTTTTGAAATTAAGAAATGAGTTCTTAACCGGGTATTGAGCCTATGACTGAACACAGCGAAAAAGACTCAACAAACAAAAACAAAGGTAAACAACCTAAACACATCTATTGACACTCGAAACGACTCAAAACAAGAATCGAAATAGACAAAACAAAACACAAGACTCAAATGTGCTTGAGGAGCCTGTTTCACCGGGTATTATTTCCCACCCTTTCTCACTTGTGATTCTCACATCACTCGGCACTCAAGCTCTGTTTTTCTGAAAAAGCCCTTTTCTCACTTTTTCTCTCAACGCACATCTCTCTATTCTTCAATCTCTCAATTTTTTAATCTCCCCCCTGGATGGTTGATGGATAAACAGAAAGTTGTGGGCTCGTGCCCCTCGCATCCTGCTAGATTCTTCTTCTTGTTCACAACAGTGAGTTTCTTCCACAGGGGGGTTGTGCCACAACCGGTGTGTAGCAAATCAGAGCTAACATCGGTTGATGATGTCTTCTTTGGGGAGTTTGGACGTGGTTAGATCTGTCGAGATGAGGAAGTGGAACATCTCGCCCCATTCCAATTTATGCTTCAAGATGGCTTGATACCTCGCCGCTTGGAGGACGAGAGAGCTTTCGACCTTTTGCTAACTTCGCCAGTGCCCTATTCTGGCAGGTAGAGTGCCTTTCTTGGCAAGTATGTTGAAAATGGGGGAAAGACAGGAAGCCTGACTCAACTGTGCCCCTAGTTCATCATTTTGACCATTTTTTGTTTTAAAACAATTTTGACCAACATGAAAGTTAGATTAACATGCTTATTCGATTTTTGATTTGAAAACCATGCAAGTCAGGTTGTAAACACTGAAAATTTTCCTTTTTTGGGTCCAAGAAAATGATCTAGTTTTGGAAAAATGGAATGATTTTTGAGAGAATAGTCAACCTCAGTAAAAATTCTCAAAAACTGTTTTTGCAAACGGCCACCGCTCAACAAGCAGGGAACCAACTCTTTGAGATGCACAACCTCGGACCCATAGCAATGGAAAATTGCCCCTTGTCTAAAGGACACTGCATGGCAACGGAAAGTTGTCCCTTGTTTGAAATGACACCGCAGTGCATTGAATGGCAACGAAAAGTTGCCCCTTGTCTAAATGGCACCGCAGCATATTGAAATCAATCCTTCAGAGCGATTTATCACAACCGAACTCGGATACAGAGAAGGCAAAGATGATCAAAACCATTTCATGGACACAACGAATTTGAAGTGTTTTAGGGCCGACTTCGAATGAAGTTGCCTACGTATCCCAAACATGGGAATCAAGCCTTACGTAGTTCGGGGTTAAGGTACACTCGGGTATTTAACCTCTCCTTTTTATGCTCTAACTTTTGCCAAGGTGCCTGTTGCAGGTTTTTGACCTTGCGAGCTTCTTTTTCTTTTCTTTTCAATTCTTTTTCATTTTTTTATTTTTTTCTTTTTCTTTTAGGCTCTAACTTTTGCCAAGGCGCCCGATGCGGGTTTTCGACCTTGCGAGCTTCTTTTTCTTTTTCTTTTTTCTTTTTTTTTGTATATATTTTTTTTTCTTTTGTATGTATTTTTTTTCTTTTGTATGTATTTTTTTACTTGCTCTAACTTTTGCCTGGGTAGCCCTTCCGGGTTTTCAGCCCAGCGAGCCTCTCAAAGGGTAAAAGTGTAATAAGTCCATGCCAAATGGTTTTTGTGATTGAAGCCTTCAGATCCGTGAGAGTGGTCGTTGATTCATAAGAGACCTCATCTTCGGCTCTTCGGGCACATCTGACATCTTTGCCCCCTAGTTTGAAGGGGGGGCTTCTGATCTAGCTTTACAAGCTTCTCTTGAAAACACTTGAACTTCTTGATCTGACTCTCTTGCCCCTAGTTCAAGGGTTGCTTTGAATTTGGTCTCACAGGCCTCACATTGTAGTTAACCGTTGAACATTCTGAGTTTGAGTCCAAGGTTCGAAAATGAGGGGTCGAGTCTCGAGGCTGAGAGCGATCCTAGGCTGCATAATCTCAAGAGCGATTCCACACATGTCTTCGCAGGACCGCGCAAAACATTTTTTTGAAAGTTTTTAAGAAAGCGACAAATCGCTCGCGCTGAAGACAGTGTAGGACCAATCTGGATCAAAGCTAGGGTCCTTCTCAGTACTCACACTAACAAGCATGATTTCATTCATTAAGGGCTTAGCACGCCTCCCTTTCTCTCAATTTGATCAAAGTTTTGCAAATCCCGAGGAATTCCTCCCTCTTTGTTTTCACCGCAGTGTTCAAAAAGGTTTTGAAAAACTTAGGTCATTACAATGACTTCAAGGCACAGAAAAGACAGAGTTCTTAGTCAAATACTGCCATCTCATTTAGAATTTCTGGCACAACTGGCACACGGCAGAAGCAAACACAAGAGTGTGAAAATCACTGTTGTTCCATTCAAAATCTGTTGGCATAACTGACTCCCTGGCAGAAATAGATTCAAAACAAAATAAAAAGACAGACGCAAAACAAGCAAGTGATCTCTGAGGTAACTCCCCCGAAATCACCCGACTCTGACAAAACAGGACTGACTCGATACAACAAGACATGCCCTTTATCAAAAGGACTGACTCAAGACAAAGAGACAGACTCAAAACAAAACAATAGAACTGGCTCAATACCCAAGTCAGAAAGTACAAAACTAGCATTCGCAAATGCTCAAAGCAGTGCATGCCAAATGCCACATCTGGAGTAAACTGAGTGTTGCCTGCAGGTGGTTCATCCCCTGATCATATCGTATTATCCCCCAAGTTCACTGACCCAGTGACGATAGACCTTACTGAGCTGGTGCGTTGATGATGTTGTTGTCAAACAAATCTTGTACATCATGGCGCAGACGAAAGCAGCTATCGGTCTCATGACCGGTTTGTTAATGGTACGCACAGTACTTAGTCCGGTCATGCTTTGAAGGGAGAGGATCAGGTAAAGGCCGTTGTTCCAATGGTTTCAGATGTCCTTTCCGGATTAAGACCTCTAGAGCCTTTGACAAAGGCATATGAAGTGGGGTGAAAACCCTCTTGATACCCTCTTGACTCGAGGTGGATATTTGGTTTTCTGTGAGCTACTTCCGGACACACCGGTGAATGAGGTAGCTTTTTGTGATGTGGTGTTGGTGACCATGCCCACTTCAGAAGATCTTGCAGCTGCATCACCACTGGTGGCATTCGAATCGCGGTAAACGCCTGGGTCGCTCCTTCTCTGGTCAATGAGGCCCTGCTTTATAGCATCCTCGATTTGTACCCCAATCTCATGGAGGTCTGCAAAGGTGGGTAGGGGGAGGACAATCATCTTCGTGATCACTGGGTTGGAGATTGCGCACAATCATCCGTGACCGTCCTTGTCGACCGGCCTGGTGGTCATCGAAGAAGCTTTGGCTCTCCAACGGGTTACAAAGTCAGAGAAGCCCTCTTTCGGCTCTTGCCTGGTCGTCTCAAGATCACGGGTTGTGATCTCGATTTGGGTATTGTATGAATATTGTGCGATGAAGGCCTCGGACATCTCCTCCCAGCTTCGTTTCACTGAGTCCTCTAATTTGGCGTACCAGATGGCCGCTATACCCGACAGGGTCCTGCTAAAGAGAGAGAGCTTCTGTAATCTTGTCAAGCCCATCGGGCGCAGAACATCTGAAAACAAACTCAGGTGGACCATGGGATCTCCTGACCCGTCAAAACGATCGATGTGAGGCATCTTGAACCTGTCTGGCAATGTCACAGCTGTGTCCGTGTATCCATCTTCAATGTCAGGGAAGGTTTTGACTCCCTGGGATTTCTTGAACAGCTTTTCAAGCTTGCTCAACTTCTTTGTGGGATCCGCTCGAACTCAAAGGGAGAGTCCCAGAGGTTGGTGGGTGCTTTTGATAACTGGGGTAAAATTGGAGGCGAGCCGCCCTACCGAATGTCTGTACCTTCTGGACATTTGGCGTCTCCCAGTCTTTGGAGCTCCTCCGGGGAGGAACTTGTTGTGAAGGCACGCACCGCTTTGTTGTAGCACAGTGATGAGCTCACCGCCGAGCCATGATTGCACTTTTGTCGCTTGAAAATTCCGCTTACATGACAGCCTTGTTGCATGAGTTTCATAGTTTCTGCATTTGACGTATCATTGCCTCCATCCTCGATGTATTCTGGCCGATCCATCGACCGACTTGTTCACTGGAGGGTGGATAAGGGCCACCGATCCGTAATCGCTGAATCGGTGATCGTGCTCGACTAGCCTTCTCTAGCCCCGATTACCCTTGAATCGAAGTCCGACCGACAAAGTCTATCAAGACAAATCCAATGTACCCGGAGATAGTGGAGCCTTCGAAGCTATGGTTCCAAGACTACCTAGCAAAGGGAAAAGCAGAAAGATCTCACTCAACTTCACCAAAACAGATACGAGCAGAAATAACGACAGTGTTCTATTATCGATGATCGTTCCTCAAATCATCGCCCAAATCAATCGATACCCGCAGATATAATCGATTCTCAAAAATACTAATATCGGTGCCCGTGGGCGGATACCCAGACTGCATAAGCTGGTATATGCATTCCTCAGAAGATACACTCTAAAAGCACATAGTGTAAATGAGAGCCAATACACCCCTATGTTGGGGTAGGGTTTCCTGTCCTATTTTGTCGAGCTAGGGTTTCACTACGCACACAGCGGTTTCAAACTACCTACATCGGGTAGGCAACCTGCTCTAGTCTGGAATGGTCACTACGGATTCCGCATATGCACTAGGACGAATGGTCCAGAAGGGTGCCCTGAAAATCGGGTTTGTGTTCCCATCTTGGCAGAGCCAACCGGTCACCTTATGGCCATGCCTTGACAAGACAAGCCTCCGGCAAGCCGCTTAGGAATAGCAGATGGCCAACACGGTGTCCAGGGCACACCAATGCACATGCAATGCAAAGAAACACATAAGTGTAGTCAAAACAGATATCACGAAGTTCGAGTCAAGCTCTAAAATCCCAGAGTCGCGAATCAGAACACGTCCGCGAGGACCTCGCTTCTGATTTGGACTCGATTTGTGTCATGTTCTAAATCTGAACCAAAGAGTCCAAATCTGGCAAATCGTTTGAGAAAAACAGATTTTTGAAAAGTAGTGCCAAACATGGACTGCTTTGCCAGATTACAGAGTCGCCACCTAAATATTTAAAATGGGAAATTTAGGAAACACGACTCGGTCTTTGAAGGCCACATGTCCGTCATCACCAAAGTGGTCTTGGCTCGAGCTTGGGTACGATCGGGAAGGTCACTATGAGCACCCTTTCGCCGTCAAGACCGGCCTCTACTAACCGTGATATCCGTTTTTGAAAACTTTATGTGTTCTTATTCCGGTTATTAACCTAGAATTACTATGTGATGCGCACAACACAAAAGTATAGACTAGATCGCCTAACTTGGAAATAAACATTGCATATCCGTTTTGTTTCGAAAAACGTGTTAGATTTTGCTACTCGCAAGTAGGCTAAAATACGGATTTCAATGAGTTGTTCCAACTCAAGCAACCCAACCTCCACCCACAGGCATTCAAACAGTTTATCTCACATAAGCATTTAGCCGCATGGTAAGCATACTGTCATGGCAACATTCACACGCATGTGGTATGCTAAAGCGTAAAATACTTACATCGTACTCCGTGCCAAAAACAAAAAAACCAGTTAGCAAACATGCATGACCTAGTTCATGTTAAATGGCTAATGCAACACAGGCATAGATGCAATCTAGAGTAGGCTCGGCTAACCCTAAGATGGCATGTGAAATGCACTTTATTTGATGCACATATTCAATTTGGAATTGAAAGTACGATGCAGTTTGTATGATGTACCGAGCCCGATGCATGCAAACAAATGTATGAATGCACGCATGCATAGCATGAGGTATGCTAATTTAAATATGCCCTAATCTACCATCATAAGTAGGTAAATAAAAGGGAGAAAGAAATGGGGGTTGGAAGACATACACCCACTCACCCACACTTATTACAATTGCGCCCTCACTCGGAGGGACCAAAATAATAATACAGTCCAAAAATAAATGAATAAATATTACAAATTCTAATTACTGAATAAATAAATGTGAAATAAAAGGGGCCTGACCCTCGCCTCGGATCTTGCGAATGATGCATGCTCGATCCGACGGCCCAAAAAATCCGTGTCATGGCATTGCCGCTTTATACGCTTTTGCCTGCCTCCAAAAATTCCCAAAGTTTCAGGAAACCTCCCAAATGATCTGAAATACCCCACCGGCTGGGAGAAGGGCTCATCGGCTGCTGAGATTGACCACCGGCTGCATGTGGAGTTTATCGGCATAAAAACAGTGCCGATCGGCACAATAAACTGCCGGCCGGCAGAAAGTCCCTGCAGCAGACAGATTGACAGCAGCAGCAAGACAGCAATGCATGGCATGGGTTTTGGGACAAATGTATGCACAGACACACTCCCTATCATGCAATGGACTCAAGGGAGCATGGCCCTCGACCCCCGGGCCACCAATCACGCATTTCAATGCATGATGGCCCAAGAAGCCAAAGTGTGCAACTTCAATGTGGAATGAAATGCACATAAACAAACAAAGAGCTTAACCTCTATCATACTCAATTTAAGAGGTAAAGCATGCATGTCAAATGCAACCTAAGCATGCAATCTAACATGCAATATGAATATGCAAGTATATAAACATGCTAGGCACACAACCTAAGCAACACATACAAAGTAAGCATGCTACAACACATGAGGGAATGGACTTAAACTAGATTAGGCAAATTTCAAACAAGCCTAAAACAGTGGCCATAAGATGAAAATGAGGCGCCTCGAAATGCGTGCACACTTGCACGCAAACCGAGGCGATGGCATATACAGTGCAATATGGCTAAAATGGCATATACAATGCAACATGGACTTATACTAACATGAGAGAGCCTCAACCACACTCACATAAGAGGCCGTGAGATGAAAATGAAGTGCCTCGAAATGCGTGCACACGGGCACGCAAACCGAGGCAATGACATAAAGGCATGAAATGGCATGGCAAATGATATGCAAACATGCTAATGGAATTTCAGTAGCTAAATGAGGGGCAAAACAGCCCCGAATCATGGCCAAAGTACACCCGATGCACGGAATAGTCCCGAAACATGAATTTTGGCACCCGAAATGGCCTATAGCTATGCCAAACATGCAAGATATGAACATGAAGTATGAAGACAGCAGCTAGACAGTCCCAAAACAAGCATTTTTTCAGTATAAATCATGGCAAAACAGCAAACAAAAATGAGGCTAAACTAGCATGCGAAAATGGTCCCAATAGCAAGCTATTGAAACAACCCACAGCTGCCGTCCAAAAATAGAGAAAGGCCCTTCTTCAATGTTGAAGAGGGGCCCGAAAAATAGTGTTTTACAGTTTATGGTCAGCCCCAAAAACAGATACAAGTGGGCTCAAAATGTCATACAAAACAAGGGCAAAATGAGGCCACAACATGAGGTATGCAAAGCATTCACTAAACAGACAAAAACCCTTCATGAGACATGTAGAGGGGGTCAAACTAAGATCCTTTTCAGGCCTGCCAAAGACCCAAAAACAGAAGCATGGTAGGCTAACAAACCGTGCAAAAATGAGGGTAAAACATGGATTCTAAAGCAAGTAGCACATGGAGTATGCAAACAATGTTGAGACCTTCAACAATGTTGAAGAAGGGCTCAAAATAAGCCTACTTACAGCTTACATTTTTCCTCAAAACAGATTGCACAGCAGCCAAATATACTATGCAAGAATCATGGCATACAAGAGGATATTGAGATAGGTGCTAGATGCAATCACCAAACAGCAAGGGGTCCTCAATAAAACATGAAGAGGACCCAAAAATAAGACTATTTGAAGTTTGAGTCGGAGCCCAAAAGTGCTTGCAAGCAAGGCTTAGATATGAAGCAAGAAAAGGCTAGAAAGGGGAAGATGAAGACTTACCCTTGAAGACCAGCAAACCTGCAGGTTTTGATGGAAGAAAATGAGCTCCTAACCTTTGCAAATGTCCCCCAAGTCGCTGGTGTGGAGTGTGTATGAGTTGTGCTATGGGTTGATGGAGGAATGGCCAAGAATAATGGACTTTTGGAGGTAAAGGAGTGAGATATAGAGAGAGATAGAGGGTTGTATCTATCTATATCAGATATATATCTATATATCTCTGGTTTTTGTTCCAAAACTCCCAAACCCTAGACCAAGGAGAAGAGAGCTCTCTTTTATAGGCAATGTAAAGCCAAGACTTAGAGGCTAAGTCATCCAAAAGGGGTCAGGGGGGGGGCAAAGCTTGTAAGGAAAGCTTGGACAACTGGTAAGGCTTCTTGAGGAAGCCAAGACAAAGGGTCAAGGCTTCCTCAAGAAGCCATGAGCCAAAGGTGCACCAAATGGGGTTCAAAGATGCAAAAAGGATGCAAAATAGGCATATGGATGCACGTGGGTCTGGTTCTATGCATCCCAGCTGGCACAGCTGGCATGCACCAAGCTTGGGGGGTGCAAAGGGTTCAAACCGGCCAGAAGATTCGATCATTGTCCAAAATAAAGTGCCGGTCGGCACTCTTTTCTTCCGGTCGGCTAAATAGAGTGCCGATGGATGATTCCTTGGTGAAAACATGGCTGGTGGGTATGCAAATTGAAGCCCCGGAAGTTAGCTTTCCAATGGCGCAAACCTTGCATCAAAATTCCTCCTATGCAAAAAGTTATGCCCTTTTCCGTGAAGTCGCGCAGACTCGATCCAACCGAGATGATCCCCTGCTTCAACCCAACATATCTCCTCCACCCGGACTTGGCTTTGGGAGATTCTTGAGTACAAAGTGAAGCCCCGGAAGTCTTCTTTCCAACGATGGTGGCCTCATAGCTTAACTCCAAGTATGCAATTGAATAAGCCCGATTCAGCGAGGGCTGCTCGATTCTCTCCTACCTGGATTCATGGCGAACTTCTTCTTCAACCTATTTTCTCCCCTCCTCTCCTCTTTTCTTCAACTCCAAACCCTTAAACAAAGTGTTTGGGAAGATTTGCCTCTCTTCTTGCCGAAGAAACTGAACCTGTGCCCTGCACATCTCTCAACACCGAGCAAACCATTAGTAATGCCCGAGTCTTGAGGGCGGTCAAAAATGGGGTGTCTACAATATCCTTGGTCAGTGTTTTTAACATAGACGCATTTGTCGCATTCGTTTATCTTAAATCCATTAGTAAGCATTGCATGATCAAATTTTTCATGCCATTGCTTGGGTGCTTGTTTTAATCCATAAAGGGATTTTACTAGTCGACAAACTTTCTTTTCTTGCCCTGATACTACAAACCCTTCAGGTTGCTCCATATAGATCTCTTCATTTCGATCACCGTTTAAGAAAGCTGTTTTAACATCCATTTGATGTATTTCTAAATTAAACAATGCTTCTATAGCAATAAGCATGCAAATGGATGTTATTCTTGTCATAGGGGAATATGTGTCAAAATAGTCCAGACCTTCCTTTTATCTGAAACCTTTAACTACAAGTCTTGCTTTATACTTGTCAATTGAACCATCTGCTTTCATTTTTCTCTTGAATATCCATTTATATCCAAGAGGTTTAGAACCTGGTGGAAGATCCACCAATTTCCAAGTATGATTTTGCATAATGGATTCAATTTCATTATAAACAGCCTCTTTCCACAAAGGTACTTCAGGACCTGTCATTGCTGCCTTAAAGCTTTGAGGTTCAATTTCTAATAGGTATGTTAGAAAATCTGGATCAAAGGATTTTGATGTTCTCGCTCTCTTACTTCTTCTTGGTTCATCATCAGTTAAATTGGTCGAGACCATTACTAGTCTCTTTTGTTTGATTGTCAATAGTCTCTTGACTTTGTGTACAATCATAAGTTCTTTTCTGTGAACTTAATTCATGTCCTTTCTTATAAGAAAAGACATGTTCAAAAAATATAGCATTCCTTGACTCTATAATAGTATTCACATTTATATCAAGTATTTCTGATTTATAAGTCAGAAATCGATATGCACTACTATTCTAAGCATAACCAATAAACACACAATCTGCTGTTTTTGGTCCAATCTTAGTCTTTTTAGGAACAGGAACTTTCACTTTTGCCAAACACCCCCACATCCAAATTCTGAAAGCACCGTGGAGAGGACGAATATATATTAAGGACACAGTGTCAAACACTGGAATTGATCAGATAATTATTCAAAGAAATTAATCAAGTAAGTTGATTAATTTATTATTCTGTGTTATTATTTAATTAAATCATATTTTGATTTTGTTTTTGTAACAAAATAAAATCTGTTTTTATTTATTTATTTTTATTTTTTATTTCGAGTTTGATTTTTGTAATCAAACAAATTCTCTCCTTTTCTTTATTTCTTTAAATTCTAATTGTTGTTTTGTATACAATAGAATTAAAATCTTTTAAATACAGTGAAGATTGTTTTAACAATTTTATACTCTCTCTGACAAGAAAATAATGCAGCAACATGAAGAGAATGTTTTCAGAATTATGAAGGACGAAAATTGGAGTTAAATCCAAATGTGAGGCTGGTCTATTTATAGATGTAAAGGTGGCTCTTGATTTTGAATTGAACAGGTATGATACCTGTTGGCTTTGAATTCAAATAGATTTGAATCTATTGGGTTTAAATTTAAACAGATACAAAAACGGGAAGGGCCCTGTTTGGGTGTGCAATAATACCAAACTAGTTTATTTCTGTTTGAAAACGGGAAGGGCCCTGTTTGGATGTATAGTAAATCCAAACTAGTTTAAATTGAATTCTAGATTTTATTTTACCAAAAATAAAATTAAATTCAAATATTTTTGGCCCAAAAAGATTAGTATTGGGCCGAACAAACCCAACCCAACCCGCCTGACTGGATGGCGGCGTGCGTGTGTAGTGATTTTTGAGTCCAATGGGTCTAACCCATTTTCCCCATAACCTCTCTCTCTAAAACACTTGGGTACTCCTTGGGGCACACCCCAAGTACGAAACCCATGCCTTATAAACCCTTTCAAAACCTCCCACCAAATCAATGTGGGACAAGCCTTATTCAAACCTTTAAGGAATTTCCACAAAAACTCCATTTCCATGGAGTATACTTTGGTTTCAATTTCCCATTCACTCGGTAATGGTTTTGAGCAACCAAATATACTACGTGAATCACAACGCGACATAGAACGCGTTACCACTTTGACCCGTGTAAATCGATGCACGGGGCCCACCTAAAAAATAGACCAAACTTAGGATAAAATTCTAGTTTTATCCATAATTTATAATCATTTCCAACAACACTCTGTCTTTCAGACAGATTCGTCACCGCACAGATGCTTACGAATTATCGGTGTTTATCTCTCAGGATACAATGATCACTTCCACAGATTACAAACAATTTGTTAGGTGAACCAAACCAGAGTTCTGCAACTCTCTAAAAAACACTCTATGAACTAATATGAGGAAAAATATAGTACAAAAGGAAAACGAGACAAGAAAAATGGAATCAATCAATCTACTAGAGGATCCTGAATTTATAGGCCAAGAGGTGTCGGTTCGGAAAGGCAGAAAACCCTTCGAATAGGTGTGAAATCTGGAATTTCCGGAAAGTGAAGAGAGGCAACCGAAGAGGCACTATTCCGGGAAGTAAAAATTTGAATTTGAATTTTCATGCAAAGGTTTGAATTCATCCGTTAGGCTTTCAAAAAATTTTGCAAGAATTTTAAAAAATTCAAAAGAATTTTGTCAAAAAAATTAAGCTAAGATCCGATCCACAACCCGCACTCGGCCCGGCTGGGTGGCGGCACGTGCACGGTGGATTTGGGTCAAGCCCACTTTGTCCATAACTCAATTTCCTACAAAACTTGGGGTGCCCCTTGGGACCTAACCCAAATATGTCAACCTAAAGCTTATATACTCATATAAGTTCTCTTAAAGTTTTTATGTGAAATACCTAAAACAAAGTAATCCACATTTGACTCTTCAACTTTTCATATCACGAATCCAAAAATGACGTCAACTTTCCATTTACTCATAAATGGTTTTGACGATCCGACTTCACCTTGTGACTTGCCATGCGGCAAGGAATACGTTACCACTTAGACCCACCTCAAAAGACGTGTGGATCCTACTCAAATTTGGGCTTAAAATGGCCCAAAATAAACCTATAAAACCAAAATTTTCAAATAATGTCCTACATGAATGGAATTGACAGAGAGAAAATGCAATAACTAATGTTTTTAAAGAAAATACAGAAATTAGAGATATTTTGCAAAAGATAGGTGACTTTTCGCTTTAAACCTTCCCTTGTGAGACACTATAGAATTTATTAGCTAATTAGTGAACATGATGTCTTGAACTATTTAGCCATTTGTGTAAACCAAGACAATAGAACTCTTACAACATATTTCCAGACATAGTTTGGTTCTCATGATTGTGTTCATTTTGGTTTTGAACAACCTAGTACTTCATGAGTGTTCTAGAGAATTGTAGCCCATACAAAACTCAAAGAACTGGCCCAGTTCACTTATATAGGTGATTCTTATGAAAAGTATCCTGCCATACTCCACTAGGTATTCATAGGTATAAGAATCATTAAAAGCATTTTTATCCTAACATGTTGCAGACATCACTATTTCATCATAGAAATGGGTAGGTGTTCGACTCTCCAGTGATTCTTATGAGTCATACACAACTCGGTTGTCCCGTTGAATCTAGATCTTGGGATCTCCAGTCAACTAGGTTGGGTTGCTATTGTGGTAACTCTTATTAAATAGGCTTAAGTCACATTCCCCTTTATGAATTGTCAACTAACTCTCTTACTAATCCTTTGGTTAGTGGATCCACTATGTTGTCTTTAGACTTCACATATTCAATCGAAATAATTCCATTGGAGAGTAGTTGTCTCACAGTGTTATGTTGACGACGAATGTGTTGTGACTTATCGTTATACATATGACTATGTGCATTATCTATTGCCGATTGACTATTACAATATATGTATATAGCAGGCACAAGTTTTGGCCACATTGGAATATCTTCAAGGAAGTGACAAATCCATTCTGCTTCTTCCCTAGCTTTATCTAATGCCATAAACTCTGATTTCATAGTAGACCTAGCAATGTAAGTCTGTTTGAAAGATTTCCAAGATATAGCTGCACTACCAAGAGTAAAGACATACCCACTGGTAGATTTTGAGTTTCTAGCATCCGATATCCATTGGTAGTTTACCTTATGTTACAAGTAAATCTGAGATATCGAAGAACCCTTATAATAGCTTTCTAGTGTTCTACTCCTAGATTACTCATATATCTACTTAATTTACTCACTGCATAAGTCATATATGGGCAAGTGCAATTCATCAAGTACATTAAACTTTCAATAATTTGGGCATACTCTAACTGAGAAATACTTTCTTGTACATTCTTAGAAAGAAACAAATTAACATCCACAGGTGTTCTAGAAAGATGATTATCATCTTTGCTAAATTTGTCAAATATTTTCTCAATGTAATATGATTGTGACAAAGCATATCTTTCTAATTTTTTGATAATTTTCATACCAAGAATTACATTAACAATCCCCATGTCCTATATGTCAAAATGTTTATTTAATATTTTCTTGGTAGTTTTAATCATATCGTTATTACTACCTATGATGAGCATATCATTAACATAAAGGCGTACTAAAAAATAACCTCCATTTGTGTTTTTAACATAAACACATTTCTCACATTCATTAATTTTAAATTCATTTGACATCATTGCCTTTTCGAATTTCTCATGCCATTGCTTTAGCGCTTGTTTTAAATCATATAATGATTTAACCAATTTGCACACTTTCTTTTCTTTCCCTGGAATAGAAAATTCTTTGGTTGTTCCATGTCAATTTCTTCATTTAACTCAGCTATTTTCACATCCATTTGATGAATTTCTAATTTATATAAAGATGCAATGATAATTAGTATTCTAATGGATGTTATTTTAGTAACTTGTGAGTATGTGTCAAAGTAATCAAAACATTCTTTTGTTTATATCCTTTGACCACATGTCTTACCTTGTATTTATCAATTGATCCATATGCTTTCATTTTCCTATTGAAAATCCACTTGTATCCAAGAGGTTTACAACCTGGTGGCAAATTCACCAATTGCCATGTGTGATTTTGCAAGATAGATTCAACTTTTCTATTTACAATCTCTTTTCATTAAAGAGCCTCAAGACTAGACATAACTTCTTTAAAATTTAAAGGCTCATTTTCTAACAAAAATGTTAGAAAATTTGGACCAAAAGATTTTGAAGTTCTAGCACATTTACTATGCCTAGGTTCCTTTTCTTCATTTTGATCTATCTCTTATTATTGTGCTTGATCTTTTTCTTGATCATGACTAGTAATAGGATCATAACATCTTTTATTAGTATTAGTCTCTTGTCCAGCTTTACTAAGAAACACATGTTCAAAGAACGATGCATTCCTAGATTCAGTAATAGTATTTAAATGCTTTTCTAAGTGTTCTGACATATGAATCAAAATTGATAAGCACTAATATTCTTGGCATAATCGATGAATATGCAATCAATAGTTTTCGGACCTATCTTAGTCTTTTTAGGAATATGAATAGCCACTTTAGCCAAACACTACCACACTTTTAAGTATTTGTAGGATGGTACTCTCAAATGCCACATTTCATAAGGTGTTTGATTCACTTTCTTTCTGGTTACTTTGTTAAAAATATAATTAGCAGAAAGTATTGCTTTCCTCCACAAGTTCTGAGGTAATCTAGAATTTATTAACATGTCATTCATTATTTATTTTAAAGTTATATTTTTCCTTTCAGCAATTCCATTTTGCTAAGGTGAGTAAGGGGCGGTAGTTTGATGAATTATTCCATGTTCTTTATAAATCACCGAAATGTGATTCATATTCACCACCTCTATCATTTATTAAATTTTTTCGTTTTCTTACCTAGTTGATTTTCAACTTCATTCTTATATTGAATGAAAGTTTTCAAAGATTCATCCTTGGTTCAAATTAAATAAAAATAACTATATTTAGTATAGCCATATATGAAAGTGAAAAAATATTTTTTTTTCCCACCTCTAGTTTGAATTGATTTAAAATCACAAATATCACTATGAATTAATTCAAGTGGTTCAATACTTCTTTCAATTGAATGAAAATGAGTTTTAGTTAATTTTGCCTTACTACAAATTTCACATTTATGATTCGGATTAATTTCAAATTTAGGTAAATATTCCATATTAATTAATCTACGCAAAGATCCATAATTAACATGTCCTAATCTATCGTGCCATATATTTGAAAACCCAAGCAAGTAAGAAGATGTATTTTTATTCATCATAGAAGATACAATAGTCATTACATTCATTTTGAAAAGGCCATCATTCATGTAACCTTTTCCTACAAACGTTCCATTTTTGGTAAGTACAAATTTGTCACTTTCAAAATCTAGCCTAAACCCATTCTTGCTCAACAAAGATCCGGAAACAAAATTCTTGTGAATGTCTGGTACATGCATCACATTGTTGAAGGTGAGTTCTTTCCAAATGTCATATTCAGAATAACCTTTCCTTGTCCTTCGACTTTAGACGTCGAGGAGTTGCCCATGAACAGTTGTTCTCCATTGTCCACCATAGAATAGGAGGAGAACATCTTTTTGTCAGCACAGATGTGGCACGTAGCATCAGTGTCCACCCACCTTCTTTGAGATTTCCGACAAGGTTGGTTTTAGACACTACTGCTAAAAGGTTTATGTCACTAATACAATTGGAGATTCGGTCTACTTCGATGACATTGGCTTAAGCAGGTTTCTTACTTGAACTTCTTTTTCCTTCGCACTTGCTACGATAATCTTTGGCTTGGTGTTCTTCTTTGTCACAGATGTAGCATTTGCCATTACATTTGAATTTCTTGGTTTCCCCTCCCATAGAGCCTTGTGAGGAACTTTCTCTAGTATATTTTTGTTTTTTTGCTTTTGGAGTATGTTCCACGGCATTAGCCTTCGACTCCATAGGATGCTTTCTAACCCTCTTCTCAGAAGTTCGGTTGTCTTCCTTAATTCTCAATTACATAATTAATTCTTCCAAAATCATTTCTTTGCACTTATGCTTGAGATAGTTCTTGAATTCCTTCCATCCTTGTGGTAATTTCTCAATTAGGACAGCAACTTGGAAGGACTCGCTTAGTGACATGCCTTCTGCATGGATGTCATGCAGGATAAGTTGGAGATCTTGAACTTGGCTGATCACAGTCTTTGTATCAACCATCACAAAATCTAGAAATTTGTCCACAATGAATTTCTTTGAGCCAGCATCTTCTGTTTTGTATTTTTTTCTCCAATGATTCCCATAATTCCTTTGCCATATTGATAGGGCTATAAAATGTTAAACAATGCATTATCAAGCCCATTCAAGATGTAGTTGCGGCAAAGGAAATCTACATGCTTCCAAGCATTGCTCGCGACAATCACTTGTCTATTAGTTTCACCCTCTTTTAGCATAGGAGCATCTTCATGCATGAAACGTGCCAGATTTAATGTACTAAGATAGAATAGCTGACTTTTCCCTATGATTCATCGGGACTGTCACAACGGCAAGAGGAATTGAGGCAGTCGCAACATCGATCGGATTAGAAGTTTCAGTAGCCATTGAATTCTAAATTATAAAACATAATTATAATTAGAATTGTGTACTACACATAAAATTAAACCAAAAAACATTGAATACAATTTTGTAAGAAAATAAAAGAAACAAAGTTGTAACTTTTATTTAATCAAATTAACTCCACACAAAATATTATTTCGGTAAACTTTAACAATTAAAATACTAGAAAACCAAAATTTTAATTAATGAAAACCCATAAAATTATTTCTGAAAATTCAGAATTAATTTCTGACAACTTTACACAGAAAATAACTTCAGTAACAAAACTAAAAAGAAATTTAGGAAGGAAACAAACGAAATTTTTTGTATAAACAGTAATTCAAATCTACCTTAAGATTGTTGAAACAATCTTCTGTGTAAACAATAAAACTGAAACAAATAAAATAATTTACTTACAGAAAGTTCTTGTTTCGAAAATAAAATAGCAAAACTATGATCAAGTCGAGTGTGTGACACTCTGTCCTTAAGACAGATTCTCCACCGCACATGTGCTTACGAATTATTGATGTCTATCTCCCAAGATATGGTGACCACTTACATAGATTTTACTAGCAATACAAACAATCTATCAGGCAAACCACACCTGAGTTCTGTAACTTTGTAAAAAAACTCTATGAACTAATATGAGAAAATGTGCAATACATAAAGAAAACGGGATAGTAAGAATGGAATGAATTAATCTGCCAGAGGATCCTTAACTTATAGCCTAAGAAGTGTCTATTTGGAAGGGCAGAAAACCTAGAACCGCCAAAAAGTGAAGAGAGGCAACCGAAGAGGCATTGTTCCGGGAAGCAAAAAATTCAAATTCTAATTTTGGTGCAAAGGTTTGAATTAATCTGTTAGAATTTCAAATTTTCCCGCATGAATTTGTTGAATTTTGTCCAAAATATTCAGATAGGATCCAACCCACGCCCGGCTAGCCGGACAGGCAGTGGTGGCACGCGTGTGTGGTGGATTTGGGTCAAACCCACTTTGTTCATAACTCTCCTCTTTACAAAACTTGGGATGTCCCTTGGGGCCCAACCAAAGTATGTCAACCTAAAACTTATATACTCATATAAGTGCTTTTAAAGTTTCTATGTGGGACACCTAAAACAAGGTAGCCCACATTTGACTCTTCAACTTCCCATTTCACGAACCCAAAAACGACGTCAACTTCCCATTCACTCATAAATGGTTTTGACAATCCATCTTCACCGTATGACTTGCCATGCGCAGGAAACATGTCATTACTTAGACCCACCTCAAAAGACGTATGGGCCCCACTTAAATTTAGACTCAGAAATGGCCCAAAATAAACTTATAAAATCAAAATTTTCCAACAAATTGGGTCCATTTCATTAGTCTATACTTTTCTAGGACAAATTAGGCATGGAAACATAAAAATCGAAAATATGATTTGATTTTGGTTTCTTATAATTTCCTTTCGATGAATTGTAAAAATCAGAGGATATAAGTTTCTTATATATATATAGATATATATTAGTAGTTGGAAGACGCGATATGTATATAATTCAAATAAGTACAAATAAAATAAAATATTTATTATATATTGTGTGTCACTCAAGTGGTAAGAGTTTTCTTCATTAAAGCCAAGGTTGAAGATTGAGTCCTGCTCACTTGGCCACATAATGAGAGAAGGCTATAGGATACCACCAAAGGTGTTCACTTTATAATAGTATTAGCGGTTGGTTTGGTTGGTTTGGTTTCCACTACTATTTCTTCACCCTTACAAATGATGCATGTGTAAGTAAAACAATATGTGTATTACTCAAGTTATAAGAAACTTTATTTCCTAAACTCAAAGTCACTTCACTATGTAACTTTTTTGTTTTAAATAAAGAAATGAGAAACACATGGTATAAGGAGAAATAATTAAAGGCTTGATATACGAAGTCTCCAACTAATGAAACATATGTTTATTTTATTTTATTTTATTATTTTTAAATCAATAAGAGAGTAATTACAAGTATAAAAAATATTATATTATCAAACAAATTACTAGCCTACAATAGCCAGTTAGAAAGTTAACAAAATCTATCTAACAACTAATTACCAAGGCAACTAAGTCTAAGCCTACCAACGACTACTTGTTATATACAAGAGGGAGTTACGGGCTGATCCTTTGGACCAAACTTAATTCCCATGAGATCCTGACCTAGAATAATTTAGCCCACCTTCTCAGTTTACCCTAATATTCTGTCCAGCTTCCCACTTTCAAAGAATTGTTCGTCTCTCTCTCTCTCTCTCTCTCTCTCTCTGATACAATCAACGTCATTCAACTCATACCACTGTCTTATCCTCCTTTGTCATCACCTCTTCATCTTTCCTTGTCGGTCCTCATTCTTTACCGCCTTCATCACTCGCCTACACTACCATCTTCTATGTTATATACCTTGGTTGGTTTTGTAGTTTTAAAGCCAAAGAGTTGAACACTTAAGCAAGGATAATGATTACAAGAGGTTTAAACAAATTTGGCTTTGGAGTTAAGGGCTAGAAATGCAAAAAAAAAATAAATAAATAAAAAAATAATAATAATAATAAATAAATAAATAAATAATAAAGAAAAAGAGAATGAGGAAGTTCTAGGTTTCAATATAAGCTATAATAGAAACTCTAGGTTTAATTTTCTAAAAGATCAGGCAATCATATACCAAAGTGATCCTAAAACAAAAGAGTAGCTACTAACAGGAAAAAATCAACTTACCTAGGTATAAGATTGACTTGAAACACAAGCTTAACATAGTCTTGGAGATAGCAAATGTGATACCCCTGTTCTGTAGTATGCTAATTGGTCCTTAATACGAATCTGATTATGTGTTTTGATGTGATTTTGAGTGCCATTTGTATAGATATATGTGGTTTTGAATTTCTATCTATTCACCGTAGGAATATCTATTTGATTATCTGCTTTGGAAATTAAATTAAAGGCCTTATCGGCCACAGAACTCGAAATTGAATGCGCCATTGTGATTGGCGTAATTTTTAGAGCTTACGGTGAAATTTAATTGAAAATTGATTCGGGTCAGATTAAATCGATTAAATTGATGAATTAAGTGCCCAAATATTTTATAATGAAATAATGTGTTGAGTGGGGCTAAAAAGGGGCCTTATTATAATCAATTCCTCTCCCTTATATCATTTTGGCTGATGCTAACTCAAGAGAGAAAGGAGAGGGTTGGCCTTAGAGAGAGAGAGAGAGAGAGAGAGAGAATTGTGTAGTTTTGGCTCAAGGCTTGGAAATCTTGAAGATTAAGCTCCTTGGTGAGTAATTCATGTATTTTAGTTATCATCTTGTGAATTCAAGTTTGAAAGAGGGTCAAGAACATGGATTAGTTTGATCATAAGGAAATTGAGTTGAATTTGTTGTAATGAAGACCCATATGTGCATGCATGTGTGTAATTGCTTTGAATATTGCATGTTTGAGCTCAAAGGGTATGATCCTTGTAAATTTGTAATTGAAGCTCGTGTTTTGATTATCTTTTCATCATCTAAGTTGAGAGTAAGGGTTATATAGCACATGCATGTACAATTCATGAGAATATGAGCTTGAATGCATGAATTTGTTATGTTAGAATGAGTTTGATGGGAAATTGGGGCATGCATGTGATTTATTTGTGAAATTGAGCTTCATTGGGTTGTAATTTGGGGTTTATACCATGTTAGTATAATTATTTTTGAGATTTGAGCCATTGCATGCAAGAAATGTTAGCTTGAAGGTCGAATTTGAGCTCAAGAACACAATCTGGGAAACCTGCATTTGATGTCTGCTTTCGATCAGTAATGGTCGCTCGGCGGAAAAACGTTCTCAGATTTTTGCAGACTTGGTGTCCGCTCGAGTGGGGGAGCTACGTAGACAGGCCTTCCACTCGAGCGCCCTATTTCACGCTCAAGTGTATTTTTCATGCAACCAGTACTTTTGCAGGCCTTAAGGGTCCACTCGAGCGGTTGAGTCCACGCTCGAGTGGGGACCCTGTTTTTTGAAATTTTGTTTTCGTATTCAGTGTTTTGTTTTCTGTTCTCTTTCACTTGCAAGCACTCTTAGGCATGTGTTAAGCATTCTAAATGAGTTAAAGAGATAAGAACAAGGCCTAAAGAGGAATATATGAAATAAGGAATGGATTGAATTGTTAATGACCCTTTTGTATTTGTGAAATGTGTAGGGTCGAGCTCTAGGGCGAACTAACAAACCGATCACTGTGAGTAATATCTTATCAAGATATCTGAAATATACTGTTGTCCAATTGCTCGCTTCGATGTAAGTTTTATAAGTTCGTCGATTCAATTGGTGGACAATGTTTTGACATCAATGAATGGACCGAAGGTCGTTTTGACATAAATGAATGGACCGAAGGTCGTTTTGGCATAAATGAATGGGCCGAAGGTCGTTTTGGCATAAATGAATAGACCACGGGTCGTTTTGACATAAATGAATGAATCGAAGGTCGTTTTGGCATAAATGAATCGACCGAAGGTTGTTTTGACATAAATGAATAGACCGCAGGTCGTTTTGACATAAATGAATGGACCAAAGGTCGTTTTGGTATAAATGAATGGACCGAAGGTCGTTTTGGCATAAATGAATGGACCAAAGGTCGTTTTTACATAAATGAATAGACCACAGGTCGTCTTGACATAAATGAATGGACCGAAGGTCGTTTTGACCTAAATGAATAGACCGTAGGTCGTTTTGACATAAATGAATGGACCGAAGGTCGTTTTAGCATAAATGAATGAACCGAAGGTCGTTTTGACATAAATGAATAGACTGCAGGTCGTTTTGACATAAATGAATGGATTGAAGGTCGTTTTGGCATAAATGAATGGACTGAAGGTCGTTTTGACATAAATGAATAGACTGCAAGTCGTTTTGACATAAATGAATGGACTGAAGGTCGTTTTGACCTAAATGAATAGACCGCAAGTTGTTTTGACATAAATGAATGGACTGAAGGTCGTTTTGACCTAAATGAATAGACCGCATGTCGTTTTGACATAAATGAATGGACCGCAGATCGTTCTGACATAAATAAATGGACTGAAGGTCATTTTGACATGAATAAATGGACCGAAGGTCGTTTTGACATGAATGAGTGGGCCAAAGGCCGTTTTGACACAAATGAATGGGCCAAAGGACGTTTTGACATGAATGAATGGGCCAGAGGCCGTTCTGTCATGAATGAAAGTCTGAATGGGCCAAAGGCCAGTTTGTCATTTAAATGGGCCAAAGGCCAGTTTGTCACTTGAGTGGGCCAAAGGCCAGTTTGACACGAGTGATAGTTTGACCTAAATAATAGTTTGACACAAATGATAGTTTGATCTAAGTAATAGTTTGACAAGAATAACAGTTCGATCTAAATAATAGAATGAATGGGCCAGAGGCCGTTTTAACATGAATGAATGGGCCAGAGGCCATTTTGACATGAACGAAAGTCTGAATGGGCCAAGGGCTAGTTTGTTATGGAAAGATAAATGGGCCAAAGGCCAGTATGTTTGGAACCATAGTCACTTGACCTAAATTATGTATATATATATGTTAAATAGAAATATGAATTGGGCCCAAGGCCGTTTGGAGCATGTTGTTCTACATATCGTTTGTATAACTTCTATATTTGATATTATTCACTGAGCTATCGCTCACGCTCATTCATGTGTTTGTAGGTGAGCCAAGAGAAGTCCAAACCCAGCCCCAATGAAGTCTGTCAGGAACAACAAAAGTTTCGGAGAGTCAATCCTTGTGTCTCACATACGAGACCCGTCTTTGCCATTTTGTTATGTATTATATTTTGTCATGTGGGCAAGGACTTTGTGTATATCTATATATAGTTGAGATGGGTTCACTTAGACTCGAATGATCCTGTTGTGCAGAACCTTTTGGTACTATGTTTTTGTTATGAGTTATTAACGTGCATATGTATGATTTGTTTTGATGTGCATATAAGCACGGCTCTATGGATAAAGTTTAAAATTTTTGCTTCCGTTGGCCCCTATACTCTGACGAGTTACGTCTGTTTTGGTTTGAGGCCGTAGGTAATCTCAAGATTACTGGCCGATTATGTCCTTAACCTATAGGGGCGGATTCGGGTCATGACACCAAAAGACTTAGGTTGTGAAATATATTTAATTAAGTCCTATTACAAGATTTAGTCCAAACAAGTGTAACTAATCAATCTTAATGCCCTCTTGGTTTCATTTAGTCATAATCACCAAACCAAGGTATAAAAAATTGGTAAATCTTATTGCTACCATGGTGTAGACACCCTATTTTGACCGAACTTATGACTTGGGCGCTCTTTTCTGAATACCCAATGATAAAAATTGAAATGTGCTAATCTTATGAGTTCCTCAACAAAAAGCCCAAGAGTTAAGCCTTAAATCCCAACCTTACACCTGTTTTGGCCAAAATGATTTTTCGACCAATTGAAAACTTTTTTCAAACTCTATTTGGTTAAACAGCTCTAGACATTTCCATAATGTCTCAAGACTTACCTTTTCAAAACTCAAAATGTTGTCTTCTTTTAAATAGATCAAGCAAAGAATATCGTGTGAAAGAATAGAAGGGGTGAAATCCTTTAAAATGCATGTTTCTCCTTTCAAATCATGTTAACTTTACCTTATTGATCTAATGATATATTTTTTAACTAGCCAGACAACAATTCATGGCCAGATGAAAATATAGTAGGCTGGATATATAATGGTACAGTTAGCTGAATTGTCTGGCAACAGTGCATTTTTGGGAACTTCGGTCTTTTCTACGAGGTTTCCACAAGCATCTTAGATATTTATGTCCGAAACTCAATAAATAAATGACGAAACCTCATTTCAACAGGTTAGAAAATTTGCAAAAGGCTTAAAGAGAGATTTTAGAGTCCCCCTTCCTACACTTCATCTTTAACCTTCACATTTCAAACTTCAATCATCAAAACTCCATTGAAGCTTCACCCTAATCTTCTTGCCGAGGATCTTAAACACTCTAAACTACATCTAAAGGCCCTTGAGGGTGCTAAGAAAGAGTTTGCGAACCAAGAAATTCATCATCTTTAAGAGATGAAACTCTTGAACTTTTATCACTTTCTCTCTTGTTGTTTATTTCTAAGCTCTATTTTTCATTGTTTGCTTGTTGTAATCATGTGATAAGTCCTCATAGATGTAGATGGAGGTAGCAAGTAGCCACCCATCCATTGAGTTGATAGTTCTCATTACTTTTCTATGGTTTTACTCTCTTTTCTTGCTTTCTAGAGTTACAATCCATTGTTATATATATTAGAACCTTGTGAATGTGGTTGGGAAGTAGATAGTAGCCATTCGTCCACAAGTTTGATTATATAGAGTTAATTCTTTCATTGTTCACACTTTCTCATCACATATCTCATCATTCTAGCATATTGGTCCATATGTTTCAATCCATGCTCAATCTAAATGAGTAGAGGTGGTTGTTTCATGGGGCTAGGTGGATGATCTTTGAGATTTGACGTTGAGAAAGTTATTGTTTTTCATATTCATTGATTTATCTTGGAAGTAAAGTAAGAGATTTTGTGTCAATGATGTCGAAAACTCTCTTCTCAATCATTTGTGAACTTGGAAAGGGATGGAAATATCCTTCTTCCATGACTAGAAAAGGAGTCTTCATTAGCCTTTGATGAATCTCTTACTTTAGAGGCAAAGCTTCCACTAAGAAATGGTAGGCATTAACCTACTCTTTTCAATTAATTGCATGAATTTGGGTACTAACATACCCTTATTCACAAAGAGATGAATGTAGGTTCCTATCTATTTCTTGGACTTGATTTTTTTCTTTGGTTTAATTCATGTAATTTGATGAATTGTTGTAAAATATATGTTGTATACAACCATTTATGTGATTGTTAAGGGTTTAGGCTTATCTACCTCTACCTTAAGTGTTCTTTATAAGAGAGAGAGAGAGAGAGAGAGAGAGAGAGAGAGAGAGAGAGAGAGAGGTAAAAGGGTTGGGCACCCCTTAGAAGATGTATTTTGTTTCTATTCTGGACCTTCTGCATCAAACAGAATTTTTTCCCAGAGGATATGTTCAGCCAGTCATCTGGGATATGTACAACCAGATGATTTTTCCAAAGTAGAACAAGATATCTTCTGGAGTGTTTTTGTCATGACCCAAACCCGTCCCTATGGGTTTAGCATCGTAACCGGCCAGTAACCCTAGGATTACAAAAGGCCTCTGAACAGAATAATTAAAATATAGAGGCTAGCGGAAGCAAATACAAACTTATAACATCCATAGAGATGTATAGACATACATGAGACAGAAAACTTAAAACTTAATTTACATATTTAAGGCGTCATTCTCACGTCACCATCTATATATACAGACAAACAAAATACATGCTCAAACTTAACAAAAGAAATACAAAAAGACCTTTAACATGGCCCACAAAAACTTGACCACTTCTCAAAAGGGAACCTCTTCGGGAGGCACAGTGGCTGGCAGACAGACAGAACTCCAGGTGATCAACTCTGAGCCTGGTCACACGCCTAGTCACTTACATACATAAATAATACAGTGAGTTGGAGCCTAGTGAATAATAACAACATGAAGGGTTTAATGAATGGCACTCATAACAGATCCAAAAATCAAAGTTCAGTTCAGAAACAAATTCATATTCATATCAGATTCTCAAAGATAATCATACGTGGTATATCCACTAGTGCTAACAGACAGATGGCTCATGTTTGCATGAGATGGTCATGTAGACCCAGATATAGAGTAGATACAGACAGATGATGGTTATGCTTAACCAGTTCAATGATATAACCTCTGGTACCAGGTAACAGACAGATGTCATATGATGCTAAGGACGCCACAATACATCTCAGAAAACTGGACAATCATTCATTAATACGCAAAATAACAGTTCAGAAAACAGAGTATCATATCATTCAAAAAACACATATAACTAAAAATAACTTTATAGAGTTATTACTCACTGATGGCTCTAGTAGCTAAATAGTCAGAACAGACAAACCAGATAGTCTATGGCGTGTGACCTACACAAATACATAGTGGAGACACAATGAAACACACGCTCGGAAAGCACTTCACTCATTTCTTTTCTATCTTGGTGTGTTTTTAATCCTTATCCTCATTATTATATCTTAATTAAGGCTTCAAATTGCCTAAGATGCAATGAGGATGCCAAAACACTTTGTCAAATTTTCAAAAACAAGGCAATCCACTCAAGCACAACTTCGGTCACTCGAGCAGTCTGAAAAGTTTGCAAAAGTACTGGTTGCATGATTTTTCTGCTTGACGGACGTTCGACGGTCACTCGAGCCAAAGACTGAGTAAACAGGGTCTTCGCTCAAGCGTAACTTTGGTTGCTCGAGCGGTCTGCAAAACTTTGTAAAACTTCTAGGAGCATGAATTTTACGCTCGAGCTTAGACTTCTTTACTTGAGCAGAGGAGCAAAACAAAGGGTGGTCGCTTGAGCGTAACTTCTGTCACTCGAGTAGTGATACAGAATTCTAGAATTTTGAGATTACACTTCCCAATTTCAAAACTCAATTTTAAGCGGACAAAACATGTTCTTTTAGGCCAAAACTTAAGAAAACACTTATAAATTTATAATACATCTTGAGTCAAAAGCCATTTTGCAAAATTAAGCCCAAAAGCTTTGTTAATTGTACAAAATCAAGCTTGGAATGTTAAAAACATAACATGAACATGACATGCATGATATGAATGAGATTCCAAGTCTCCAAATCATGATCAAATGAGATGTTCTACTCAAAACATGGTGAATTCTTAAACTAAAACCAAAATATGAACATGCATGTATGTATACTCTTCTCTTATACTTCATTAAGCTTAATTCTTTCCTTAATTCCCTTAATTCTTTTGAATACATGTGTTAAGTACCCCAATTACGTAAATAAAGGCTTGATTTCTTACCTCATGTTCTCAATTCCTTGAAGCCTAGTGAGTTCTTGCTCAATTTCTCCAATTCCCTTTAATTCTCTAGCAAATTCCTTCCAAGCTTCAAGCTTTGGTCTCAAGCTCTCTTGATCTCTTTCTCTCTCATGTTTTTGCTCTCACGGATGTCAAAATGGTAGTATAATGTAATATAGAAGCCTTTTATAGGCTTGGTGTAGTGTTGACTAATCAAGCTTGGCTTAAGCTAATCAAATTGGCATTAATTATCCTAATTAATTTGTTTCATTCGAATTTTAATTAATCCTACCATAAATTTCTAAAAAAATCTGAATAACACGTAAATCGAGTCAATTTGGTAATCGGATGCCGATAAGGCTTTCTGTTCGCATAAATAAACAGAAACACAGACAGATATTTCTACAACAAACAGATACAAACAAAAATAACACAATTCACATGCAATTAACTCAAAATTTCCTCTTAATTACTTATCAGGCATCCTTAATTACAGATTATAGGCTAATTATAGGTTAGGGTTGTTACAGTCTTCCCCCCCCCCAAAGAGTTTGGTCCTCCAAACTAGAATTACCTTCAGTTTGGAAGAATGCCAGATTTAAAAGGAACAAATCAGGGTATCTTTTCATCACATCTTCCTCAGTTTCCCAAGTTGCATATGTTATTCCATGGTTTTGGCTATCAACTTTCACCAACGGGATTTCTTTGTTTCTTAGTCGTTTGATCCTTCAATTGACAATCTGAATTAGTTGTTCTTCATAAGTAAAATCATCTTTCAATAACATATGTGTTGGCTCAATCATGTGTAATGAATCTCTCAACTAATCCCGAAGCATTGAAATATGAAAAATATTATACATATTCTCCATAACTAGAGGTTAGGCCACTTGATACGTTACCAGATTTATTTTCTCAATAATGTCATATGGACCAATACATCGCGGTGCCAATTTGCCTTTAACACCAAATCGAGTTTGCCCTTTCATTGGAGTTACCTTGATAAACACATGATCACCGACTTCATATTCTCTATCTCTCTTTCGGACATCCGTATAACTCTTTTGATGACTTTGGGTGGTTTTCAAACATTACTGAATCAGTTTGACTTTCCCAGTCATCTCTTGTACAAGTTTCAGTCCCAACAAAGGTCCATCACCTACTTCGGCCAAACAGATCGGAGATTGGCATTTTCTTCCGTACAAAACCTTATAAGGAGCCATACCGATACTCGAGTGGTAGCTGTTGTTATACACATACTCAGCCAATGGTAAATAACCTCCCCAATTTCTTTGGAGATCCTTTACACACATTCTTAACATATCCTCGAAAGTTTGGATAGTCCATTTAGATTGGCCATCTGTCAGTGGGTGATAAGCACTGCTCAATGTCAACTCAGTTCCCAAAGCTTGTTGCAAACTCTACTAGAATCTTGAAGTGAACTTGGGATCTCTGTCAGGTACAGTAGATACTCGCACATAGTGTAATCTCACAATCTCATTTATATAAATGTTAGATAATTTGTCTGCATTATAAAGAGTTTTCACAGGCAAAAAGTGAGCAGACTTAGTTAAATGATCAACAATTATCCAGATAGAGTCCATACCTCTAGAGGAACGTGGTAGACTGACAATGAAGTGAATCATAATATGCTCCCATTTTCATTCCAGTATCGGAAGCGGTTAAAGTAATCCAGTGGGTCGTTGATGTTTAGCTTTCACTTGTTGGCAATGCAAACATCTCGTTATAAAATTTTCAATACACTTTTTCATTCTAGGCCACCAAAAATTTGTTTCAAATCATGGTACATCTTTGTATTCCTCGGATGCATAGTAAATTTGGAGTTATGAGCTTCGGTCATGATACGCTTTCTCAATTCAGAACAATCTGGCACACAAAGTCTTCCTTGAAATTTCAGGACAATGTCTTTGAACACAAATCCAGGCCTCAGTTTCAATCCAATCTTATCAAAAATCTTTTTTAGAAATTCATCTTGTAATTGCTTTCCTTTAATTTCCTCAACCATGGTTGGCTGAGCAGTAATGACAGCTAGGATTCCACCATGTTCATGCAAAACAACTTCAATTTTCATTCTTTCCATATCACACAATAATTCTTTCTGGCCAATGAGCAAACATGACAAATTACCAATAGACTTTCGGCTCAAAGCATCTGTAACTGTATTTGCCTTTCTCAGATGGTATACTATCTGCAAGTCATAATCTTTAATCAACTCAAGCCATCTTCTTTGTCTCATGTTCAGTTCTTTCTGAGTAAATAAATGTTTTAGGCTTTTGTGATCAGTATACACTTCACAAATTGTGCCATACAAATAGTGACGCCAGATTTTTAAAGCAAACACTACAGCTGCAAGTTCCAGGTCATAGGTTGGATAATTCTTTTCATGGAGGCGAAGTTTCCGAGAAGCATAGGCAATTACATTTCTGTTTTCCATTAGCACACATCCCAAAGCTTTGTATGAAGCGTCGCTATAAATTTGGAACCCATCAGCACCATTGGACAAACTCAGAATTGGCTCAGTTACCAATCTAGTCTTTAGTTCTTGGAAAGCGGACTCTCTTTGATCATTCCAATCAAACAGTACATTTTTCTGTGTCAACTGTGTTAATGTTATGGCCAATTTGGAGAAATCTTTTACAAATCTTCTATAATAGCCAGCAAGTCCCAGAACACTTTTAACCTCTGACACATTCATTGGTCTAGGCCAATCTACATTACCTTCAATTTTCTGTGGGTCCACTAATATGCCATTCTTGTTGATTACATACCCTAGAAAGGTCACACTGTCAAGCCAGAATTCATATTCGGAGAATTTTGTATACAATTTCTTTTTCCTCAAAATTTGTAGCACAGTTCTTAAGTGATTTTCATGTTCTTTCCTGCTTTTGGAGTAAATTAATATATCGTCAATAAAAACAACGACAAACTCATTAAGAAATTGTTTGAACACTCTATTTATTAGATCCATGAATGCTGCAAGTGCATTTGTTACCCCAAATGGCATTACCAAAAATTCATAGTGCCTATATCTAGTCCAGAAGGTGGTTTTCTCTATGTCTTCTCTTTAACTTTCAATTGGTGGTATCCAGATCTAAGGTCAATTTTTTTAAAAGACTTGGGCTCCCTAGAGTTGGTCAAACAAATCATCTATTCGAGAAAGTGGATATTTGTTCTTAATGGTCATTTTGTTCAGTTCACAATAGTCAGTACATAGCCTCAAAGACCCATATTTCTTCTTGACAAATAGAATGGGAGCACCCCGTGGTGAAGTGCTCAATCGGATAAACTTCTTTTCTAACAATTCTTGAAGTTGGACCTTTAGTTCTTTTAATTTAGAGGTTGAAATTCTGTATGGGGTTTTGGAAATAGGTTGTGTCCTAGGTATTACATCAATGGTGAATTCTATTTCTCTATCTATTAGATCTCTGGGCAATCATTCGGGAACACATCATAAAATTCATTGACGACAGGGATGTTCTCTACATTAGTACTATCTGTGGGCTCGACCAATACACAACACAAATATCCCTGGCAACCCTTTCTCAACAATTTAACAGTTTTCATAGAAGAAATCAAATATGGAGGAGGGACTATACAATTTCCACAAAACATAAACTCAGACAAACCGGGTGGTCAAAATGCAACGGATTTATTTACACAATCAATGGTAACACAATATTTGGTCAACCAATCCATACCCAAAATACAATCAAACTGAGTAATGTCCAAGGGCAGCAAATCAACATATAATAATACATCCCCAATCATGATGTCACACGCAAGATACACGTAAGCAAATAGCATAGAACCTCTAGATAGTGTAGATATAGACAATAAATAATTCAAAAATTCTAGTGGTCTAGTCAATTTTCGAGAAAAAGCATACCACATAAATGAATACATGGAACTAGAGTCTATCATCACATATGTATTTTGAGCACAAATAGGGAGTATACCTAACACCATATATTCAGTGTTCTGGATGTCTCCTGGTACAAGTGAAAATGCTCTCCCTCGCCTCAAAGTTTCATTGCTGGTGTTAGTTCTAGTATTTGTTCTTGTTGTAGAAACGGACCTGGCTGAACTTGCCACAGGGCGATTGGCATTGTTGGATCTAAACAGACAATCTTTTACCATGTGGCTAACGTTGCTGCATCGAAAACAAGCACCAGATGTACGATAATAGACACCCTTATGCTTTCTTTCACATTCAGAACAAGCAGGTACAAATCCACTACTTCGACTTGAATTGCTCGTAGACCCCGTGTTTTGCTTCTTATTCATTGCAAATGAACGACCCTTTCTAAAATTGTACCTAGATCTCTTACTTCTCTATTCTGTCGTCAGAGCTTTAGTTTGTTTCATAGCGGCCAAGTTAGCTTCTCCCATTAAGGCTCGGTCAAGCACATCCACATACTTAGGTAATTTCAAGACGCCAACTCAATCAAGCACTTCCAAAGTTAAGCCTCCTTCAAAATTTTGTGCCTTTTTAATCGGTATCCACCATGTGTGGAGCAAACTGAGCCAATTTGGTAAACTTGGCTTCATACTCAACTATTGACATATTGCCTTGCTTGAGCTCTTGGAATTCAGACACTTTTCTATCTCGGAAGCATTAAGGGAAGTATTTTTCATAGAATATTTCCTTGAATTGGCTCCAGGTTATAGTGCCGTTGTCATTATGAATTAACATCCACCACCGCCTAGCTTCTTCTTTTAGAGCATATGTTGCTAACAAAACCTTTTGAGTTTTGGAACACGGGAATACTTCAAATAACTTTTCAATTTCTAACATCCACGTCTCAACTTTTAATGGCTCAATTCCACCCAGAAAAGCTGGCAGTTTCATCTTTGTAAATTTTCAAGTCAATGAGATAATGTCGGTGTTTACCGGTTCTACTGGAGGGGGCGGAGGAGGTAGAGGTTGTTGTCTTTGTTGTTGTCTTATTGCTTCTGTTAAAGCTTCAACCATTTGTTCCATTCGGCTTATGCGAGTCTCAGAGGATTTAGTTGCATCATTGCTTTTCATATTCTCTATTGCTATAGGTAAACAGAGCACTAATAAACACAACAAATAATTCTTTATAGTGTTCAATTTTAGTTCATTTCATTTCAATGTCAATGTATACTGGTTCAGATATGTTCACATGGTGTTACACACTCACAAATGAAGATGTAATGCCCTTAATTCTTTTCTAGGACATCCTATAGCTCATATGGACTCGTGTGTGCGGTATAACGTGTGCTTTGATACCACTCTATCACAACCCAAACCCACCCCTATGAGTTTAGCATCATAACCAGCCAATAACCCTAAGATTACCAAAGGCCTCTGAACAGAATAAGTAAAATACGGGGACTAGCGGAAGCAAATACAAACTTACAACGTCCATAAAGATGTATAGACATACTTGAGACATAAAACTTAAAACGTAATTTACATATTTAAGGCGTCATTCTCACATCACCATCTATATATACAGACAAACAAAAGACATGTTCAAACTTAACAAAAGAAATACAAAAAGACTTTTAACATGGTGCACAAAAACTTGACCATTTCTTAAAATGGAACCTCTTCGGGAGGCACAGTGGCTGGAAGACAAATAGAACTTTAAGTGATCATCTTTGAGCATGGTCACGCGCCTAGTCACCTACATACATAAATAATACAGTGAGCTGGAGCCCAGTGAATAATAATAGATTCATATTCATATTAGATTCTCAAAGATAATCATACATGGTACATTCACTAGTGCTAACAGACAGATGGCTCATGATTACGTGAGATGGTCATGTAGACCCAGATATAGAGTAGATACAAACAGATAATGGTTATGCTTAACCAGTTCCATGATCGAACCTCTAGTACAAGGTAATAGACAGATATCACATGATGCTAATGATGCCATGATACATCTCAGAAAATTGGACAATCATTCATTCATATGGAAAATAACAGTTCAGAAAACAAAGTATCATATCATTCAGAAAACACATATAACTGAAAATAGCTTTATAGAGTTATTACTCACGATGGTTCCAGTAGCTGACTAGTCAGAACTGACAGGCCAAATAGTCTATGTCGCATGATCTACACAAATACATAGTGGAGACATAATGAAACACAAGCTCAGAAAATACTTAACTTATTTATTCTCTATCTTGGTGTGTTTCTAAACCTTATCCTCATTATTATATATTAATTAAGGCTTTGGAATGCCTAAGATGCAATGAAGATGCCAAAATGTACTTTGGAACACTTAGTCAAATTTTCAAGAATAGTGCAGTCTGCTTGAGCGCAACTTCGGTCGCTTGAGCGATCTGCAAAGTCTGCAAAAGTACTAGTTACATGATTTTTCCGCTCAATGAATGCTCGACGGTCGCTCGAGCCAAAGACCAAGTAAACAGGGTCTTCGCTAGATCGCAACTTCGGTCACTTGATTAATCTGCAAAACTTTGTAAAACTTCTGGGACCATGAATTTTACACTCGAGCATAGACTTCTTCGCTCGAGCGGAGGTGCAAAAAAAATGGTGGTCGCTTAAGCGTAACTTTGGTCGCTCGAGCATAACTTTTATTGCTCGAGCGGTGATGTAGAATTTGGAATTTCCAGATTACACTTTCCAATTTCAAAACTCAAATCTAAGGCAACAAAACATGTTCTTTTAGGCCAAAACTTAAGAAAACACTTATAAATTCATAATATATCATGAGTCAAAAGCCATTTCACAAAATTAAGCCCAAAAGCTTTGTCAACTGTACAAAATCAAGCTTGGAATGTTAAAAATATAACATGAACATGACATGCATGATAAGAACGAGATTCCAAGTCTCCAAATCATGATCAAATGAGATGTTCTACTCAAAAGATGGTGAATTCTTAACCTATAACCAAAATATGAACATGCATGGGACAAATTATTAGACAACATGCTCTAAATGCATTGCGATGCACATGCATGTATGTATACTCTTCTCTTCGACTTCATTAAACTTAATTCTTGCCTCAATTTACTTAATTCTTTTAAATACATGTGTTAAGTAGCCCAATTACACAACTAAAGGCTTGATTTCTTACCTTAGGTTCTCAATTCCTTGAATCTTAGTGAGTTCTTGCTCAATTTCTCCAATTCCTCTTAATTCTCTGGCAAATTCCTTCCAAGCTTCAAGCTTTGGTCTCAAGCTCTCTTGATCTCTTTCTCTCTCACATTTTTGCGCTCACAAATGTCAAAATAGGAGTATAATGTAATCTAGAAGCCTTTTATAGGCTTGGTTTAGTGTTGACCAATCAAGCTTGGCTTAAGCTAATCAAATTGGCATTAATTGTCCTAACTAATTCTTTCCAAATCGAATTTCAATTAATCCTACCGTGAATTTCTAAAAATTCTAAATAACACATAAACCGAGATATTTCTACGACAGACTGATACAAACACAAATAACATAATTCACATGAAATTAACTCAGAATTTCCTCCTAATTACTTATTAAGCATCCATAATTACGGATTATAGGCTAATTATAGGTGGGGGTTGTTATAGTTTTCCTGGGCAGTTTGGAGCTGATGTATAAAGTTCATTGTTTATTTTAGTATGGTTTGTTAGATTCAATAGTAATTTGGCTGAATCAATTCATTGGTATAATAATTCTTCTAACCCCACGTCTTATTCATTCAATTTTTGTAATAAACTTCCAACCCCACATCTTTCTATCCCTTTTATTTACATGCTTTATGTATATAACATCATGTCTTATTTATCATGTTCCTGATTTGCATACATTTTTCATGCATTCGAGTTCAGCTCATTTGCATTTGTGGAATTCATCATTTTCTAAACTGATTATGTACGCTGCCGCATGCCTTAAGATGATACACATGCCATATGCTAATAGTTGAACCTCTAGATACATTTTGTGTATATATTGCATTAGCTATCTATATATAGAATCATTTATATATTTCTAACACGTTCTTTTGGCTTATAATGGAGTACTAGGTGAGCATTTTTAATTTTAGCATACTGTATGTCCATATTATTTGTCATATCCATTGCCATACCATGAGGCTAGATATTTAAGTGAAATATCTATGTGAATGCCAGTGGGTAGTGGTTGTGTTGGAATGCAGTTGATTCTTATGCTTTTGAGCTTCTTTTTATTGGGGGTTGTACAAAAGGTTTTTCAAAAATACATAAAATCAAAGTATTACCAGAACTAGTGACATAATTTATAATTATTTGTCTTAGATGGTAATGTTAGCATTAATAAAACTAGAACATGGATATATGGAGACTATAAAATTCACATCATGACTTAGTAGAGGCCGATCTTTTGATCAGGTGAGTGGGGGTGCTTAATTCATGACCTTCTCCCCCCCCCTCACACTTAAGTTCTCGAGCTGAGAGACTTTGGTTATGACGAACAGTGGCCTTTGACATGAGTCACGGGTTTTCTAGTTTTTCCAAAAAAATTAGGTGACGACTCTAAGATTTGGTGATATAATCCATTTTTGATCAAAGGTTTTGCAATAAAATAGATTTTCTGTACATATTGTCAAATCTGGACTCTCATGTATGTTTTACATTTGTGAAACTAAATTAGGAGATCAGGAGTCCAAATTGTTGGGCATGCTCGATAACCCTGAAAGGCATCCCACACATGGCTAAGTACAATTTGTTCTTATATAAGTTAGCCATTAGGAGATATGAGATAAAATTGGAATAAATAAGCTAGATCCACCCATGTTTTTAACGAACTAACCTACAAACCCACTTATTTAATTATGTAAATAAAGGAAAATCCTTGAATTTAAAGTTCATTTGGCTAACCTATACCTGTTTATCATGTCATACAAACCAAAACTAACCCAAGATCACCAATACCTCACTCAATCCATTAGCTCTCCAATATGATTTCCTACTTGTGTTTCGCCAATTCTTTTGCAATTTGGAGGAGGTTTAAGAAGTCATTTAGCTTTTAGTTACTTTTTCAAATTTGACTTTCTTTGTGCTTGCTTTCATTTGAAGGCATAATAGTTTGGACTTTATTGATTTATTTAAGAGAGCAATGTATTTCTTGATAATATGCTTCTAATATGCTTGATAATACCAATTTAGATTGCACCACTGGGATGCAAAAATCATGACAATTATTAATTGCAGCAATTAATGGTGTATGTTCCTCCTATTCTTCGGGTGCATACTAGACAAGGTGTAGTAGTACTCCCAGTCTATGTCGTGTACTTGGAGAGCCATGGGGAGATGTTGCCAAAATTTAGTTAGAGATGAATAGAGTGGTATAAGCTGTTTTTACAATATTGATTGTGCATTCCTGAATGGGAAAGTAGGATGAACCAACATATTAGAGAAGAGTTAGAGGTGAATGATGTCATGTCACATACATTATATGGTACTTAATTGAGGTTAAGATTAATTAAAATGAAATGGTAATTTTCAACTTTGTTGAGTTAGTAGTGACGTTTGTAGTGTAAGACAAAGTCCGATGGATAAAAGTTGGATAAATTAGCATAGGTTGCACCCGGGTTAAGGAATTTATTAAATTTGCATGAAAAAAATAAGCCTTCGTTGAATGAAGTCACATGCCCATGTAAACGGTGTCATAATGTAAAATTAGTGGAGAAAAGCATATTAAGGGAACATTTAATGATCAATGGGTTTCTTCCAAGTTACACCAGTTGGATTTTTTATGGGGAGAAGCTTGTGCCACACAGTGTGAATGTCTAGCAAACTGATTTGAATGATGGTGACGAAACGAATGAAATACTATACGAGGGATTTGGACTTCCTCCACCGAGCTTTATTCATGAGGAAGCAAGTTCTAGTATTAAACAAGGTCTTGATGAAAAAATCATTTTTTTTTTCAATTTATTGAAGGAGGCTGAAAGAGAGTTGTATCCCGAGTGTTAGAAGTTTTCAACGCTCTCATTTGTTGTTCAACTATTGCACATCAAGTGCCTTAGTGGATGGAGTGACAAGTCTTTCACGATGTTGCTTGAGCTTTTGAAGGTTGCGTTCCCAAAAGGTGAAACTTTACCAAAGTCATTTTATGCAACTAGGAAACTCCTCAGGGACTTGGTCCTTGATTGTCATAAGGTACATGTCTGCCCAAGAGATTGCTCACTATATTGGAAGGAAACTAGTATGGATAATTGCATAGTGTGTCATATGCCTAGATACAAACAGTTTGAGAGGGAGGAGAATGATGTTAAGAAGAAGCAACAAAAAATTTCATAGAAGATTTTCAAGTACTTTTTTTTATTCCAAGGCTTCAAAGATTGTTTATGCCATCCAAAACATCTTCTTTAATGGGATGGCATGTAGAGGGCCAGATTGATGATGGCAAAATGAAACATCATGCTGACTCTCTTGTCTAGAAAATTTTTGATAATTTGTATCCCAAGTTTGCAAGTGAGCCTCACATTGTCAGACTAGGTTTGGCAACTGAAGGATTCAATCCATTCAAGGCAATGAATGTCGCTCATAGTAATTGGCTAGTTGTTGTGATGCCATAAAATTTGCCACCATGGTTGTACATGAAGCAGCCTCATATGATGATGACATTGCTCATCGATGGCCCTTCTTTACCTAGAAATAACATTGACGTCTACTTACACCTTGTGGTGCATGAATTGAAATAATTATGGAAAAAACTAATCAGATGTTCCGAATGCATGTGATATTATTGTGGACTATAAATGGTTTTCCTACTTATGCAATTTTGTCTAGACGAAGCACGAAAGACGCTTTAGCTTGTCCTTGTTGTAACATTCATACTCGTTCTAGATATTTGAAGAATGTGAGAATTTTTTTTTACATGGGGCATCATTGCTAGTTGAATGCGGGTCACAAATTTTGAAAAACTGGTGCATCTTTCGATGACACTATTGAATTTGAACCATGTCTAACTCGGTTTTCAGGGGCTAAGGTGCTACGACAACTAGGACCTAAGTTTAAGTTCAAATTGAATGCTATGCATCAACAATCTAGTAAGTGGAATAGAAAGAGGAAGGAAAGTAAGGAAAATGAGGAGGAGTTGGGTCTTAATTGGGAGAAGAAGAGTATTTTCTTTGAATTGTCATATTGGGAGCATAATTTGATTCACCATAATCTTGATGTGATGCATATTGAGAATAACGTTCATGATAATGTATTGTGGACGATATTAAATGTTGATGGGAAAGGGAAGAACACTTTAAATACTCGTCGAGACTTAGAAGAAATGGGAATTTGAAAGGCATTATAACCTCAAAAATTGGTTAGTAATTAGTATTATTTGCCGCATGCATGCTTCGCTATGGACAACAGAGAAAAAAGTCTATTATGTACACTTTTGAAGAATATCAAAGTTCCAGATAGTCACACATCCAATATCTCTCATCGAGTTAACCTCAAACAGCATAGCATATTTGGATTGAAAAGTCATGATAACCATATACTCATGCAACAAATACTTCCAATAGCAGTGAGAAATTTGTTACTTAAGAAAGTGGTAAAACCATTAATTGAGTTAAGCAATTTCTTTGGGCAGTTGTGCTCCAAAACCCTAGAGGTTGATGGTCTAGATCGTTTTCAGTCCCAAATTGCTCTTACACTTTGCCATCTTGTAGACGCGCCCGTGGGCTTCACTCTACAGTTCGGACTCAATTTTGTGTCACGGTTCTAAATCTGAACCAAAGAGTCCAAATTCGGCAAATCGTTTGAGAAAACAGATTTTTGAAAAGTAGTGCCAAACATGGACTGCTTTGCCAGATTACAAAGTCGCCACCTAAATATTTTAAAATGGAAAATTTAGGAAACCCTGACTCGGTGCCGAAGGCCACGTGTCCGTCATCACCAAAGTTGTCTTGGCTCGGGAGCTTGGGTACGATCGGGGAAGGTCAGCTATGAGCACCCCCTTTCGCCCGGTCCGAAGACCGGCCTCTACTAACCGTGATATCCGTTTTGAAAACATTACATGCTCTTGTTCCAATTATTAGCCTAGAATTTACTATGTGATGCGCATAACACAAAAGTATAGACTAGATTGCCTAATTTGGAAATAAACATTGCATATCCGTTTTGTCTCGAAAAACGTGTTAGTTTTTGCTACTACTTAAGTAGGCTAAAATACGGATTTCAACGAGTTATTCCAACTCAAGCAATCCAACCTCCACCCACAGGCATTCAAACAGTTTATCATGTAAGCACTTAGCCGCATGGCAAGCATACTGTCATGGTAAACATTCACACGCATGCGATATGTTAAAGCCATAAAAACTTACATCGTACTCCGTGCCAAAACAGTAAACTAGTTAGCAAACATGCATGACCTAGTTCATGTTAAGTGGCTAATGCGACACATACAGGAGTGTAATCTAAACAGGCTCGGCTAACCCTGAACATGGCACATGAGATGCAACAACTATCACGCATTCAATTTGGAATTGAAAGTACGATGCGGTTTGCATGATGTGCCGAGCCCGATGTATGTAAACAAATGCATGAATGCACGCATGCATTGCATAAGGTATGCTAAAATAAACATGCCCTAGTCCATTACCATAAGCAGGTAAATAAAAGGGTAGAAAGAAATGGGGGATGGAAGACATGCACCCACTCACACACACTTATTACAAATTTGCCCTCGCTCGGAGGGACCAAAAGAATAATACAAATTAATTAACTACGCAAGCTAATTAAATATTACAAATCAACTAAATTAATTAAATAAATTAACTAATCTAATTAAACAGTAAATCGCCTCGGGATGAGGGCCAAAAGCGTGGCCGGCTCGGAATCAACCGCTGGTAAGTGTGTGCCTCTGTTTCTCTCGCTCTCCTCTTCGAAAATTCCCAAAATCCTAGTAGTGCCTCTCAGCAACTGGGAGTACCACCGGTGGGGTAGAACACCACCGGCTGAAGTAAGAGGCCACCCAAGATCAATTGTTCCATCGGTGAAAATATCGGTCGGCACTAAAAGTGCTTGGCACAAAATGTTCTGCAGATCCGCAACTCACAGAAATGAGGGAAACAACATGCAAGGCAATGCAATTCAAGCCATTTATGCACCAAACACACTCCCTATCATGTTATTGACTCAAGGGGCATGTGCCTCGGTTCCTGACCACCAATCGCATTTTCATGCATGACGGCCCTAAGAACCAAGAATGCAACTTTACTATAAAATGCATGCAAACCAAATAATCAAACAAGGGTGCCAAACCTCCATCAAACTCACTTCAAGGGGCTTGGCATGCAAGTCAATATGATGAAGCCCTAAGCATGGCAAACTAGTATGTAATATGGACAATGCAAGGTGTTCATGCAAGCATACAAACAAGCATATGAAGCAAGCATGCAAACCAATGGAATAATGGATTTAGACATGAGTTAGGCAACTCAAATGGGCCCCAAAATCAGTGGCCAAAGCGCCTAGAAATGGAAACTAAACAAACTCACACGCATGCAAGTGTTAAGGTCCAAACCCAAGGCATACAAAAGCAACTCTCATGCACACTTAAGAGGCACAAACATGGGCTAATAGCATGCATGAAAAGCTCAAATCCATGTCAAACATGATGCCAAATCATGCAATGAAGCATGCCAAACAAAGCATGCAAATGGCCTAGGCTTAAAGCAAGTCAATAGGGCATTAAACCACACTTAGCACAAACACATATGGCATGCATCAAACAACCAAAAACAGATTTTTAGCATGTCAAAATAGGCCCAAAGGACCACTTAGATGGCATCCAAGGGACATGGAATCTAAGGCATGCAATAAGGCCTAAACATGGAGCATATAACACAAGCTTAAGAAGTCACGAAGGGGCATGCAAGGTAAGCATACAAGCAACTTTAAGGGACTGAAATAGCATGCTAGATGGTTCCAAACCATCAAAACATTGTAAGCAAAGCATTCTACACTCACATGCTCTTAAGGCCAACAAGCCAAACGCAAAGGGGCTATATTAAACATGCCAAGATTGACCAAAATACTTATGGAAAGACCTAAAACATGGTAATATGAGCACAAAATCTTCACAAACACAAGTCTAAAACATGCTAGAAATGAAGGCATACCACCTAAGCATGTTAAGACATAAAGAGGCATTACAAGGCAACTATACTAAGCATGCATAGGAGACCAAAACCAACTTGAAAACATGTTATATCATGGAAATATAAGCATGAAAGACAACCAAGGCATGCTCAACACACACTCAAACATGGTGCTCCTTTGGAAGCCAAAACTTGCCCTTTTCAAGGACACCAAGGAGAGGGGGTGGCCCTCTCCTTCTTGAGACTTCAAGGCATGCTCTTCACCACTGAAATCCCTCAAGATTTCAGTGGTGAAGAGATCCTATCACCAAAATCTCGGATCTCTCACAAAATAGCACAAAAAGTGCCCTTTTCAAGGCCTAAGGGTGGTCAAACCTATCCAAACCACTAAACACTCTTAATATACAACAAAGAGGGTTAAGAATCAGAACTTTTCTGTGCCAAACACTAAGCTCAAAAACTGTTTTAAAGCAAGTAAAAACAAGGTGCAAGAATGGGGTAAAAAGGGAGTTAAGTTCTTACCCTTGTAGCCTCTTCAACAAAGATGATGTGTTGGCTTCCTTGAGCTCCAAACCAGCTCCAAAGCTTCAAAACAAACCTCTGGACCCTCAAGAACCAAAGGAAGGTGAAACACTAGGTGCTTGTGTGCAAAAGAGTGAACTAAAGCACCTAGTGTACTAAATAAGCAAGAAAAGAGAGAGATAAGATAGATATATGATCTAACCTAAAACCGTAGCTTGGTTTCTCTCTAAAATGGCTGAAACCTCTAGAATTCCCACCTTAAGCCAAGAGAAGAGAGTTCTCTTGTATAGGCAACCAAACTTACAAGTTAAGTTACCAAACAGCTCATCCTCCATACACGTGTATGGAGGGGAAGCAAATTGCACACAGCTGTCTGAAAATATCTCAGAAAGCAAGTGCACAGTCCCCGGTCGGCAGAAAATGTCATTTTGACAAAATTGAGTGCCGACCGGCACAAAAGAGTGCCGGTGGCAACTCTAGCCAGCCGGTGGTGTGTGGGGATGCCTCACAAGGCATTCCCTGCCCTTCCAAGGCAAAACACAAGTGTTTGGTGCAAAACCAAACACAAAACGGTCAAGTTCGGAGGTCCTGAGGCAAGGCGCGCGAGCCGAGAACTCCGGGAACCCCAAACGAACACACACATGGATAATCACCGAGTGTTCAAACGGTGACGTCCGAGTCTTGAGGACGGTCAAAAATGGGGTGTCTACACATCTTGAGAGAAATTTTCCTTTATCATTTATTGATATAATGGAGCACTTGCCCATTCACCTAGCAGAGGAAGCGGACATTGCCGATTCAGTGCAATATCGATGGATGTACTTTGTAAAAAGGTGTGTAATTCTACTCCAATGTCCATTTTGTTTATGGGTACCTAATGACGCTTAAATCATACATGTATAATCAATGCCATCTTGAAGGTTCAATTGCATAGGGATACTTAGTCGAAGAATATATGACATTTTGCTCAAGGTACTTGCATGATATCGAGTCGAAATTGCATCGACCATTAAGAAATTGTGATGTGAACAACAATCCTGAGATATTAATATGGTGGGCTTTAGGAAAAGGAAAATGGTTTGTGCTTGATAACACAACATGGGTACAAGCTCATTGGTATGTGTTATTTAACACTGTTGCGGTTGTCCCATATTGAGAGTAAGATAGATGCAACCTTTGTCTCATCGTGAATTTATTTATACCTACTATAATTATCTTGAAATTTTAAAAATAGTTTAATTGTGCAGGGAATATCATGAATTTATTAAGCGGTCATATCGTCATCTCAGGGATTATGATGTGGATTGTCATCACAATGATAAGTTTCCCAAATGATTTAATTCTCATGTAAGTTTCGATAATTATATGTTTGCAATGTCCAATTCTCATGATTCAATTTTTTTAATCCATGTCTTTCTATATTTTTTGAAGTTGTTAAATTGATGTTTAATATTGATAACTTCCTTTTGAAAATAGGTTGCAGAGCTGAGTTACTGAAAATGTAGCGTTGTCCGATGAGATTAAAATTTTGGCTTTGTGACCCAAACAAAAGGACACTAGATTTAGTGGGTATATAATTAATGATACTAGGTATCATATGAGGAGTCATGAAATGAGAAGAAAAACTCATAATAGTGGGGTTATGGTGAAGTCAAAGACTTTTATACAATGCAATGTGTATAAAAGGTAATTGAACACATGTCAGTAAAACAAAGCACGCATACAATGCAATGTGTATAAAAGGTAATTGAACACATGTCCGTAAAGCAAAGCACGCATACAATGCAATGTGTATAGACAGGATACAAATGAAATGGGAATACAAGTGAGGCACACATACCCCACTGGAGGTAAAATACAATGCAAGTGAGGTATACATACCTCACTGGAATGTAAAATGATGTGCGCGAGGTAGCACACCTCACGTGGATCAGGATGGAATGAACATGAGGCACACGTACCGCATGGAATGCAGGACTGAAATAAATATGAACATGAGGCACACATACCTCATGAATGCAAGACTGAAATAAATATGAACATGAGGCACACATACCTCATGAATGCAAGACTGAAATAAATATGAACATGAGGCACACATACCTCATGAATGCAAGACTAAATGAAATGCAAAACGAGGCACACGTACCTCGAAGTGCAATGAAATGCAAAATGAGGCACACATACCTCATGAATGCAATGAAATGCGAAATGAGGCACACGTACCTTATGAATGCAATGAAATGCAAAACGAGGCACACGTACCTCGAGATGCAATGAAATGCAAAACGAGGCACACGTACCTCGAGATGCAATGAAATGCAAAATGGAATGCAAAACGAGGCACACATACCTCGAAGTGCAATGAAATGCAAAACGAGGCACACGTACCTCGAAGTGCAATGAAATGCAAAATGAGGCACACATACCTCATAGGATTTGAAATACAATGCAAATGAAACGTGTGAGGTGGCATACCTCACTCGAATTGAGATGAAATGAAACACGTGAGATGGCACACCTCACGCGAATTGAAATGAATGCAAAATGAAAATGAAACACACGAGGTGGCACACCTCGCGTGAATTGAAATGCAAATGAAAATGAAACACACGTGGTGGCACACCTCGCGTGAATTGAAATGCAAATAAAAATGAAACATGTGAGGTGGCACACCTCACGCGAATATGAAATGAAAATGAAGCACGTGAGGTGGCACACCTCACGCGAATATGAAATGCAATGTAAACGAAACACGTGAGGTGGCACACCTCACGCGAATAGAAATGAATGCTAAGTGCGACATGCATGCAACACAAAGTACAAAATGATGCAAGTGTGACACGCATGCCGCACAAAATACCAAAAAGGTGCAAGTCGCAGAGGACGCGTGCAAACGACGCTACCGCCGCACTAGACAAAGTGAGGGATGCAACAACGCTGCAGGCAACTTTTGAATCTTATAAAAGACAAAAGGATACAAAAGGATACAATCTTCGCTTGAATTTGAGCGTCACGCACAGTAGAGACGGTCCGAAGTCAAAACGGAGGCCGGTTGAGCATCGGGGATGCATTTTCTTGTACTTTATTGATCTATGGAGACCCAAGACCCCTCATCTTGCCTAAAAACATCCTTGGGAGCATCACCGGCTGGGTGGGGTGGTCACCGGCTACCACCGGCTGCCTAAACTCATCTATCGGCACAAAAAAGTGCCGACCGGCACAAAATAGTGCCGACCGGCAGAAAATGCCTGATCGGGGGCAGAACTGCCATTTCACTCCGGGCTTTATAAAATAGGGTTTTAAACCCTATTTCCCACACTTCTAAACCACCGAAAACTCCTCCTTTCTCTCTCTAGAGTGTTTTTCCTTCGATTTTTCGCCGATTTCTCCGCGTTTCACGCCTATTTTCTCGTCAGATTCGCGATACTCTTCGCGTTTCGGACATTTTTGACCGAACAAAACTTCGTTTTGGTGCACTTTGCGCCGTTTCCGCCTTTTCGGGACTTGTTCCCCTCAATATTCTCTACATTTCCGTGTATTTTCCTCTTTCGGCCTTCCCGGCCATTTCCGACCCTCTCGGGGTTGACTTCCCAGTTGACTTTTCGCGTTCCGGCCCATTTTTCTTCTTCCGGCTATTTTTTCCATCTCCATTGCTATGGCCGATGATGTTCCACATGTCGGGACTCCCCCGGACCACGAGATGGATCCCGGGGTCGAGCTCCTGCCATCGAAGCGAAGGCCCTTGACCCGGCGACCTACCGCCCGGCGATTCACGTGCTACCACCCGATGGACTCCGCCACTTCCGCGACTTCGACAGGGCTTTGGACCCGAAGCTTCTGCTGTGCGAGCCGGCCTCCCACTTGTCTTTTGGTTCCGCCGAGGTAACACTCTCGTCTTTTATTTTCTGCAATGTAGGATTTCCTGTCAACTGCCGTAGCTAACTGAACCCATTAATTGCTTAGCTCTGATGTCAGATCAGAAGTTGGTCGAGATCGTAGACGCGCCGTGGCCTCTCTCAGCTTCGACTCGATTTTGTGTCGGTTCTAAATCGAACTAAAGAGTCCAAATCCGCAAATCGCTTTGAAGAAAAAACAGTTTTGAAAAGTAGTGCCAAACATGGATCAAGCGGACATGTGAGTCGCCACCTAAATATTTTAAAATGGGAAATTTAGGAAACCTCGACTCGGTCAAGGCCACATGTCCGCCATCACCAAAGTGGTCTTGGCTCGGAGCTTGGGTACGATCGGGAAGGTCAACTATGAGCACCCCTTTCGCCATTCAAGACCGCCTCTACTAACCGTGATATCCGCTTTTGAAAACTTTATGCGTTCTTATTCGGTTATTAACCTAGAATTACTATGTGATGCGCACAACACAAAAGTATAGACTAGATCGCCTAACTTGGAAATAAACATTGCATATCCGCTTTGTCTCGAAAACGTGTTGTTTTTTTTGCTACCGCAAGTAGGCTAAAATACGGATTTCAACGAGTTGTTCCAACTCGAGCAATCCAACCTCCATCCACAGTATTCAAACAGCTTTATCATGTAAGCATTTAGCCACATGGCAAGCATATTGTCATGGTAAACATTCACACGCATGCGATATGCTAAAGCTTAAAAAAATACTTACATCGTACTGTACAAAACAAGAACCGGTTAGCAAAGATGCTTGACCTAGTTCATGTTAAGTGGCTAATGCAACACAGGCATAGATGCAATCTAGAGTAGGCTCAGCTAACCCTAAACATGGCATGTGAAATGCGCGAATAGCACGTATTCAATTTTGGAATTGAAAATACAATGCAATTTGTATGATGTACCGAGCCCGGTGCATGTAAACAAAATGCATGAATGCACGCATGCATTGCATAAGGTATGCTAATATAGACGTGCCCTAATCTACCATAAGCAGGTAAATAAAAGGGGATAGAAAGAAGTGGGGATTGGAAGACATACACCCACTCACACACACTTATTACATTTTTGCCCTCGCTCGGAGGGATTAAAATAATAATACAGGCCGAATAAATAATTAACTAAACTAGCTAATTAAATATTACAAATCAACTAAATTAATTAAATTAAATAATTAATCTAATTAAACATTAAATGCCTCGGGATGAGGGCTAATCGCAGCGCTGCGTCTTGACTCGCTTCTAATCGCCCGCCATGCAAGTATGCTCGCTTTCTGCTATCCAACTCTGAAAATTACCAAAGTCCTAGAAACACTTTCTTTGGTACTGGAGATCATCATCGGCTGCACAGAATTTCCGCCGGCTGAAGGATTTGGCCATCGGCACTGAATTGTTTCATCGGCTGGGAATGAACGGCCGGTCGGCACTGAGAAGTGCTTGGCCGGCACAAAATGTTCGCAGATCCCGCAACTCACAAAGAAGAGAGGACAAACTATGCATGGCAATGTAATTCAAGGCATGTATGCACCAAACACATCCCACATCATGCTATGGACTCAAGAGGGCATGTGCCTCGATTCTGACCACCAATCGCGATTTCCATGCGTGATGGCTCGAGAACCAAGAGTGCAACTTCAATGTCAAATGCATGCAATGCAAACAAGCAAATAAAGGTGCCAAACCTCATTCATACTTCACTTCAAGAGGCCCAACATGCATGCCATTGCAACAAGGCCCTTAGCATGTTATCTACTTTGCCATATGGACAATGCGAGGCACTTATATAAGCATACAAGTAGGCGCAAGGCAAGTATACAAACTAAGCAATGAGATGGACTTACACATGAATTGGGCAGCTCTAACAAGGCTCAAAACAAAGGGCCAAAGTGCCTAGAAAATGAGACTAAACACACGCACACACATGCACATGTTAAAGTCTAAACCCAAGGCATACAAAAGCAACTCTCATGCACACTTAAGAGACACAAACATGGGCTAATAGCATGCATGAAAAGCTCAAATCCATGTTAAACATGATGCCAAAACATGTAATGAAGCAAGCCAAATATACAACAAATGGCCTGTTTTGAAACAAGCCATGAAGGCTTAAACTAAGGCCAAGTCCACCAAGCCTCACAAGGCTAAGGGGACTCAAAATAGGTCACAAGGCACCTAAACAAAGCCTAAGGAGCACCTAGATGGCATCTAAGGCTCAAGTACAAAGGCATGCAACATGACCAAAACATGAAGCATTCAACACATGCTTTTAAAGCATTAAAGAAGCAACTAAAGCATGCATACAAGCACACCAAAAAGTCTGAAATAACATGCTAGATGGTTCCAATCCATCAAAATGAAGCAAGCATGGCATGCTATACACTCATACTCTCAAGGCCAACAAGCCAAATGTAAAGGAGCTACATAATGCATGATGGGATCGACCCAAATGGCTATGGGCAGAGTTAAATCATGGCAAAATAAGTACACAAGCTTCACAAACACAAGTCTAAAACATGTTAGAAGCTAAGGCTAACAAGCTAGTCATGTTAAGGCAATATTAAGGCATTACAAAGTAACTATGCAAATCATGCAAAGAGTACTAAAACCAACTTGAAATCATGTTATAACATGGCAATATAAGCATGGAAAACAAGTCAAACATGCTCAACACACACTCAAGCATGGAGCTTCTTAAGGAAAATTTGTCCTTTTCAAGGACATCAAGGAGAGGGGGTGGCCCTCTCCTTCTTGAGACTTCAAGGCATGCTCTTCACCACTGAAATCACTCAAGATTTCAGTGGTGAAGAGATCCTCTCACCAAAATCTCGGATCTCAACCAAAATGGCACAAAAGGACCCTTTTCAAGGCCTAAAGGGGTCAAACTTCCCAAACCACAAAACACTCTTAATATACAATAAAGAGGGTCAAAAATCAGAACTTTTTGTGTTATGTGCTAAGCACAAAAACAGTCCTAAGCTAGGTAAAAAGAAGGTGCAAGAATGGGGTAAAAAGGAGTAAAGTTCTTACCCTTGTAGACCTCTTCACAAAGCTTGATGTTGTGGCTTCTTTGGACTCAAAACCACCAAGAACTTCAAGAATAAGCTCGATTTTCAAGAATACCAAGAAAAGGTGGAAGACTAGGTGTGTTAGGGCAATAATATGAACTAAAAACACCTAGAAAGCAAAAGAGAAAGGAGATATAGAATGTGTATCTATCTTAACCCTAAAACCAGAGCTTGGTTCCTCTAAAAATGGCTGAAACCTCTCAAGAATTCCAACCCTTGAGCAAAGGGAAGAGCTTTCCTCTTATAGGCCAAAAGCTACAAGCTTAGCCATTAAAGCTCATCCCTCCATACACGTATGGAGGGAAAGACACTGCACACACGTCTCAAAATATCTCAGAAAGCAAGTGCACAGTGGTCGGCTGGGCAAATTGGTCATTTCGCCCAAAATAGTGCCGACCGGCACAAAGTAGTGCCGATCGGCACAATAAAGTGCCGGTGACAACTACACCACCGGTGGCCTCTAGCCCCAAATGGTGTGGGGATACCTCATAAGGCATTCCCTGCCCCTCAAAGGCAAATCACAAGTGTTTGGTGCAAAACCAAACACAAACGGTCGAGTCCGGAGGTCCTGAGGCACGGCGCGCGAGCCGAGAACTCCGGGAACTCCAAACGAACACACACATGGATGATCACCGAGTGTTCGAGCGGTGACGTCCAAGTCTTGAGGATGGTCAAAAATGGGGTGTCTACATAGACAAACTCATAACTGACATCTGTTTAGGACCGACGCACATGCACACACACTGCACTGGCCTCAAGCACTCAAACACACGGCACACATTGCACTGCCAATTCGCCGACACCCGGTGCTTATTTGAATCTGAAAACTCGCACGCATGCTAGATTTGCACAAAACTATACCAACATGCGGACACATCACACGTTGTAGTTCACTGAAACATACCGAGACCTGGCTTCTATTTGAACTTTAAAAAACACGCACACATGCTATTTACACTGATCCTCATAGGAGCACTGACATATCACAGGCTGTAGTTCACCCAATCGACACTGAAACCCGAGATCCGCTTGAATCAAAATGTGCACACATGCACCAAGTTTACACCGAGCATCCAAAACACATTGACGCATCACGCCGCTTGTTGTTTATCAGAAGCACACCGGCATCTTTCGCTTGAATTTTAGAAATCAGACGCATATCGACGAAAATCGACGCGATATCTTCATATGGCTTCGCAATTCCTTGACTACGTGGAGATTCCCACACTCTCCGGGTATGGGAACGCTGCCGCCGCGATCGGGTACACCGAGTCGCTCGACGCCGTTAGTCGCATTGTAGATCGGGTGCTTCGCACCTTCGCAGGGACTCTCCAGCTCTTCGCTTGCACTCTTCTTGCCGCCTGGCAGAGGTGGTGGGACACCACCGATTCATTTCACTTATCGACCGGGGACATGACGATGACCCCACGACTTCTCGATGCTCACCGCATCGGGTGGGGGTGACCCGATCCCTTCGATCTGAGACATGGATGAGTGGATTGCCGCTCAGATTCACTTGCTCGCCGAGGCGCCGCCACTTGCTCGCCCAGGTTCGTCCGCTACTCCTGGTTCGAGGTGCGCCTGAAAAGTGCAGGCCGGTGGACGCAGCCCGATGACCCAGAGGTCACGAGAGATACGCACGCGCTTCTCATGTTCTTGCCGGGACCACCCTGCTTGCCGACCGGCGAACACAAGGCTCCGCCGCTCAGCGCTTGGGTGGACGGCGAGAGGATTGTGTAGTATGACTGGGGGGGCGCGGCTTTGGCCACCCTTTATAGTTATATGAGCTCAGTCTCTCGTGGCAGTGGACAGCTGCTAGGAGGCTACTGGCGAGCCTGGGAGGTATGTCTTCTTCTCTACTTTACATTTCTTCTACACTTTCGTATTTTGTGCATCGCACACATCGTAGTTCAGATATCTGCATAACACACGGCACACACATACTTCACTTTACACCGACCGCACATCGCTCACATCAGACACTCGCACAACACAATACACAACACACGGCCCGCGATTTCGCTTATTCTCGTGATCTCGCTTGATTTGATAGTCATATCGACGCTCGCTTTTGCAGTGTGGTTGTACGCCTACTTCCCCAGACTAGAGCCGCTGCGAGGCGGAGACCCTCTCGTCGCCCCTTCTCGCCAAGCATGACGGGCGATCGTCCGGAGGCCCCGGACACTTTTAACTTCTTCCGCCGCTTTCTTCGACACCATCACCCCCACCGAGGTATGTTTTACTTACATACCCATTTAAGCTTCGCTTGCCGATATTTCTATATCGAGATAATCAATCAGATTTCATTTCAGTCACTGCCGGTAGTGGGCTCCACTACCGGCCGGTGATACGAGATCGGTATGCCGCCATCGAGACCTCGCCACGGATTCTCTGAGGGCCCTGGCCTGCTTGCCTGTACTGGTTGAGCGTTTACACGCTGCACTTAGGGTTGCCGGGAAGCAGATAGTTCCGATCCTTCCTCCCGCGCGCTTGAGGGAGTTTGAGGGGTACAGTTTCCACAGATGGAGGACTACACCTTGGGTCGGGCTGATGTAGATGCCGACATGGGCGAGGGCGACTACTCGAGTACGTCCGGACCTTCTTGATCGGCTTTTGAGGGGCTCGAGCCGATCCAATGAGACTGCTGCCAAGGCCAGGCCGGAAGTGAGGCAGAGCAGAGCTGGGTCGTCACAGAGGGCTCGAGCTCCCGGCAGAAGGGGAGTGCAGAGGAGACGAGGGACGGGCTGGCCTGCTCTGCCTACCATGTTGACTTATAGGGGGCAGAGTGGGGAGACCTACCAGATCCCTTTTGCTCCTCCTCCAGCTGGTCACGAGTTGGCCGGCATTCCCGACTTGCCTCCGGTATGTATTACTTTATTTCTGCATCTTGCATTGTTATTTCATTTCACATTCAAGTATCCCATGTAATCGATGCACTTAATACTTTTGCGAGCTTCCTCCGAGTATACCCGCTACCAGGAGTCAATGCCTCGATGGGGATGCCGCAGGACTCTCGACGCTTTGGCCGTTTACATACCGCCGTATGTTCTTCGACTACGCCTCAAACCATACTGCCGCATAACTGCTATATCGCACAAAATCGATAAATCGATAAACGCTCACGGCATTCACCATACACATTCGACACAATGCATTCTCAGATCGATAAATTGCTCACGGCATTCACACACTGCATTACCGCACTATTCTGACCGATAAACCGCTTCACAATTCACACACCGTCATACAATGCATTCTGACGATAAATCGCCACCAGATTCACACATCAGACTCATACATCGTGATTCTCGCGACCGATAAACCGCTTACGGCATTCACACACCGTACTCATACACCGTGATTCTCAGACCGATAAACCGCCACGCTTCGATGTGTTTGTTCTTTGTATTTTCAGCCTCCTTTCTCGATCCCTCCAGTGAGTGGCGCTGCTCCAGCTGGGCCTCCCCTCTCTACTCGGGATGGCAGGATATTCCCTCGCACTAGAGGGGGACGTGGTCACGTGGGGAGCAGCTCACGAGCTCTAGTTCCAGGAGATGGTGAGTAGGAGGTAGGGACGGAGTCATTTATGAGGCGGGCGATGGGCTGCCCGACAAAGGATAGCCTCAACGACGCCTCTGTGCTTTTGCCCAGGAAGAGGGCGAGGATCGATCCTCGTGCATGAGGCCACGATGATGATGATTTTGCTGCTTCTTTTCTTTATTTCTTTTCTTGTACTTTTCTCTTTTTGGTAGATAGAGTACTATGTACTGCCGCAGGCAGATTTTTTTGCTTTCTTCAAAAGTTTGTACTTTGAAAGAGATTATATAAAACAAACTTTTTATCTGAAAAGTGTTATGTTTACATATCTCGTACTTTGCACTGCATTGCATCATATTACATCTCGATGCAACTGAAATTGTTTTACTGCTTGGAAATTGGGCACTTGCACTGTAATAATCGGATAACCAACCAACTAACAGCAAACAACTCATACAAACCACTGCTCAAACTGAACATAGCCCACATTCCGCTGGGGATTAATCAAGATACAAATTTCAAAACCCAACATTTGGTCTATTCAAGACACGGCAAACTTTGAACAAATGACCCAATCGACAAGCCGATCACTAGAGGCTTAAACTGACTGAAATTGAAACACACTCGGATGTCCCAAATTTTCCATTTCTTTCTCTTACCTCGCATGGATGTAGAGAATGGCACGACATTCTGAGCACAGACGATTTTGAGGTAAAGAGAGGTTTTTAACCTGGATATCGAGCCTATAATTGGACACCGCCGGAGAACTCAAGTACAGAAAGTAAAAGGCACACGACCTAAACACAACGAGACACACTCGGAAAAGACTCAAAACTAAGTTGAGACTAACAAACCAAAAGACACGACACGGACGTGTTCGAAAACAAAAGATCTTGAGGAGCCAATTCTTCCGGGCAGGTTTCCTACCCTCTCTGATTTGTGATTCTCGCATCACTCGGCCCTTGAGCTCGATTTTTCTCACAAGACCTTCTTCTCACTTTTCTCTCGGCTTACACCTCTCTATTCTTTAATCTCTCAGTTTTTTATCCCTCCCCTGGGTGATTGATAGATGAATAAGAAGCGGCGGGTTCACCCCGATACGACTAGCTTGCGGCTATTCCTTCTGGTAGATAGAGCGCCTTTCCGCAAATGCGTCGACGGTGGGGGAAGACAGATACCGCTCAACTGTGGTCCCTAGTTCATTACTCGACCATTCTTTGTTTTCTTTCTAAAACAGTTTTGATCAAAATGAACGCCAGATTAGCGTGCTTGGGCAATTTTTGATTTGAAAATCATGCAAGTCAGGTTGCAAGCACTGAAAGTTTTCCTTTTGAGTCCAAACATGGTCCAATTTTGGAAAATGGAATTGTTTTCGAGAAAATAGTCAACCTCAGTAAAAAATTTCAAAAACTATTTTGGCAAACGGTCAATGCTCAACGAGCACGGAGCTCACCATCGAGATGCGCAACCTCGGATCGGAGGCAATTTGGAAAATTGCCCCTGGCTTAAAAGGGGGAGATGAAGGGCAACGGAAAGTTGCCCCTAGTTTGGATGACGACTGAGGGCAACTTTGGCAATAGATGGCAACGGAAAGTTGCCCCTTGTTTGGATGATGCCGCGGCATGCCTATTGATGATTGAGCTCGACCGGGCTCTCAGGCACAGAGAGGATGAAGACAGCCATAAACAATATATGGACACAATCGCCTTGAAAGCGTTGGTGAGTGGGTTCCAGAAGGAAGTTGATTACATAGCTCCAATTGTTGCAACCGAGACATCGGATTCGGAGGAAGCATGGGTAATCAAAACCATTACATGGACTGAGACGCTATGGAAGCGTTGGGGGCTGGACTTCAGGATGAAGTTGCCTACGTATCCCAAACATGGGAATCAAGCCTTACGTGGTTCGGGTTAAGGTACACTCGGGTATTTAACCTCTCCTTTTTATGCTCTAACTTTTGCCAAGGCGCCTATTGCAGGTTTTCGACCTTGCGAGCTTTGTTTTTCTTATTTTTTCTTTCTTTTTCCCCCTTTTTTTTTTTCTCTCTTTTTAGGCTCTAACTTTTGCCAAGGCGCCCGATGCGGGTTTTCGACCTTGCGAGCTTCTTTTTCTTTTCTTTTCTTTTCTTTTTCTTCTTCATTTGTTCTTCTTTTTTTTTGTGTATTTTTTCTTTCCTTTGTATGTATATTTTTGCTTGCTCTAACTTTTGCTCGGTCGCCTTTCGGGGTTTTCGCCCAAATGAGCCTCTCAAAGGGTAAAAGTGTAACAAGTCCATGCCAAATGGTTTTGAGATTGAAGCCCTCAGCATCCGTGAGAGTGGTCATGTATCGATTTGTATGATCCATCTTCGCCTTCGAGCACATCCGATATTTTTGCCCCTAGTTCGAGGGTGCTTCAACCGCCACACAGGCCTCACATCATGATTGACCTTTGTACGTTCTGAATCCAAGTTCAGGGTTTGAAAGCAAAGGGGTTGAGTCTCGAGGCCGAGAGCGATCCTAAGCTGCACAATCTCAAGAGCGATTCCATACATGTCTTTGCAGGACCGCGCAAAACATTTTTTTTTTTTTTGAAAGTTTTTTAAAAAAAACGACAAATCGCTCGCGCTGAAGACAGTGTAGGACCAATCTGGATCAAAGTTAGGGTCCTTCTCAGTACTCACACTAACAAGCATGATTTCATTCATTAAGGGCTTAGCGCGCCTCCCTTTCTTTTAATTTGATCAAGGTTTTGCAAATCCCGAGGAATTCCTTCCCCTTCGTTTTTTATCACGACAGTGTTCGAAAAGGGTTTTGAAAAACTTAGGTCAAAACAATGATCCTTATGGCACACAAGAGCAAGCGGAGTGCGCTGTCACCCCATTCGAATTCTCTGGCACAACTAGCCCAACACAAATAGTACGGGAACACGATAGCCATGGCTATTTTATTCAGGTTCCCCGGATGCAACTGGCTCCACAGCAGAGGCAGACCCAAAAAGAAAGTAAAAGATAATTACAAAACAAAGCGGTGTTCGAGGCAACAACCCCAGAAGCACCTAGTATCCTATATAAAGGAGGGACTGACTCATTACAATTAGACAAACCCTTAAGCAAAAGGACTGACTCAAAACAATGAGACAGGCTCAAAACAAAATAAAAGACTGACTCGACACCCAAGTCAGAATGTGCAAAATCAAGATTCACAGATGCCCAAAAATGTGTGCCATACGCCACATCCAAAAATGTACCAAACACCGCTCAAGAAGTGTTCACCTTCCGCTTACATACTCATGGTATTCAGATCTTCAAAATCCAACAATCGAGTGGTGACGGACTTTGCCGGCGGGGAGGAGGATAACTTCGTTATCAATCAAATCTTGCACCCGTGTCAAGACGGAAACAATTATCGCTGGCATGGCTACCGTTGATGGTACGACAAGACAGGAAGCATCATGGGTATCGTGAGATTCTTCGAGCGCGCTGCCTGTGGGCTTAAGGTGTCCGCTTCGCAAGGATCTGCAATGCCTTGGACAATGGCATATAGAGAGCATGAAAGACCCCGCGCCTCTGGCCGGTACTTTTGAGCACTCTTGCTAGATGCACTAGCAAACGGATCGGCGGGTGCGGTCTTGATTTTTGATCCTTCCGGATGTAAGGTGGAAGGGGAAGAACTGCTTGGCGTGACGGGCCTATCCCGATTCTCGATTGATCGAATTGCCTTCAGCGGAGTGGGGAAAACGTCCTCCATGTTTTTGACATAATCATGATATCTGTTCTGCATTCATTCCTCCGCCAAAGCCTCTATCGCCCACAGCTTGTTCAATAGGGTCGGCCTCGGCCTTCATCTTGCCTCTCTCTGCCTCGCCTCACCGATCTAGAGCTTGGTTTAAGGCATCGCCATAGTTGGAGGCCATCTCCGGTTGGTGAAGTTCGATGACAATCCGACCCAACAATGAGACTCTTGGGGTACAAGCTTCCCAAGATAGGGTGCAACTGGTGGTGAAACTGACATGCCATAGGCGAGATCGGTCACAGACCTTTGGAGATCACCTATCATCCCCATTAGTTCGAAAGTAGTAGGCTCACGAGCACGTGCGATTGAGGAGCCCAAATCGGATGTGCGGCAGGCGACCTAGGCGGATGCGGTATGTCGACAACAAGCCATCCTGTGGGGTGTCTTCCTGACTCAATGCGGCCGTCATGACCACAACCTCTTCTGAGTTCTGCGTCATGTTCAGTCCTGCCTCAGCAAAGGGGAATACTGACTATTCTGTTTCAATTTTCTGAATCCTCTGAACCTCCCCCCCCCTGAAAGGAAAAACGGACAGCGTTTCAGCCCAAAACAGATCAAACATAGGTGTAGTCAATCAACTGATCCCTACTACTGATAACTGTTCCCCAGAATCACTAGTCCCAAAACTGAACTGATACCCGCAGATAGATATAGATATAGCTAATTCTCAACAACACTGATACCGGTGCCCTCGGGCCGGATACCCAAATCTTGCAAACTGATATGTTTGTTCCCTGTAGAGATACACTCCAAAAGCACATAGCAGGTAAAAAGAGAGCCAATGCACCCCTATGTTGGGGTAGGGTTTCCCTGTCCTATTTTGTCAGGAGCTAGGGTTTCACTACGCACGCAGCGGTTTCAAACAACCTAATATCGGGTAAGCAACCTGTCCTAGTTTGGGAATGGTCGCTATGGATTTCGATATGTACTAGGTCGAATGGTAAAAAAGGGTGCCCCGGTAAAACCAGGGTTTGTGTTCTACATCTTGGCCAGAGTTCGCGAACCGTCACCGTATGGACATGCCTTGACAAGACAAGCCTCCAAGAAACCGCCAGAATAGCAGATGGCCAACACCGTGTCCTAGGCGCACCAATGCACATGCAATGCAAAGAAACACATAAGTGTAGACAAAACGGGGATATCACGAGTTTGAGTCAAGCTCTCTAAACTCCTCAAATAGAGTCGCCAGAATCAGACGCGCTGGGGCTCTCTGATTCGGACTCATTTTGTGTCACGGTTCTAAATCAACCAAAGAGTCCAACCGCAAATCGCTTTGAGAAAACATATTTTTGAAAAGTAGTGCCAAACATGGATGCTTTGCCGGACATGAGTCGCCACCTAAATATTTTAAAATGGGAAATTTAGGAAACTCGACTCAAGTGTCAAGGCCACGTGTCCGCTCATCACCAAAGTTGTCTTGGCTCGAGCTTGGGTACGATCGGGAAGGTCATTTATGAGCACCCTTTCGCCATTCAAGACCGGCCTCTACTAACCGTGATATCCGTTTTGAAAACATTACATGCTCTTGTTCCAATTATTAGCCTAGAATTTACTATGTGATGCGCACAACACAAAAGTATAGACTAGATTGCCTAATTTGGAAATAAACATTGCATATCCGTTTTGTCTCGAAAAACATGTTAGTTTTTGCTACTCGCAAGTAGGCTAAAATACGGATTTCAACGAGTTATTCCAACTCAAGCAATCCAACCTCCACCCACAGGCATTCAAACAGTTTATCATGTAAGAACTTAGCCGCATGGCAAGCATACTGTCATGGTAAACATTTACACGCATGCGATATGTTAAAGCCATAAAAACTTACATCGTACTCCGTGCCAAAACAGTAAACTAGTTAGCAAACATGCATGACCTAGTTCATGTTAAGTAGCTAATGCGACACATACAGGAGTGTAATCTAAACAGCTCGCTAACCTGAACATGGCACATGAGATGCAACAACTATCACGCATTCAATTTGGAATTGAAAGTACGATGCGGTTTGCATGATGTGCCGAGCCCGATGTACGTAAACAAATGCATGAATGCACGCATGCATTGCATAAGGTATGCTAAAATAAACATGCCCTAGTCCATTACCATAAGCAGGTAAATAAAAGGGTAGAAAGAAATGGGGGATGGAAGACATGCACCCACTCACACACACTTATTACAAATTTGCCCTCGCTCGGAGGGACCAAAAGAATAATACAAATTAATTAACTACGCAAGCTAATTAAATATTACAAATCAACTAAATTAATTAAATAAATTAACTAATCTAATTAAACAGTAAATCGCCTCGGGATGAGGGCCAAAAGCAGCGCGTGCTTGGGACTGCGGGTCAACTCACTACCTGCAAGTGTGCTCTGCTTTCTCTGCTCTCCTCTTCGTAAAATTCAAAATCCTAGGAGTGCCTCTCAGGGCATGGGAGTACCACCGTCAGTAGAACACCACCGGCTGAAGTAAGAGGCCACCGCACCAATTGTTCCATCAATTGGAAAATATCACGGTCGGCACTAATAAGTGCCGGTTGGCACAAAATGTTCTGCAGATCCTGCAACTCACACCAGTAGAGGGAAACAACATGCACGGCAATGCAATTCAAGCCCTTTATTCACCAAACACACTCCCTATCATGTTATTGGCTCAAGGGGACATGTGCCTGTTCCTGGACCACCAATCGCGCATTTTCATGCATGACGGCCCTAAGAACCAAGAATGCAACTTTACTATAAAATGCATGCAAACCAAATAATCAAACAAGGGTGCCAAACCTCCATCAAACTCACTTCAAGGGGCTTGGCATGCAAGTCAATATGATGAAGCCCTAAGCATGGCAAACTAGTATGCAATATGGACAATGCAAGGTGTTCATGCAAGCATACAAACAAGCATATGAAGCAAGCATGCAAACCAATGGAATAATGGATTTAGACATGAGTTAGGCAACTCAAATGGGCCCAAAATCAGTGGCCAAAGCTCCTAGAAATGCAGACTAACCAAACTCACACGCATGCAAGTGTTAAGGTCAAAACCCAAAGCATACAAAAGCAACTCTCATGCACACTTAAGAGGCACAAACATGGGCTAATAGCATGCATGAAAAGCTCAAATCCATGTCAAACATGATGCCAAATCATGCAATGAAGCATGCCAAACAAAGCATGCAAATGGCCTAGGCTTAAAGCAAGTCAATAGGGCATTAAACCACACTTAGCACAAACACATATGGCATGCATCAAACAACCAAAAACAGATTTTTAGCATGTCAAAATAGGCCCAAAGGACCACTTAGATGGCATCCAAGGGACATGGAATCTAAGGCATGCAATAAGGCCTAAACATGGAGCATATAACACAAGCTTAAGAAGTCACGAAGGGGCATGCAAGGTAAGCATACAAGCAACTTTAAGGGACTGAAATAGCATGCTAGATGGTTCCAAACCATCAAAACATTGTAAGCAAAGCATTCTACACTCACATGCTCTTAAGGCCAACAAGCCAAATGCAAAGGGGCTATATTAAACATGCCAAGACTGACCAAAATACTTACGGAAAGACCTAAAACATGGTAATATGAGCACAAAATCTTCACAAACACAATCTAAAACATGCTAGAAATGAAGGCATACCACCTAAGCATGTTAAGACATAAAGAGGCATTACAAGGCAACTATACTAAGCATGCATAGGAGACCAAAACCAACTTGAAAACATGTTATATCATGGCAATATAAGCATGAAAGACAACCAAGGCATGCTCAACACACACTCAAACATGGTGCTCCTTTGGAAGCCAAAACTTGCCCTTTTCAAGGACACCAAGGAGAGGGGGTGGCCCTCTCCTTCTTGAGACTTCAAGGCATGCTCTTCACCACTGAAATCCCTCAAGATTTCAGTGGTGAAGAGATCCTATCACCAAAATCTCGGATCTCTCACAAAATAGCACAAAAAGTTCCCTTTTCAAGGCCTAAGGGTGGTCAAACCTATCCAAACCACTAAACACTCTTAATATACAACAAAGAGGGTTAAAAATCAGAACTTTTCTGTGCCAAACACTAAGCTCAAAAACTGTTTTAAAGCAAGTAAAAACAAGGTGCAAGAATGGGGTAAAAAGGGAGTTAAGTTCTTACCCTTGTAACCTCTTCAACAAAGATGATGTGTTGGCTTCCTTGAGCTCCAAACCAGCTCCAAAGCTTCAAAACAAACCTCTGGACCCTCAAGAACCAAAGGAAGGTGAAACACTAGGTGCTTGTGTGCAAAAGAGTGAACTAAAGCACCTAGTGTACTAAATAAGCAAGAAAAGAGAGAGATAAGATAGATATATGATCTAACCTAAAACCAGAGCTTGGTTTCTCTCTAAAATGGCTGAAACCTCTCTAGAATTCCCACCTTAAGCCAAGAGAAGAGAGTTCTCTTGTATAGGCAACCAAACTTACAAGTTAAGTTACCAAACAAGCTCATCCCTCCATACACGTGTATGGAGGGGAAGCAAATTGCACACAGCTGTCTGAAAATATCTCAGAAAGCAAGTGCACAGCGTCTGCCGCGAAAATGTCATTTTGAAAAATTGAGTGCCGACCGGCACAAAGAGTGCCGACCGCACAATAAAGTGCCGGTGGCAACTCTAGCCACCGGTGGCCTCTAGCCCCAAATGGTGTGTGGGGATGCCTCACAAGGCATTCCCCGCCTTCCAAGGCAAAACACAAGTGTTTGGTGCAAACCAAACACAAACGGTCAAGTTCGGAGGTCCCGAGGCAAGGCGCCATGAGCCGAGAACTCAGGAACCCCAAACGAACACACACATGGATAATCACCGAGTGTTCAAAGCGGTGACGTCCGAGTCTTGAGGACGGTCAAAATGGGGTGTCTACACATCTTGAGAGAAATTTTCCTTTATCATTTATTGATATAATGGAGCACTTGCCCATTCACCTAGCAGAGGAAGCGGACATTGCCGATTCAGTGCAATATCGATGGATGTACTTTGTAAAAAGGTGTGTAATTCTACTCCAATGTCCATTTTGTTTATGGGTACCTAATGACGCTTAAATCATACATGTATAATCAATGCCATCTTGAAGGTTCAATTGCATAGGGATACTTAGTCGAAGAATATATGACATTTTGCTCAAGGTACTTGCATGATATCGAGTCGAAATTGCATCGACCATTAAGAAATTGTGATGTGAACAACAATCCTGAGATATTAATATGGTGGGCTTTAGGAAAAGGAAAATGGTTTGTGCTTGATAACACAACATGGGTACAAGCTCATTGGTATGTGTTATTTAACACTGTTGCGGTTGTCCCATATTGAGAGTAAGATAGATGCAACCTTTGTCTCATCGTGAATTTATTTATACCTACTATAATTATCTTGAAATTTTAAAAATAGTTTAATTGTGCAGGGAATATCATGAATTTATTAAGCGGTCATATCGTCATCTCAGGGATTATGATGTGGATTGTCATCACAATGATAAGTTTCCCAAATGATTTAATTCTCATGTAAGTTTCGATAATTATATGTTTGCAATGTCCAATTCTCATGATTCAATTTTTTTAATCCATGTCTTTCTATATTTTTTGAAGTTGTTAAATTGATGTTTAATATTGATAACTTCCTTTTGAAAATAGGTTGCAGAGCTGAGTTACTGAAAATGTAGCGTTGTCCGATGAGATTAAAATTTTGGCTTTGTGACCCAAACAAAAGGACACTAGATTTAGTGGGTATATAATTAATGATACTAGGTATCATACGAGGAGTCGTGAAATGAGAAGAAAAACTCATAATAGTGGGGTTATGGTGAAGTCAAAGACTTCTAGCTATGCAAGTGACAAAGACATGAATCCAGTGGAAGGTGATGTAGTGTACTATGGGTATGTGATAGATATTATTCAATTGTATTACTCACACGACTAAGGAACTCAAGAGGGATAATTTTTGCTTTACACTTGTTAATTTCAATCACTTGTTCTATGAAAAGAAACAAGACAGTGACGAGCCATTCATCCTAGCATCTCAAGCACAATATGTCTTTATTTTAATGATTCCGTTGAAGATGATTGGAATGTTCTACTCATGATGAAACCTAGACACTTGTATGAGGTGTATGAAGAACAACCAACTATTGATGAAGGACTACATTACAACGACGTGGAAGAATTTGGTGATCAAGAGTTAGATGCAGCTTCTTTCACTTGTGAGGAGGACATGAATTAGGTTAGGCAAGGAATTGATAGAACAACTATTGATGAAACTATTAGACCTCTCAAAGCATCAACAGAGGCATAACTTAAAGATGATGAAGAAATGATATTATATTGTAATTGGTTGCTGCAGACACCCCATTTTGATTGACCCTAAGACTTAGGCGCATTCTTTTGATTACTCGATGATGAAAACAAGAATGTGTTTCTGGCATAATTCTCAGTAAGAAAATGTGGAATTTGTGTTTCATTTCTAACCCTAAGCCTATTTTGCCAAAGTGTTTTAGTCTCGTTCAAAACTCTCTTTCGAAACTTTCTTTTCGCACTTTGTTCCGAATATTTCATAGTGTTTCGAGACTCATTTTTAAACTTCAAATAAGACATTTTCTACAAAATTTGAGCAAAGAACAGTGTGAAAATAGGGAGAAATTATGATAATTCTGTTGAAAAATCATGTTTCGTGCAAATTAATCAGGCCAAGGCCAAATTATTAGCTAGCTGGCCAATTAATTGACTGGCCAGCCAACTAATTTTCTCAAGAGCATGGCAGTTTTGGAAAAATTCTTGTTGAATGCTTGTGGGTCATGCCATTACAGCTATCATTGATACATTTACTGCACGAGATACACACCCACCCCCCTCTATTATCCTCTGTTGGCCTCTATTGTCAAAAGGGTGATTGTCTTCTTCCCAAAAGAGAGCATCCATTTCAACCACCCTTGTCACCCCATCCTTGTCTTCCACCTCCTTGACTTTGCCTTCCATTCATTATCTATATGGAGGATCATAATGTATCAGGGAGGAGAGGATTGAATAGAGAGAGAAATGAATTGAGAGAAGATATATATATATAGAGTTATCTAAGTTTTGAAACAAAACTTCCATATACCTTGATATTCCATCCTTTGCACATCAAAACCATCCCAGAAATTCTATTATAGCCAAATTCAAGAGCATTAATTCAAAAGAGAGTGGGTGTTATCAAAAGAGAGAAAAATAGAGTGTTGGAGCAACTCCCCTTCTCTTCCCCCCCTCCCCCCCCCTCCTCTCCAAAAAAAAAAAAAAAAAAAAAAAAAACACTGTCAAACAACCCAAAAACACAATTTCAATAAGAATTTCGAATTTTCAAATTGAGAATTGAGAACACACTTCCTAAACTTGAGAGTAATCAAAAGAAAGTTTTAGAAATCAAATCCTTTCCTTAGAAGGTGAATTTCGCTCACTTTTCATTTTCTTGTATATCTTGCATTTTCTTTCTTATATTGTTTTTCTTGCTTCGATTTTGTATTATAAACTGTTGTTATTTAACTGAAAGTGGTTAGTTGAGCCACCCTTAAATCTCTTGTTTGTTCTTTCTTTGATGCTAAAAAGGAAAAAATAGAGCTTTTTTTTTTTTTTTTTTCTGCCAGAATTAGTTGGTGGGCCAACCAATTAATTTGCTTGTCCACCAACTTCTTCAAGGGCAGAACAGAACATGCCTTCCGACGTCAAGCATAATGGTTTCCGGCGATCTTCAAGGCGTACATATTTACTGTTTTTGTTGTATTTTGAGAGAGTTGTGAGGTTTTATATTTTTTTGTAATATTTTTATTTCTCTTCTCCCCTTTATTCGGATTTGTAATATTTAAAGTGATGTAATAATTTCCCATCATCACTTTTTCCTATCCCATTCTTTTACTCGCTTTCCTTATCTGTACATATGTTGTATATTTTGGTCTTGTCATCATATCCATGCTTTGCATCCATGTTTCATGCCTTAAGATTTGGATAAATTTGCATCTATGGGTTTAATCGATTAATATGTGATTTGGTACGCTACATCATGTCTTAAGATGACACACATATCATATAATAGAAGCCGGATCTTTAGTTACATTTCATGAGTGAATTGCATTAGGATCTTGTATATAGGATCGTGTATGTTTTTACTAACTTTGTTTCATAATTGTTTGTAGGACGTCGGTAAATTTGTAAGTTTTTGTGGTTTAGCATCCCGCTTCTGTGTGTTTTTCTACTATGTTTAGCATCCTACCATGCGACTATTTGCTTATTTAATATATCTCTATGCATGCTGGTGGATGAAGGTTGTGTTGTTTGATTAGGAATAAAATTAATTTTCATGTTTGTATAAATCAATTTTATGTGTCTTTTACACTATTCAAAACATTTTCGAAATATATGAAATCAATTGTTCTAAAAAAAATGACACAATCTATATTTGTTTGCTTCACATAGTAAATTTTAGGATTTATTATTACTAATTGGAATATGAACACATAAAGCAAATAAAAATCATAGCATAGCTTAGTGGAGGCCGATTTTTTGATCGGGTGAGCAGAGGTGCTCAACTAATGACCTTCCCCTTCATCCCTAAGGTTTCGAGCCAAGCATCCTTGGTTACGACAAATAGTGGCCTTGACACCAGTCATGGGTTTCCTAATTTTCCCAATATTAGGTGGCAACTTTAAGATCTGGTGATGTAGTCTATTTTTAGAAAAGAATTTTTAATAAAATTGATTCTCTATAAAAAGTTTCCAAATCTAGACTCTCATCTACGTTTCGCATTTCACTCATGAGACTAGATCAAAGAAATCAAAGGTCCGAATTGTTAACGCGCATGGGTACCCCCTGGGCATGGTTATAATTACTGGCGACTCTGCTGATATGACTTTTATTTTCAATTATATGTTCATTGCATTTTATGCATTGGTGCGCCTAAGTCTCATGCTCATCATCTGTTATACTAGATGGCTATTTGGCTTCGGGTGGATAGACGGTCATGGGCTCTAATATGGTGGGTGCACAAGCCTTTGAATCGAGATCACCACATACTACTTGATCCACCAGATTGGCCAGGTATATTGGTGTTTCGCTGAGGCACACTTTTTGACCAAGGCTAACCTAGTGCATATAGTAAGCTGTAGCAACTTCCAAATTAGGGCATGATGCAACCCCATGCTAGGATGTGTGACGCCACTTGTGTGAATGGTAAAACCCTAGACCAGTTCAAAGCTAGGATAGGGTAACCCTACCCTTCATAAGGGTATTTGTTCTCTTTCCTACTATGTGCAATGTATGGGATCTAGGGTTCTCAAATCTGATCAGTGAGTCAGGCATATCATTTTGTGGGGTTGAGTTCAGTGTGCATAATGATCAGTTGAGTAGAAATGTTGCCAAATTTCTGATTGGGAGTTCCGTTTTGTTTTTGCTAGGTAGTCGTAGCACTATAACTTCAAAACGGTCTAATATCCCCCAAGTTTTGTAGACTCGCGCTGGTAGACTTAGTAAAATCGTAGATTTGGTTCAAGGATAGCCAGTGTTAGTTTCTCTGCTACCAGTTACCAGGCGAAAGGTTAAAACCTAATTGGCAAAACCTTGCCAGCTGGAATTTCTAGGATCTATGATGGATCTACCTTCAGTGGTAATGGACCAACCTTCAGTGGTGATGGATCCACTTCTAGTGGTGATGGACCAACCTCCAATAGTGACACACTTACCTCTAGTAGTGACGGACCAACCTCTAACAGTAACGGACCAACTTTCGGTAGATATAGCAAACATGTTTTTGGCTCTTCAATGAAACATAGATGTTATTACGAATAAGGTTGCCGCTAACAGAGAGGCTCTTGCCAAATTACAACGCCTATCTAGGGTGTAACACATGCCTTCGTAATTAACTGTTACTTCTGTGGCTTACCTTAAGTATGTGATTACATGTGACTTTTCTGTCTTATATGCTTATATGTGTGGGTTAATTGTGACTCATGTGCTATTTAAACTTTGCTTTGTTTGACAAATAGAAGAAAATAGGAACTAGACCTGTCTAATTCATAAAATTTTAAGGTCACAACTTAAACATTAGCCTAGGTGATTAGAGTCCGATTTCACCTTTACGATTTTAAGTTGGGTTGAGTTGGATTAAACCATAATAAGGATTAATCAAATTTAAGTGAAGTAGTTTTACACTAATTAAAACTGATTAAGACAAACTCAAGCTAGATATTTTTTTTTATATGTTTGAACTCAAGTGAGAAAGAGAGAGATATAACCTGAGAGAAAGGAAGAGTTCTCAAGCTTTAGAGAACAATGAGTAGAAGAGAAGAAGGAAAGAGAGAAAGACGAGAGAGATTAGAGCAACTTCACCAAATCAACCATAGAAGGTAAGAAATTTCCCTCTAAACCCATGAGATTAAGTTAATTCCCACATGTGATTATAGAAATTGAGTAGAACTAAGAAGTTGGGTTGTGTATGTTGAAGATGTAAACCCTAAAGAAGAAATTATAAGAAATAATTTGAAATCTTGACATATATGCCATCTCTCATAATTATTTACTTGTTCTTGCATGAGTTTGAAGTGGATGAAGGCATTGTCATGGACATTTGTAACATAGGATTCCTATATGCATAACTCTTGTTTGTTTTCCTCCATTTCAAGTTTTGATTTTATGAATGGTAAATTGGGAGTGGCTTGAAAGTTATGATTTAGGTTTTAACTTGGAAGTTGTTCATTCATCATGGTTTAGTAGGTTTCAGGCCTTGATTTGTACAAATTTAGGTTTGGGTTTTAGAAAGGTTGAAGCTCAAAAACAGAGCAGATTTTTAGTTCTGAAACACCCAGAACCGCACGTGTGGCAGGGAGGACCACATGTACAAGAAACAGAGCCTCATGTGCGGCGGAGAGGCCCTCATATGCGGAAAACAAGGGAGAGGAGCTGTACATTCTGTATAAATTGCACGTTCCGTCACACGTGCGGTCGGAGTTCCACACATACGGCCAAGGCACCCCACACGTGCGGCTGTCAGGCAAGCCTAGTTTCATTTTTTCTGCTTCATTTCCCCTCTTCCAGGCCCCGTTAGCATGGTTTTCACATGTATTTGACGTTCATATGCATTGTACGAGTATCACGAGCATTAAAAGAGAATAAGGAACAATTAGGCCAATCAATCAATAAGTAATGATAACAACTAGTTGGCTGCACGGTGAATTAAATGTGTTATGCTTGTATATGTCTGTGTAGGTCAAGCACCGCTTCCCAGTCACGTGTTTTGCGGAGCCAACTGTGAGTAACATTGTTGTAAGGATATGTTTAACTAAAATTATTTGTTTTCTGCATTATACTATCCTCTGTTCTGACTTGATTATTTTGCTTAATGAATGATGATCCTATTTTCTTGAACTGTATTCGTGGCATCCTTAGCACCTATTTACGAATATTATCACAAATATCTCTACCAGTTCCAACTCTAGGAACTCATGTTTACTGTATTAATGGCATCATATCTGAATGCCCAGTCTTCATAACCGTCCGCTCGGTCTTCAAGACCGCCTGTACTAGTTTGCTATTGGATGTACCACGTATATCATTTATGCTTCCTGTATGAGGTATGGATCTGTTAAGTATATGATTTTCTTTATAGTAAGGACGGCATTCATAACCTCTTTATACTATTATTATTCACTAGGCTCTAGCTCATGATTTTATATGTATATATAAGTGATCCAGTATAGGAGGAGACATAGTGGAGTTGACCATACCTTAGTTTTGTCAATCTAACTTTTGTGCCTCACTGTAAGGTTTCCATCTGTCGAAGCTTTTGGGTGTCCCGGTGATCACCCTTTTGGCAGTCACTCGTAGGTTATGAAAAGTTTCACCTTGCTTATGTATATGTTGATGATGGGAATGTACTCCCTCTTTTGTTTGTATTTTGGCAAACTTGTTATGCCTTGACAAACATATATGTATATATATAACAATGCATTTTGTCTCATATACATTTTCACAGCTCGTTGGACGTTTTATTTTCTGATATATTAGCTTCCGCTAGCTCTGATTATTTGATTTGTACAGAAAGGCCTTTGGTAATCACAGATTATTGGCCGGTTGTGACGCTAAACCTATAGGGGCAGGTTTGGGTCGTGACATGCGGCATCTATATCTCATCTACCTTTAGTGGTTCATTCGGTTCTTGAACCACCTCTGCTAGCTGAGGAACTTCCTAAGCCCTACTTACAAGGAAGTTTAAGGATTCTGACACAACCAATGGGAGGACTGTTCTCCACGAATATCGATGGAGTTGACCCGACTACGCTAAAATTAGCCAAGTTGGAGAAGATGTTCAAAAAATCATAAAAGATCAACTCTGTTCCAGACATCGAGGATGTGTTTACGGACATAACTGTGAGGCTGCTTGAACAGTTCAAATGCTACACATGGATAGATTCTATGGGACTGGTGATCCTATGGTTCATATCTGCCTCTTCTTAGACATTCTAAGACCTATAGGCCTATCTCGAGCTCAAAAGCTTTCCTTGTTCGGAAGAACCATGTCAAGAGTGGCTGCCATCTAGTATACCAAGCTAGAGGACTCAATAAAATAGAGTTGGGAAGAATTAGTTAAGGCTTTCATTACCCAATATTCCTATAATACTCAAATCGAAGTAACCACTTGAAACCTAGAGGCGACCAGACAAAAGCCCAACGAGAGCTTTATGGCATTCATCAGCAGGTGGAGGGAAAAAGTAGCCATGATGACAAGCCGACCTTCGGAAAAAGATCAAGTCTGTATGGTGGTAAAAAATTTGCATGTAAGATTACTATAGAAGAGATAATTCTTCCCCTCTTTAACTTCAGGACCTCCATGAGATTGGGGTTCAAATTGAGGATGTTACTAGACAAGGAATCATTATGGAAGGAAATGATCCCGTGAAAATGATATTCACTCACAATTCCAATACTACTCCTAGTAGTAACACAAATGTCAATGTTACCCTCAGAGATTAACACTGTCACCATTTCCAAAATGGCCAATCCTTTCGCCAACTTAGCCCGAACCTCAACTAGAATCTTCAATCCTCTCCATATGTCCCTTACCAAAGCCATGAGGATCTTGATAGAAAGAGGGTATCTCAAACCTCTTGACCCTCGACCACTTCCAAATCCACTCCCAACCAAACATGACCCTACCAAACACTGTGCCTTCCACCAATAGCCCAGACATGACATCGATCGTATATCGCCTTCGTCATGAGATTCATGATCTCATTGACAACAAAATAATAGCTCTACCTCAAAAGCCTAATGTCACCACAAACCCAATGTCACCCCATGACAGAATACCACCGTTTCTCAACCTCAATCTAATTCATACACTATCATCCACTGTTAACCCCAACATATACATCACACTTTCCCATTTGCCCAAGCTTGAGGTGCTTATTCTAGAAAGCGTTGGTTTATTCATGATGTATGCACCTTGATTCTAGCCAAAACCCCAACACCCCGTGGTGGCAGATGATTTAGAGCCAGAATTGAGCATTATGGCAGATAGTCTCAAGCGTATGCGCTTTCATCTTTATGGTTTTCGTAAGCTATGGATTGATCAAGAAGCAAAGAAGCACTGAAGAAGTTCTATGTCAAACACTGGCTGAATCTATGATAAATTTTGAAACTAGCTCAGGACCAATAAACTCAGGGGATATTGTGATCATTTCTGTGGTCGAGGATAGGCCATTTGCTGAGTGCACACATTTCATTCCAAACATAGTGGATGGGATGCACTGTATTTAGCAATTTGAGAATGATTTCATTTTACTTTCTAAATTCGATGTTAAGTCCAAGTTTGGTGATTTTGGGGGTGATAACCCGGGTATCACTCTCCTTTCTATGCCTGTCTTTTCTTTTCCTTTTGAGTCTATTTCAACCATTGAGCTAGAAGTTCTAATGCATTAATTTTTTTGCTACTTCTCTATGCCTGTAAATTATTGAATTAGCCAAAAAAATTAAAAAAAAATTCCAAAACTTTGATAAAAAAATAAAAATAAAAAAAAACACAAAAAAATGAAGGAATTTCTTAGGATTTGTAAAATTTGCTCAACTAAGAGGAGTAGATATGTGCTAAGCCTTTGCTGGATGAGATCATTGCTATTAATATGGTCATTGAGAAGGATCATGGCTTGGTCCAGATTGGTTCTGCATTGTCTTTAGAGGAGCATGAGCGGTTGGTGGCTTTATTAAAAGATTTCAAAAAAATATTTTTACGTGGTCCTACGAAGCCATGCTTGGAATTGATCTTGAGATTGTATAGCATAGAATCCCATTTGATCTTGAGGCCTAACCTATTAGATTTCAAACCTTGATTCAAAGTGTCCAAAAATCAAGTAGAATATGAGGCGTGTATAGCTAGATTAGAAGTAACCCTTGAACTAGGGCTATAAGGTCGAATGTGATTGAAGATTCAAATTGGGTCGTTTCTCAAGCCAGTGGACATCAAGAAAGAAAGTCAAATCCTAGAATCTAAGAGAAGAAGATTTATTACTGAAGGACAATTGAGTTCCTATCCATGACCCTAGGGGCAAATTTAGACCTAATTAGCCGGGTCCGTACATCATCATTTCTATCTGGTCAAGAGTAGTAGTCATTCTCATGGATTTAGATAGCCTAGAGATCTCACAACCAATCAACATGGACAAGCTAAAAAAATACTATCCTTGTGAGGCTTCCTGGACTGAAAACCCAAAAGGGTGACCCAAGCAAAAGTTAGAGCAAAAAAAAATATGAAAAATGAAAAAAATTTTAAAAAAAAAAAAGAGAACTTGAAAAAAAATGAAAAAAAAAAAAAAAAAAAGCTCACAAGACTGAAAACCTGGAAAGGTAGCTTTGACAAAAGTTAGAGTGCAAAAGGAGAGTGCTATTACCCGAGTGTGCCTTACCAAAACTACATAAGGCCTGATTCCTATCTTTGGGATACTTAGGCAGTTTCATCTTGAAGTTCGGCCCTAACCATTTTCAATTCACTCGTCCCATCCATGTTTGATTGGTATATTTTTACTTGACTTGGCTATCTTGTCCATGTTCAATTGGCTCATCTCCGTTCAATTTAGTTGTCTTATCTCTTCTTTATAGCAGATTCAACTACAAGACAAATCAAGTTCGGATTTGAGATTGAGCATCTCAAAGGGTTGATTCCATGTTGGCTGAGTAGTGGCCATTTGCGAAAGCAAGTTTTGATGATTTTTTAATGAAGTCAACTAATTTTCTCGAAAAATATTCCATTTTTACAAAACCCATACCATTCTTTGGACCAAAAGAAAAATTTTCAGTTCTCACAGCTTGACTTACATGATGTCAAAATAGAGAGTAGAACAAGCATGCTAATCTAACTCTCATGTTGGTCAAAATCATTTTAACCAAAAAAAATAAAATAAATAAATAAATAAAATAAATTCAAAGCAATGAACTAGGGGCAATAGTTGAGTCAAGAATTCTATTCCCACACCCTCGAGTTTTATGTTCATGTTTCAGCCGACTAACTAACAATTTAGTCGGTCGTCCAAGTTGTTAGTTGACTCTAGGTGTTTCTTGTTTGTTTTAGCCGACCGGCCACTTGTTTAGCCAGCTGGCCAATTTTTCAGCCAGTTCACTAGTTCATTCAGCTAGCTTGTTAATCAATTAGCCAGCTTATCAATTTTTTAGCTGGTTGGGCAACTAATCAGCTGGCTAGCTAATTTTTTGAATACAGAATGAAAAAATGCAGAATTTGTGTTGACTCAATAGTTTATCCTTTCAAGTCATGTTTTGAGTGTCTTTGGATTATTTTTGCTTTGTTTTTCGTTCATTGAGTCACTTTTTGATTTCTGGTTTGTTAAAGGCTCAATATCCAATTCAGAGTTCATTGCAATTCAATCATTCTTAGATCCAAATTCGAAACGAAATATTTTCATGCTCAAGTGATATGCCATTCACACCATGATACGCAAAAATGAAACTCATTTTATTCAATTTCAGGGTGAAGACCCCAAACAACATTACAAGCACAAAAGAGAAGATAATTTCAAGGGAAAAAAAAAAAACAAGAAATCTGAAGTATCGATACTCCTTCCGAAGCCAAACAAAGAAAAAAGAAAAAAATAAAAAAAGAAGAAAAAAGAAAAAAGCAAAAAAGAGAGGGACTTTTTCTCAGATTTCGGTAGCAGCCCGACGACAAAGATAACCAACTTCAATGGCAAACAACTTCGTCATTCGACTCTACCGTCAATTGTCTCGCCACATCTTCACTCTTGGGAGGCCTTTGAAGACTCTGCCTCGACTTTGGCAGAGCTTCCGAAAGAAATTACTCCTCACCATCCGTCAAGTGAGGGGCACCAAGAACCTCCGAATCGAGCTGCAGAGGTCGTCTTTCATTCTAGTTCTTTCTTTTTCTTCTTCAAATTCCTAATCTCTTCTCGAGCATCCTTGTACATACGTTGGAGCAAGGAGAGGCGGGCATTTAATTGATGTACTTCACTTGTCCTACCGTGCAGTCGATAGGACAAATTAAAGACCGCGGTTACGGTCTCCACACAGGACTTCAATGTGTAGCGGTTGGTATCGATATCAAACTGCACTAACATCAGTTGCTCGACTGACAGCGCAGGAAATCTGAGTATAAGGGCAAGGGCAGGGGGGCACTCTGTCGAGGCTTAGAAGAGCTGGTAATCTCGATTCGAGAATCATTAAGGTTAGGGAAGAGAGTAAGGGGACAGCGAGAAGAGGCCATGTCAGAAGGAGTATAATGCCATGAAGAGAGTTTATAGAGTAATGGAATGGGGAGTTTGCAGCTTTCTGCTTTTGTCTCTCTTGTAGGCCACATTTTAAGAAGAAGTTGGAAGAGAAAAAGAAACCAAGGAAGAAGGATTGTCAAGGCAATCTTTGACAAACGAGGCAGGTCCAGCTGTTGTCGGTTAGGCGTGCCGTGATTGTTAAAATTGCGTGCCAAACACGGCACTCGATGAATACGAACGAGAGAGAGAGAGAGAGAGAGAGAGAGAGAGAGAGAGAGAGAGGAGTGTATATATGTATATATTTTTTTGTATATATTTTGTATGTAAAAGTCTGTATATCCATATTCGTATGTCTGTGTCCGTATATGTATATATATATATCTATGTGAATGTATTCGTATATGTATATGGTTTGTATGTATATAGCTTGTTCATGTTCGTATGTATATATATGTGATATGTATTTTGCATATTGTTTGTATGTGATATGTATATATGGTATGTATATAAATTTTTAAAAATCAAAAAAGAAATTTTCAAAAAAAAAAAAAAACATCAAATATGAAAAACGAAAAAGAAAAAAGAATTTTTTTTTAAAACAACAAAATAATTTTTTGTATATTCATCTGTTATGCATCCATCATGTTATTGTTGTTCATCCATCATATCATATTGCATATTGTGTGTCTCATATTGCCCCTTCGTGTTTTTGCATTCATCATCACACTTGCACTGTTTATTACATCTATCATGTATGGTTGCAATTTACTCACACCACTTGGCGATAATTGTTCAATTTTTGGTTACCCCTTTCCCATTTACCCTGTTGAAACCATCGCCATATTTGATATTGAGGTACGGTCTAGGTTTCGCCTATTGGTTAAGACCCATTTCTTTTTTGCCCAATTGAAACCATTACCTTATTTCGTATTAAGGTACGGTCTAGGACTCGCCTATTGGTTAAGACCCCTCTTTTACTCGATTAAAAACCATCACCCTATTTTGTATTGAGATATAGTCTAGGTCTCGTATATTGGTTAAGACCCATTTCTCTTTTACCCGGTTGAAAATCATTGCCTTATTTCGTATTGAGGTATGGTTTAGGTTTTGCATATTCGTTAAGACCCTTTTCTCTTTTATTTGGTTAAAATTAGTCTCATATTTTGTATTGATGTATGGTCTAGGTCTCATTGTTTGATTATAAATCCCCTCTCATGTGAGTGCGTTTGGACTGTACCCCTTTGTTATACTTCATTTGCATAAGGCTTGCCTCACCATAGATTACATCTGGCATTGCATAAATCATGCATTTTCAAAAAGAAAAAAATAATAATTCAACTTTCAATTCCATTAGCATATCATTTGCATGGTTACAATTAACATTGTTGCATCACTTGGCTACAATCACTTCACAACAACATTTGATTACAACCTTTTGCATCGGTTAATGCTGGCGCCTCTTCGGGATGACGATATTATCCCTTTCTCGAGTTGTTGGTTCAAACCATCTTCAGTTAATACCTCTCCTATTTTGGGTTGTAAGTTAAAACTATCCATCGGTTACATTTCCTTCTTTTATGTAAGTGCGTTTGCATTGTATCCCTTGTTATGCTTCACATCATTTGCACGAGGCTTGCCTCACATATTACCTATGGCATTGCATTGTAAATCATGAATTTTTTTTTATAAAAAAGGAAAAATTGGCTTCGTGAAGTGTGTAAGTCCAGTTTTCATTTGTATTTCGAGCATATCATTTGTATCTTGCCCCTAAACTAGCTAGTTTGATTCCTTGCAAAAGGATACGTACGTAACCATCGGGTTCAACTAATTGCATTTGCATCTTGTTTGTTTACTCAAGTCTTACAGCATTGTCAAATAGGTCGCCTTCAAGCTTTCACATTCACTCACGTCAAGAAATGACTTCGAGTTCTGTCAAAGAGGGTCAATTGTAAACACCCCATTTTGACCGTTCCTAAGACTTTCACGATGATGAAAACAAGAATGTGTTTCTCGCATAGTTTTCAATAAGAAAATATAGAATTTATGTTTCATTTCCAACCCTAAGCTTTTTTTGGCCAAGTGTTTAAGTTTCATTCAAAACTCTCTTTCGAAACTTTCTTTCCGTGCTTTGTTTTGAATATTTTCGTTGTGTTCCAAGGCTCATTTTTAAACTTCAAAATAAGACTTTTTCTATAGAAATTGAGTAAAGAACAATATGAAAATAGGAGGAAATGATGATAATTCTATCGAAAAATCTTGTTTCGTTCAAACTAGTCAAGCCAAGGCTAAATTATTGGCTAGCCAACCACAAAATTGGCTGCCCAATTGCCAAGAAATTGGCTGGCTAGCTAATTTTCCCAGGAGCAGGGCAGTTTTGGAAAAATTCTTGTTGAATGTATGTGGGTCATGCCATTACAGTTGTTATTAATACATTTAGTGCATGAGATACACACCCACCCCCACCCCCTCATTATCCTCCTTTGGCCTCCATTGTCAAAAGGGTGATTGTTTTCTTTCCAAAAGAGAGCATCCATTTCAACCACCCTTGTCACCCCATCATCCTTGTCTCCTACTTTGTCTCCCACCTCCTTGACTTTGCCTTCCATTCATTATCTATATAGAGGATCAGAATGTATCATGGGGAAAAGGATTAAATGAAGAGAGGAATGAATTGAGAGAAGCAATATAGAGACAGAGAAAAAGAGATTTGTCTAAGTTTTGAAACAAAACTTCCATACGCACTGATATTCCATTCTCAAAAAAATCCTAGAAAAATTGTTATAGCCAAATTCAAGAACTTTGATTCAAAAGAGAGTGAGTGCTATCAAAAGAAAGAAAAACAAAGAGTTGGAGCAACACCCCCCACATACATTGCTAAACAATCAAAAAACACCATTTCAATAAGAATTTCGAATTTTCAATATGAGAATTAAGAACACACTTCCTAAACTTGAGGGTAATTAAAAGGAAGTTTTAGAAATCAAATTCTTTCCTTCGAAGGGGAATTTTGCACACTTTTCATTTTCTTGTATTTTTTGCATTTTCTTGCTTCAATTTCGTAGGCCAGTAATTTTTTGGCTAGGCAGCCAACTTGTTCTGGGGAAAAATATAGCATGTCTCCTAGCATCAAGCATAATGGTTTCTGACGATTCCCAAGGCATACATATTTACTTTTTTTGTTGTATTTTGAGAGAGTTGTGAGGTTTTATATTTTGTTATAATATTTTTATTCCTTTTCCCCTTTTATTTAGATTTGTAATATTTAAAGTGATGTAATAATTCCCTATCCCCGCTTCTTCCTATCCCGTTCTTTTACTCGCTTTCCTTATCTGCACATATGTAGTATACTTTGGTCTTGTCATCATATCTATATTATGCATCCATGTTTCTTACCTTAAGATATGGCTAAATTTGCATCTACGGGTTTAATCGATTATTATGTGATTTTGTGCACTACCTCATGTCGTGAAATGATTCACATATCATATCATAGAAGCTAGATCTTTAGTTGCATTTCATGAGTGAATTGCATTATGATCTTGTATATAGGATCATGCATGTTTTTACAAACTTTTTTTGGTAATTGTTTACGGGACATCGGTAAATTTGTAAGTTTTTGTGCTTTAGCATCCCGCTTGTGTGTGTTTTTCTATTATATTTAGCATCCTACCATGCGGCTATTTGCTTATTTGATATATCTCTATCCATGTTGGTGCATGAAGGTTGTGTTGTTCTATTTGGAATAAAATTGATTTCATGTTTGTATAAATCAATTTTCTGTGTCTTGTACACTATTCAAAACATTTTCAAAATATATGAAATCAATTGTTCCAGAACAAATGACATAGTTTATATTTGTTTGCTTCACATAGTAAATTTTACGATTTATTATTAATAATTGGAATATGAACACATAAAGCAAATAAAAAGCGTATCATGGTTTAGTAGAGGCTGATCTTTTGATCGGGTGAGCGAGGGTGCTCAATTAATGACCTTTTCCCTTCATACCTAAGGTTCCAAGCCAACCATTCTTGGTTACAACGAACAGTGGCCTTGGCACGAGTCACGGGTTTCCTAACTTTCCTGAAATATTAGGTGGCGACTTTAAAATCTGATGGTGTAGTCCATTTTTGGCAAGGAATTTGTAATAAAATGGATTTTTTTATAAAAGTTGCCAAATTTAAACTCTCATCTATGTTTCACATTACACTAGTGTGACTAGATCGAAGAAATCGAGGGTCTGAAATGTTAACGTGCGCGGGTATCCCTTAAACATGGTTATAGTCGCATATTCACTTTTACATTTGTGTTTTCTGTATGGATATTCGTGGTAATAAACTATTTGATTTTATATCCCTGGAGTGATTGAATGTAGATGGAAAGTGAACCAGAAGACTTTAAATTCTTTTATATTAGAATATGCAAGTTTATTTTTTCTGTTTTGATTGCATTGGGATAAACTTCTAAAGAACTATTTCTTTTTTTTTTTTTTTGGTCTTTTTCTATATTGAATCCACTATCTCTAATATATTTATAGCATCCTTTGTATATTTATGGGCCTAATGGACATTGCCTTAAATTTGAATTGTCATTTATCATGTCCTAACTCTTATGGTTGTAGTTTCTTTCTAGATTATCTACGAGTTGTAGTTCTGAGAGTTCTTCTAAGAGAAATCAAGCTCTAATAGTTCTAGTTTAGATGAGACTCGGGCTACACTCAAGATAAGAGTCATGTCTGATCCATTGGCATCATGGTATCCACCAGGCAGCTTTCCTACCACATTACATAGTGGTAGTACATCACATGACTCAGTTTCAGCTGGTACATATAAGCTTTTATTTAACTAATAGGGTCATTACTACCTCAAAAAATAAAAATAAAAAACAAATTTTTAAGCTCTCCAGTTGGTTTTTTTTAAGTCCCTTGTTTCCACATAAAAGGTCAAAAGAGACTAATCTAATCTATTTTTTTATATGTTTTTTTTTTTCAAAAAAATTTTTGTAACCGAAATGATATGACTACTTTTGCATTGTATCATAATTATTGAATGTAAAAGTTCATCAAATCTGTGGTCATCATTATTGTTATTATTATTTTTTCTCTTAATTTGGCTTGGTTTCTTGTTTAATGCATTTTTTCCATTTGAGAGAAAACTCCTATCATTTAGTACTACAATTTTGAGGTTTTGCTAAGTAGGAAAGAAATTTCCCTCATAAAACAAATGCTGAAAATATGCTGTCGAATGCTGAAAATCTAAAAACCAAACCAAGCCTTAAGTCCCATCATATGGGGTCGGCTACATGAATCCTTCTTCTCCATGCGGCCCTATCAAAGGCCATTTCGTTAGTCAAATTAAGTAGATCCATATCTCTATTTACAACGCTAACTAACATTAATCTAGGCCTATCCCGTCCCCTAACACTTCCATCTACCATTACAGCATCGCATCTCTTCACTACTGCATCTGTTGGTCTCTATTGAATATGACCAAACCATCTCAATTGATTTTCTCTCAACTTATCTTCTATTGGTGCTACTCTTACCCATTCTTGAATACACTCATTTCTAATTCTGTCTTGTCTAGTCTTACCACACATCTACCTTAGCATTCTCATCTCAGCCACACTCATCTTATCTACATGTTGTTTCTTGGTTGCCCAACACTCCGTCCCATACAACATTGCTGGTCTAATAGCCGTTCTATAGAACTTACCTTTAAGTCTAGTGGGTATTCGTTTATTGCACAGTACCCCAGACTCACTTCTCCACTTACACCATCCTGCCCTAATCCTATGGGCCACATCCGCATCAATCTCCCCCGTTGTTGTGATAATCGACCCTAAATAACAAAAATGTTCACTCTTAGATAGTTCTTGATTCTCAGTCTTCACTTCTCTTCTACTTTCATTGTTACTGTTATTAAATTTACACTCCATGTACTCTGTCTTAGTTCTACTTATCTGGAATCCTTTAGATTCAAGAGCTTTTCTCCAAATCTCCAACTTTGTATTAACTCCTTCTCTAGTTTCATCCACTAGCACTATATTGTTTGCAAAAAGCATACACCATGGCACGTCATCCTGGATATTTTTGTCAACTGATCCATAACTAAAGCAAAAAGATAAAGACTTAAGGTAGATCCTTAGTGTAACCCTACAGTAATAGGAAATTCATTTATCTCTCCAACAGACGATCTAATAGTGGTCACCACCCCTTCATACATGTCCCTAATCATATCAATGTAATCATTTGTCACCCCTTTCTTTGCGAACACCCACCATATTATATGTCGAGACACTCTATCATAGGTTTTCTCAAGGTCGATAAACACCATACTTATCTGGAATCCTTTAGATTCAAGAGCTTTTCTCCAAATTTCCAACTTTGTATTAACTCCTTCTCTAGTCTTATCCACAAGCACTATATTGTCTACAAAAAGCATATACCATGGCACGTCATCTTGGATATTTTTGTCAACTGATCCATAACTAAAGCAAAAAGATAAGGACTTAAGGTAGATCCTTGGTGTAACTCTACAGTGATAGGAAATTCATTTGTCTCTCCAACAGACGATCTAATAGTGGTCACCACCCCTTCATACATGTCCCTAATCACATCAATGTAATCATTTGTCACCCCTTTCTTTGCTAACACCCACCATATTATATCTCGAGGCACTCTATCATAGGTTTTCTCAAGGTCGATAAACACCATATGAATGTCTCTTTTCTTTTATCTATACTTTTCTATTACTCTCCTCAAAAGATAAATCGCTTCCATTGTTGACCTGCCAGGCATAAACCCAAATTGATTCTCTGACACCTTCGTTATATCTCGCAATCTATGTTTTATCACCCTCTCCCACACTTTCATTATATGACACATTAACTTGATTCCTCTATAGTTGCAATTCTGGACATCACCTTTATTCTTATAGATTGGCACTAAAATACTCTTCCTCCACTTATCTGGCATGTTCCCAGTCAACAAAATTTTGCTAAACAACCTAGTCAACCAAGCAACCCCCTTTTTATCCAAACATTTTCAAGCTTCAATAGGGATATCATTTGGTCCTAAAGCCTTATTTGATTTCATCTTCTTAAGTGCAAATCTTCACTTCAAAGTTCCTAATCTTGCGATAGAACCTATAGTCTTGGTTTATCGTATTACTGGCTATTTCTTTCTCTATTGATGTACCTCCATATTCCTCATTTAATAGTTTCTTAAAATAGTTCTTCCATCTTTCCTTAATCTCTTCATCACTCACCAATACCTTAAAATCCTCACTCTTGATGCATTTAACTTGATTAAAATCTCTTGCTTTCCTCTCCCATATCTTAACAAGTTTGTATACCCTCTTCTCTCCCTCCTTACTGTCTAATCTAGTGTATAGATCATCGTAACCTTTTAACTTAGCCTCTCTTACTACTCTCTTGACCTCTTTATTAGCCAATCTATAGCTCTTAAGGTTTTCCTTAGTTCTATCCTTTTGCAACTTTTTAAAGCACTCTTTTTTTGCCTCAACTACCACTTGAACCTCTTCCCTCCACCACCAAGTTTCCCTAGAGCTGGGTTTCGTTCCTTTCGACTTTCTAAGCACTTCCCTTGATATTCTCCTCATACAATTGGCCATCGATTTCCACATAGTGTTAGCATCATCTTCCAAAGCCGAAGTACCTTTCTTATCCATTATATTCTTAAATATTTCTAATTTATACCCTTTTAGGTCCCACCATCTCGTCCTACGACGCCCACCATCCTTCCTAGCTTGGTATTTCCCTCTAAAACATAAATCTAATACGAAAATCCTATGTTGAGAGGTCAGGCTCTCTCCAGGAATCACCTTACAATCAGTTGCATTTTAGGTAATCCACTTTTCTCACTAAGAAGTAATCTATTTGGCTCTTAACTGACCCACTTTTAAAGGTTATCAAATGTTCCTCCCTCTTCTTATACATAGTATTGGCCACCACCAAGTCAGAAGCCAACACAAAATCTCAAATACTCTCTCTAATCTCATTTCTATCACCAAAATCGTATCCACCATGCACCTTTCATAGCCTAGTTTATCTATGGCTACATGGCCATTAAAATCTCCACCTATAACCAGGTTCTCTCCTACGGGTATCTCCTGTAAGATCTTATCCATTTGCTCCCAAAAATCTCTCTTAGTCTGATCATCTAATCCTACTTGAGGGGCGTGTGCACTAATATCGTTCACTATATTCCCTTCAATAATTAATTTAACTAACATATTCCTATCCCCTTTTCTAATGACCGCCGTTACATTCTCCACAAGACCTTTGGCAATCAAGATTCCTATCTCATTCCTGCATCTATCCTTACCATTATAATACAGTTTAAAACCTGTATCCTCAATTTCCCTAGCCTTCTCACCCGTCCACTTAGTTTCTTGTATGCAAGCTATACTAATTCTCCTCCTAATCATAACATCTACCAACTCCATCATCTTACCAGTTACTGTTCCTATATTCCAAGTGGCTACCCTAAACCTATAGTCTTGGACTAGTTTCTTTACCCGCGCTCATCCAGAAAAATGCGGGAACCTTTGCCCATTTTTCACCGCACCCAGGCGTCGATGCGACGCCCCTTGCTCACTTTTCGAAACAACTGGAGGCAGGCGCAACGCGTCACCTGAGGGTAACGACCTAGTATTTACACGATTCAAAGTAGGATTCATCGTCATAAGGGATCCGGGTGGCTTTTTTATGTGTTGGCTATCGACTACCTAATACACAACCCTCCTCCTTAACCCAGGCTTGGGACCGGCGGAGTTAAAATGCTGAAAATCTACATGCTGAAATATAGTGCATCTCAATACAAAGGTCTAGATCAATGTGTACTTATCTATTTGAGCCTTGTATATTTATTATGTTTACTATAATTCATGGTAGGTTTACTATTGAAATGAACCCTATTTGCTCCTAAAAGATTTAGTTAGACAAACCAAACTTTTACTTATAGTTAATAGTCTGATATGACTAGCTTTTGGCATGTTTGCATCACCTACAAGATCTAGCAAGAATTAATATATACTTGCATGTTTTTGTTTTTTTATAGGTTCCAATTCAAGTCAAGCCACACAAAAACAGAGAGGGGTCCCATTTATGTGCATGGTCCATGGGATACTAGTGCTAGTGGCATTTTAAAAATTGTTCCAAATGAGTTGAATCAAGTAATTGAAGGGTACTCATCCCTCACTTCACATTTGGGCGTTTTGGCATGAGATGGGAGTCTTGCACCATTGACTTTTACGACTTGACATTATGTCACTGAACAAAACAAAGATAACATATGGAGAGAGATAAAGGTAATACAGATGCAAATAAATAGACATTCTAATTCTTCGAGCCACTGATTCTCATAAATTTTTATTTCCACCCAAAGCATGACTATTTATTTAATCCCTTTTGTGTTCAAATTGATTATATCTGTGCTTTTTGTTGGTCATTATACTGCTTATTTCTTTAAACTTTGCATGGTTTTTTCCCCCTTGTGTACTTACGGGTTTTTTAAGTCAGCTGCTAAGTTCTAGTTCTGTGAAAAGTGTTACCAGTCATTTTTGAAAGAGCATGAGTTGATGCAATTCATCTCTTATATTCTATCTTGCATTGAGTTAAGTACTTGATGAAAGAGCATGTTCTTGTATTTCAATACTGGATGAAAATGCACAGAACTGTTGAAATGGTTGAGATTGTTTCTGGATTTGTGGCCACTTAAACAAAGAAATAGATTGCCTTATTTGCTAGCTTGCTATAATTGACATTTCTAAGATTGCTCTTTCACTTGTTTGAGCCATTTTCTACAATCTTATAATAATGTTTATAGCTGGTAGATCATCTCCAATATTATTGCAATTTGGGTGACTCATTTTGGATTAATTTTAGTTCTAAGCCACTGCTTTGTCAATTATAATGAATAGTAATTGCCATTTCATATATTATTGCAACAAGTTAAAGGTCGCATTTTCTTGTAGCAAATGAATCATTAAATAATTATGGTGTGATTACTAAAGTGTGTTATGATCATCATACTGATTTGAATGGGAGATTCCATGTCTTAGGTGGAAAAGTTTGGCAGTCAAATATAGATATGTGTATATTGGAGCAAGTGAATGTTTATACCATTGTCTATATTGCATATTACAAGTATGTATAATTGTAATGCAGGCCCATACAGATGTAGATGGATCCATGAAGAGAACAATAATGGCTTCATTTGGGAAGAAATGGAGAGATTGGAAAAATCGAGTAAAAATTGGGATACAAACCCTTCAAGAATGACACAGATAGGTTGGTTCATCGACCGGAAGAGTACATGAGGATCAGTGGCGGGCCTTGGTCTACTTTTGGGGCACTAATAGTGCATTGGTACAATTTTATTTATGTAAAAGAATGTTTATATATGATAATTTTTTTTATAATATCTTAAATGAATTTCATATGTAACAGAAATCAAGAAAGAATAATAGAAAAATTCGGAAGAAGAAGCCATTACATCATAGAACAAGCCAAAAGCCTTTCTCAGTAGTTCGAGTGGAAAATAATTAGTACATTTTTATTTCAAATTTGTGAAGGATTTAATGTAGTTTTGGCAATTTGGCTTAGCTTTGCATGTTAAGTAATTAGTAGTCTATCAGATCTAATTTATTCTCTAACATCAATTAAAAGTCTTTTTTTTTTTTTTTCTAAATTGAGTGATAATAATGTTTTGATATATGCTTAGCATGTTAGCATGGTAATTATATATCTAGGTTGTGCATGTGTTTTTGTGGGTGGGATTTGGTTTGTTACCAACCTTTTCCCTTTCACTGTTGCTTTTGCTTTTCTTCCACTATAACTACCGTTGCAGGTGTTGATAATGATGATGATGATGTTGAGAAAGATAGACAGTCTAATGACAACTGCTACTAGCCTTGGTTTTGCTTTTGTTCTCGTTTGAATTGACAAGAGACAAAAAAGAACAATGGAGTTCCCACTAATCGGCCATAGGTGTGGATAGCTTGTAGACCGCCCCGAGAACTCCGCTCTCCGTGCACGAGGGCGCAAATCGTTCTGTTCTTAGCTACTACAGTTCGGACTTATGTCAAGGTTTTGAATCTAATCTTGCAGAGTGCAATGCAAGACTGATAAATCACCAAAGAGTCCAAATCCGAAAAAACATTTTGGAAAATCAATTTTTAATAAAGAAGTGTCAAACATGGACTGCTTTTCTAGATACAGAGTCGCCACCTAAATGTTTTATTTTGGGAAAATTTAGGAAACCCTGACTCGTGCCTAAGGCCACGTGTCCGTCATCACCAAAGTTGCCTCGGCTCGGGAACTTCGGTACGAGAGGGGAAGGTCATGCAATGAGCACCCCCGCTCATCTGATCAAAGATCGGCCTTTACTAACATGATATTTTGTTTTTGAAAACACATGTGTTCTTATTCCGGTTATTAACCTAGAATTACTATGTGATGCGCATAGCATACAAGTAGACTAGATCGCCTAAGTTGGAACAAAACATTTCATGTTTGTTTGTTTGAAAATGATTTGAAGTTTGCTACTCGGAAGTAGACTAAGTCGTGGATTTTGCCACCCTCAAGTGGGCTTATGAAAACATGATTTTTGCCACTCTCAAGTGGGCTTAAAACTAGCATTTCAATGAATTGTTCCAATTCAAGCAATCCAACCTTCACCCACAGCCATTCAGGCAGTTAAACACTTAGGCAGTTAGCATCATGGCAAGCATGCTATTATGGCAACATTTACACACATGCAAGATGCTAAAGCGTAAACACTCATAGTGTACTCCGAGCCAAAACATAGAACTAGTTAGAAATCATGCATGATCCTAGTTCATGTTAAATGGCTAATGCAACACATGCAAAAATGCAACTAAAATAGGCTCGGCTATTCTAAGATGTCATGTGAAATGCAACTTCATAACATGCTGTTGAACACGTATTCAAATTGGTATTGAAATACATTGCAATTTGTATGATGCGCTAAGCCCGCTGCATGCAAAACAGATGAATGATGCACGCATGCGATGCATAAGGATGCTAATCGAAATATGCCCTAAAACTAACCATCAAAAGTTGGTAAATAAAAGGGAGAACGACATGGGGTTGGAAGACATGCACACACACACGCACACTTATTACAACAGTTGGCCCTCTCTACGGAGGGTCCGAATGAGTACTCTAAGCTAGCTACGCTAAGCTATTCTAACTAATCTAATAATCTAATTAGACTAATTATTACATAATCAAATTGAATAACTAACTAACACTAAGCTAATTATTACAACATGTTAACTAATTAACAAATTAGCTAATTTAATTATTACACAACCGAATTGAAACAAATAGCTATACTAAGCTAGTTGAGATATTACACAACAAATCAAATGATTAAATTACACAAACTAATCATGAATATTGAAATAGCCTCACAGGCGATGAAGAGATGCATGCTCGGTCGGTTTCGCTCAGAAATCCAATACCGTGCCTCATGTTGCCTCTGTTTGCACACTTCTGTATCTTTGAAAATTATGCCAACTTCTGTGATGCATTTGACCTACCTTAGAAACCATCTGAGGGGTAGTCGGCCAAAGAATAATGGTCATCGACCAATTTTGAGGCTATCGGCTAATGTCTGATAGCCGATCGACATACTAAGTGGTCGATCGGCACTACTTCCTGCAAATTCCTCCTTTTGCTTCAACAGAGCACTAATAGAGGCATGGCAATGTATTTGCAAGAAAATGTGTGTGCAACCACACTCCTTGTCATGTTCAAGGCTCAAAGGAGTGTAGTGCTCGACTCTCGAGCCATCAATCACGCATTTCAATGCATGATGGCCAAAGAGGCTGAGTTGCACAAATCAATGCCAAATGAATGCACAAAAAAACACATAAATGCCTTAACCTCTATCATGCATGATCAAGAGGGTTGGCGACCGACAAATGAGGCACGTTTCGTCACTTTAAGTACGAAACGTCCTTCGTTTCCCGTGTTTGGACTAACTCCCTATCCAAACACAATGCAATGCATGCCCAAGATTCTAAACACAATGTGACATACGCACACACAATGCGATGTAACTCAATCATGCCAAATGCAATGCAACCTAAACATGCAAACATGCAATGTAACTCAAGCATGCAGCAACATGCAAACAACCATGCAACAATGTCATGCAATGCAACTAGCATGCAACAACATGCAATGTACCAAGCATGCAACAATGTGCGAACCACATACTCAATGGAGTTAAACCAAAAGTGGACAGATCTCAATCTTGCCCAAATCAGTGGCCATAACACCAAAACTAAGGCACCAAGAAGGCAAGACATGCATGCACACATATTGGTCCATAAGGTAGGCAACAATACACAACCCTTAGAGGCACTCAAAGGGTGAAAGAAATAGGAACATGGCAATGCTATATGCTCTGAAATAACATGGTAAATGATGCCAAATCATCCTAACAACATAAGCATGGCATGCTAAGAGGCTCAAAGCTTAAAACTAGCATAGGCACTTGCACTACAGCTATGCAATACATGAAGCATATGGCAAATATGACCCAAAACAGTCCTAGAGCATGTCAAAATGATGCTAAAACATATGTGGAAGGAAGCCAAAATAAGCTAACATGTTGAGCATGAAGCATGAGATATGCAAGGCCAAAAGGGAGGATTACACTACACCTACTAAGACCAAGCATGAGATGGCTTCGCCAACAAAAATCAAAGTTATATCATGGCAAAATAACCCCAAAAACACACTGAAATGATAGCTCGCAAGCTTAGGCATGAAGGCATACACAATGACTCATGTTTAAGGCATAAAGGACCAACTCTCCAACACATTGAAAGAGTGAAAGATGACATAACATATGATGCCAAATTACGTAAATAGTCCAAGCAATGCATGCTAATGGCTTGGAAACTCAAGGCTAGTGAGCTAAAATGCACTATGGCTATACAAAGCATGGTATGCATGACCAAAACAACACAAATCAGAGCTACAGCATGCTAGAATGATGAGCTCAAACATGATACACATTAGGCTAGTGAATGGAATTGCACTACAAGTTCATGGAGCATGCAAGATGCTAACAAACTAAGCCAAAAAAGATCTAAGGCATGTTAAAACAACACCAAAAATCTACTGAGATGGACTCAAAACATGCTAGAAAGACATGGTACTTCATGAAGCATACAAACCTAGTTTGTAAGATTTACACTACAAGTGTATTAAGCATGCATGAAGTGACAAAAATAAATCAAAGCAGTGGTATGCCATGTCAAAATAACCCCCAAAATAGGCTGAGACTAAGCCAAAACAAGCTTAACAAACATGCTCAAACATGAGGCAAATGAAGCGAGCATCCAAGATACAAGGAGAGGGGATGACCCTCTCCTATTTGGGACCTCAAAACACCATTTCTACCACTAAAATTCCTTTAATTTTCAGTGGTGAGAAGGCCAAAAGGAGGTGGTTCCAATAGCTTAAAAGGAAAGTGCAAAATAAGGCACAAGATGGGGTAGACCACCCCCAACACAAAAGGGACCTTAAACAAACATTACAAGCATGGAAAATTAGAACTTTTTACAGTAGAAAGTTAGACCTAAAACAACATGCAAGTAGGGCCAAAAGCTTAATCAAGAATAAGGGATTAAGAGGTTAGAACCTCACCCTTATAGAACTACTTTAGAGCAACAACTCCAACAGCTATTTTGGATCAAAACCAGTCCAAAAACTCCAAAACCAACTTCAAGAAGCCTCAGTAACAAAAGGATGGTGTTTGAGTAGGTGCTTTAGTGCAAAAGTGTGAAGAAATTACACTTTTGAGCACAAACAAGTGCAAATATAGAGAGAGAGGAAGAAATATATATATATATATATAGAGAGAGAGAGAGAGTGACATATAACTTGTATATCAATTTTTTAGAATCTCTGGAAAGGGAGAGGGGGCTCCCTTCTTATAGAAAATCAAATCTCAAGCTTGTTGAGCAAGCTTGAGACTTGTTTCAATCCTTCCATACACGTGTATGGAGGATGAAATCTGTGCTCACCAGCTGTCACAGCTAGCACAAAAATATCTGCAAAAGTAGGTAAGAAGGTCTCGGCCAAAAGATATGGCCGATAGACCAAAAAGAGTGCCGATCGGCCACCACCAATGGCTGATGGCAAGAAGACAAGGCCGATAAGCACAAGGCTTGGCCGATGGGTTGTAAGGATGGCCAACAAGCCATCCTCTTCCCTCAAAAGAAAAACGACAAGTCCTTGGTCCACAACCAAGCACAAAACAGACAAGTTGAGAGATCCTAAGGCAAGGCGCGCAACTGAGACTTTCAAGAACTCAAAACGAACACGAGCATGGATGATCATCGAGTGCTCAAACGATGATGTCCCAGTCTTGAGGACGGTCAAAAATGGGGTGTCTACATATTCGCATAGATGAAAGATGGGATGTCAAATAGTGAATCAGTTAATGAGGTTATGGTATGTGATACTACTTTATTAGACTTTTAATATGATTTATATTGGGGGCTAATTATTGAATTCAAAACTACAAACTCAAATGAATGAGTTAACGACGCACATGGAAGGATCTTCTACTAACCCTGTAGCATTAAATAAGCAGATCTTTACACAAGTTATGGGCCTAGAGTGACTTGGTCTTGTTCAGACGTTTGGATTGAGATAGTCCCCCACTGATGTTTTTGGAGGTGGATATAGGCAGTCACAGGAGCATAATCGTATCTTCCAATGTCAAGTTTAGCAACAAGTTGAAGAACAACTTCAATGGTATCAAAAGCAGTTAGAGTTGAAGATGAACGACGTAATGGAAAAACAAATTCAAGCTCTATGCACAAATTTTCAATCATGAATTGACTTTTTGAAATCTCAATGCAAGCTACGGGTGTGCCCGTTGCACCAACTGTTGCACCTTCAAACCCATTACATAGGTAGTAGGTATTTTAACTATTTTTATTAGTTATTTCTTTAAATTGCCTAGAGCTACTATACAACTTAAGCATCTTATTGAATGAAAAGTTGTGGATTCATTTAGCAATCATCCCACTGTTCGGCCAATACCGCATCAACAACAATCTCATACATTTTCATCCAAAATGGTGAGCAATCATTTAATCAAAGCCTTTTTGACAATTCAAGACCTTATTGTTAGCAAATATTTTAATAGTATAATGTGTTATAGATTATATTGTTTGCTTGGGCTACAAGCAACTTGTTCTCCAAGGTACCTTTCTTTACCTCTAACTGAAGTTTATTTCCCTCCAAGATCTCTTTTCTTTTCCTCCAAGTAACTCTTATTTTATTTTTGTTTCCTTTTCTTTTGCCCCAAGTTTCCTCTCCTATAAATTGAGCTAACCTCTTATCTTGAAAAAGAAGAAGAAGAAGAAGAAGAAGAAGAAGTGTTTGTTATTTTATTATTTTTATGTGAGATTATCAGGCAAAGAAATAAAGGGTGTATGTGATGAAGCTTTGAGTTCAACCAATTGTGGAGTACTGGTGAGCCATATAACTTAGTCAGGCTGTTGTATCTTGGGGGGGGGGGGGGGAGAGGAGGGAGGGGAACAAGTCAAGGTTTTATCTACAGCATCAGTGTGAGGCTTTGCCTAACCACAGAGTATTTGAATTTCCTTAAAGAGAACAAATTTCCCGCGCCTCAGCCCTTTTAATAGTTATTGTAATTTTTATTATTTGTATTTTTTTTAGTATTTTATTTGTAATAATCACCAACAATTTTAAAGAGATTCAAACAATAAAATTCATGGAGCCAATATTGGAGAAGCCCAACGACAATACCAGTGATCTCAACAAGCCCTTCCCGTTCAAGAGAGCCCATTTCAAGAGATGGAAAGGCAAGGTGCTTTTCTATCTTAGTCTCCTCAAGGTGGCCTATATACTGACCGAGAAAAATCTGAACAAAGTCCCCACTCAAGAGATGATCGACGAGGAGTATGCCACTCATCTTGAAAAAATCGAGAAATACAACACATATGAGTATAAATGTCGATATTATCTTTTGAATTGTCTTTCAGATCAATTTTATGATTATTATGATACTACTTACACTATTGCCAAGAAAATTTGTGAAGCTTTGCAAAATAAATATGACACTGAAGAAGCAGGCGCTAAAAAATATGCTGCAAGCCATTTTTTCCGCTATCAGAAGATAGATGGAAAATCAGTGGTGGAGCAAGTTAAATATTTTCAGATGCTAGTGGCTAAAGTTAGATCCGAAAGCATCAAAATTGGAGACAGTCTTGTTGTAGCAGGTATTATTGACAAGCTACCATCATCTTGCAGGGAGTTTCAGAAGTCAATACATCACAGGCAAAAAGAGACGTCCTTGAAGACTCTAATCACATGGATTCGGGTAGAGAAAGAAGCACAGGGACAAGATGCACTTATACACAAAAGCATTCCACTTCAAAGGTAAATTTAACTTTTGAAAATATTTTACCTAAAGGTTGATTTCATAAAAATAGTCACTTGAAACTACTTAAGAAAATATGGAAAAATGCTAGAAGGCCACAAAATAAAAATTACTTGTGGAAAAAGAAATGGAACCAAGAATCCCCTTCACAAGATATGACAAATGCGACATGTTTTGTGTGTGGCCAAAGTGGGCATATTACTCGAACTTGAAAATTTCAAAAACAACAATATCGACCACAGGCTAATGTTATCGAGGAACCATTTTTGGCTACGATTATAGATATTTTTATGGTTCAATTTGTGGAAGGGTGGTGGGCAGACTCTGGTGCCAATAGGCATGTCTGCTATGATAAAGATTGGTTCAAAGATTTTACTTCCTTTAATAAGAAGAGGACTATTATGCTTTGTGAATCCAGTTTAACCAAGGTGCTTGGGTGTAGCGATGTTGAGCTAAAATTTACCTCTGGATGTATGCTTTTCTAAAAGATGTGTTGTACACACCGTCCATGAGGAAAAATTTGATGTCGAGTTATTTGTTCAACAAAACTGGTTTCAAGCAGACTATTGCATCTGACCAATATGTAATCACTAAAAAAGGCATATTTGTGGGAAAATGATATGTATGTAATGGAATGTTTAAATTAAATATTGAGAATAAGAAAGCACATGTTTCTGTTTACATGCTGTCTTCTATAAATTTTTGGCATGCTCGTCTGTGTCATATTAATAGTTGATATGTGGGAGTCATGAGTAGTTTAGGATTAATTCCCAGACTAACAAATAATTTCGAGAAATGTGAAGTCTGCAGTCAAGCAAAAATAACTAAAAGGCCTCATAAAAGTGTGGTGAGAAATATTGAATTGGTAGAATTAATTCACACTGATTTATGTAAATTTGAAGGAATTTTAACATGTGGTGGAAATAGATATTTTATCACTTTTATTGATATTTTTCAAAATACACTTATGTATACTTGTTGAAAAATAAAAATGATACTTTTGAAAAATTTAAAGAATTCCTTCTTGAAGTTGAAAATCAATTACGTAAAAAGATTAAAAGATATAGAAGTGATAGAGTCGGGAGTATGAATCTTTTGGATTCAACTCGTTTGCTCAGTCTTTGGGAATAATCCATGAAACTACTCCACCATATTCACCTACATCTAATGATGTAGCAGAAAGGAAAAATATAACTTTAACTGATTTAACAAATGCTATGCTAATTGAAGTAGGTGCTCCTTCAAATTTGTGGAGAGAAGCAAATTTAACAGCATTTTATGTTATGAATAGAGTGCCACATAAGAAAACAAAAGTTACACCTTTTGAGTTGTGGAAAGGGCAGAAGCTAAATTTGGGATATTTGAGGGTTTGGAGTTGTCTAGCTTTTGTTAGACTTGTGGACCCTAAAAGGCCTAAATTAGGTGTGAAAGCTGCCACTTGTGCTTTTCTTGGAAATGCAACAAATAATACAGCCTATAGATTTTTTGATATTGAAAAAAATAATAATTTTTGAATCATGTGATGCAATTTTTCATGAAGAAAAATTTCCTTTTAAATCTAAAAATGGTGGGAATCAAAATTATAAAGAAAATATTTTATCTGAAACCAATTCCTCTACTCCTGTTTTACAAAACCAAGACATTGTAGTTTTTTAACATAGAAGGAGTAAAAGAGCCAGATTAGAAAAAGATTTTGGCCGTGATTATCATGCTTTTAATATGGAGGAAACTCCATTAACTTTACAAGAAGCTTTGTCATCTCTTGACTTTGTTTTTTGAAACGAGGCTATAAATGATTAGATGGAATCATTATTATCCAATAAAACTTGGGTATCAGTAGATTTACCACCAAGTTGTGAAACTATTGGCTGTAAATGGGTTTTGAGGAAAAAACTTAAACCGGATGGAACAATTAATAAATATAAAGCAAGGCTTGTTGCAAAAGGTTTTAAGCAAGAAAATCTTGACTTTTTTGATACATTTTCTTCAGTTACTAGAGTTACATCCATTAGATTATTAATTCCAGTGGCTGCAATTTATTATCTAAAAATTCATCAAATGGATGTTAAAACAGCCTTTTCAAATTGAGACTTAGATGAAGAAATCTATATGGATCAACCTGAGAGTTTTGTGGAATCCGGTCAAGAAAGCAAAGTGTGCAAGCTAGTTAAATCCCTATATGGCTTAAAGCAAGCCCCTAAATAGTGGCATGAGAAATTTGATTCCTACATGATTGAGAATGGCTATAAAATTAATGAATGTGATAAATGTATCTACTATAAATCTGAAAAAAATTCACATGACATTATTAGTCTCTATGTGGATGATTTACTTATATTTGGCCCTAATTTGCATATCATCGTGGAAACTAAAAATATGCTTAATAGCCATTTTGATATGAAAAAATCTTGGTGAGGCTAATTATATTTTGGGAATGAAAATTACCAAAACCTGTGATGGTATATTTCTAAACCAGTCACATTATGTTGAGAAAATTTTGAGAAAATATAATTTTTATAAGTGCAAACATGTTCTTACTCCTTTTGATCCTCATGTGCATTTATTTCCTGTTGAAAATGATGAGGATGCAATTACTCAAAAGGAATATGCTAGTATGATTGGTAGCTTGCGTTATGCGACTGCCTGTACTATACCTGACATTGCCTATGCAGTTGGAGTACTTAGCAGGTTTACTAGCATGCCTGATAGTGATCATAGGCTAGCCATTGTGCAAATTATGAAATATTTATTTGGTAACCATAAAATATGGCTTGTTTTATAATAAGTATATTGCAGTACTTGAAGGTTACAGTGATGTCGATTGGAATACCATGTCAGGTAATTCATTATCAACCACTAGTTACTTATTTACCTTGGGAGATGGTGCTATAAGTTCGGAAAAAAAAAAAAAAACCATTATTGCTAATTCAATAATGGAAGCTGACACTACAAGAAAAAAACTCCTTTGGCGACCACCTTTTTTGAGATGGTAGCCAAAAGTACACTAATCTGCGACCAACATTTATTTTGGTCACGAATGATTGTGTTTTCATGACTAACATTTTTTTGGTGGCTAATAGGTTAGTATTTGTGACCAAATACAAAATGTGGTTGCCAAAACTAATGAAGGGAGAGCGGGAAAAAAAAAGAGGCAGGACGCTAAACGTTTTGGTGAGCAATAGATTGTGGTCACAAAAAGAAAAAAAGGATATACTGTATAACAAAACCACGTAGTTTTGAAATCCTTAAATCAAAAACACATTTCCTTAGCCTTGAGCTGCTTCATTGTTTCCCTCTTTCCTTGATCAAAAACACATTTCCTCTATCACTCTCTACACTTCCGATTGGTTCATCAAACCCTAGCCACCATCTCCACACTTCATCCTATGTTTTTGCTGCTCTTCATCTTCAGCTCTGCCTTGTACTTACCAAGTCAGTGTGTGTGTATGTGTTCGTGTATAAATATATAATCAATTGACCTTTCTTTTTCATTGTTGCCCTTTTTCAACTCCCTATGTCAGATTGGTTACTATCCTGCAACTCCTCACTCTCTACACTTCCAATCGGTTCATCAAAACCCTAGCCACCATCGTTGCCCTCTTTCAACTCCCCTCCTTATCCCTAATCCTACCATTCTTACTCCAAACTCTTCTTTTGTCTCTCTCCCAGACCCAAACTCTGATTCTCCACCAAGGTTTTATTTTATTTTAATCTCTACCATTTCATTTTCATATATAGACTTTCTGATTGATTCGTATTCGGTCTCTGCTTCTCTCTCATTTTTCTTATATATCCTTGTGTTTGAATATTTGTTTATGATCCAAGATTGTTTTTTTTTTTTTTTTTGTTGAATATTTTCTTTTCTCTGTTTGTTTGCTAAGAAAACCAAGCATTAGAACCAAAATTGTATTGGTGGATCTAATCTAAGCTTACTGGAGGTTTCTGTTGTCTTTAGTGGCAATTACTGGATGTTTTCCTCTTCTTTTTTTTTTTGGGAATTTCTTGCTAGTTTCTTGTTTTGCTTGGTGTGGTGTTTTATTCTATAAATGATTTGTATTTCTGTCTTTTAGAATTCAAAATCAGAAATTGAACCATTTTGAACTTGACTCATTCGTAGATCAGATAATTTCATATGTAAGGATTTAAATTTGTTTGTTTGTTTCTTCTTTTTTTTTTTTTTTTTTTTAAAAAAAACATAGAATTGTCTAATCTAAATTCATGTGATTCAAAATCTATTAAGATTAACTTCTACATGAATTTTGAATTTACTAATGTATAAATTTGGAAGATTTAAATTACTTAATTTCAAAAAATGAAATAATTCAATTTGTTCAATCAAATCAACCCTTCCCAAATCCTTCAACCAAACACAGCCTTGATGAATGTAATAATTCTTTTTTAAGTGTTGGGGTTCATTGAGTTCTATTTAACTGTTCGACATTTCAATATTTGTAATGGCTAAGTAAAAAGTAGTTGATCTAGCCTTTATGGTTTTTGCATATTTCTAGTGATAAAAATGTATGTTTGTACATGCAAGAAATACTAGTAATTAATTAGCTTTGTTAATAGACACATTTAATCCGTGTTTGTCTAGATGGACAGGATAAAAGGGGATTGTAATCAATCGAACTATTAATTCTGTGATATATAATCCCTGAACTATTTGATTGGAAAGAATGTATAACCAAAACTTTAGAGGAGGGTTGAATTTGATGTTATATGTTTCTTCTATGACACTTTGTAAATTTTTCTCAGGGTTTACAATAGGACATAGTCCATTGTTTTGTTTGTTTATTTATTAAATTATTGTAGTCATGAATTAATGTGATTTTCTCTAAAAATCATTATTTTGTAACTAGGCATTACAATCCTAATGTTTGTTTGCTATGAAAATTAAGTTAAAATGTAAGAAAAGTATTGAACTTTACAATTTATTTTAAGTTAGGCTGCATAATGGAATGATATTTTAATTCCATCTCATTCCAATAAACCAAACATTACAAAACATCCTCTCATGCAGTTCACTGTAGCTCGACTTTTTCTGCGCTCCCTTTTGGAAGTTTGAAATATAAGCCCTACAGTTTAGACTCCCGCGGTTTTGAATCTAATCTCACGAGTGCAATGCGAAATAGATAATCACCAAATAGTCCAATTCTGGCAAATCTTTTGAAAAATTGATTTTGAATCAAATTTCTAAAAATGGACTACTTTGCTAGATACAGAGTCGCTACCTAAATATTTTATTTTGAGGAAATTTAGGAAACCTATGACTCGTGCCAAAGGCCACGTATGATACCCCTGTTTCGTAGTACTCTAATTGGTCCTTAATTTGAGTATGATTATGTGTTTAGCATGATTTTATGTGTCATTATGTGAATATATGTGATTTTGAAATCCTATCTGTTCACCGTAGGAATATCTGTTTGAATAATCTACTTCAGAAATTAAATTGAGGGCCTTATCGGCCACAGAACCCGAAATTGATTACGTCATCGTGATTGGCATAATTTTTAGAGCCTATGGTGAAATTTAATTAGAAATTGATTCTGGTCAAATTAAACTGATTAAATTGATGAATTAAGTGTCTAAATATTTTATATTGAAATAATATGCTAGTGGGGGCTTGTTGTATGTTAGCATTACACTCTCCTTTAGCTCTTTGGAACTCAAAAATCTGAGTTAGACAATTGTGAGAGAGAGAGAGAGAGAGAGAGAGAGAGAGAGAGGGCCGGCCATACTGAGAGAAAGGGAGAGAATTGTGCTAATTTGGTCTAAAGCTTGGAAATCTTGGAGATTTAGCTCAAGAATTGACTAGAGCTTAGAAGATCCAAGCTTTCAAGTGAGTAATTCTTGGAGTATAGTTCGTAATTTTGTGTGCTCAAGCTAATTTGGTGATCAAGAGTAAGACTAAAATGAAATTGGGTTGTATTTGTTGAATTGAAGTTTAATATGGGCATGCATGTAGGAAATCACCTTGATATTGCATGTTTGAGCACAAATGTGTATAATCCATGTGAAATGTTAAAGGAAACTCATGTCTTGATCACCATTTGTGTTATCTAAGTTGAGAATGTGTCTAATTCATCACATGCATGTACAATTTGAGAAGATATGAGCTTGAATGCATGAGTTTGTCATGTTGGTGTTGAGTTTGGCATATTTTGGGACATACATGTAGATAAATCAAGAAATTGAGCTCCATAATGTTATAATCTTGCATTAGTGCCATGTTAGCATGATTATATTTGGGATTTGAGCCATTGCATGCAAGTATTGTGGCTGGAAAGTCGAAATGAAGCTCAAGAATGCAATTCTGGGTTTTCCAGACGCTCGAGTGTGAATTTCGTGCTCCCAACACTTTTACAGAGTTGGATGTCCGCTTGAGCGGGATATCTCACGCTCAAGCGTGGAGCTTTTGTAGACAGGCCTTCCATTCGAGCACTCTATTCCACGCTCGAGCGCATTTTTCATGCAACCAGCACTTTTGCAGGCCTTAATGGTCCGCTCGGGCGGGGGAGTCCACGCTCGAGCGGAGACCTTGTTTTCTGAAATTTTGTTTTTGCATTCTGTGTTTCGTTTTCCATTCTCTTTCACTTACAAGCACTCTTAGGCATGTGTTAAGCATTGTAAATGAGTTAATGAGATAAGAATAAAGCCTAAAGAGGAATATGTGAATTAAAGAACGGATTAAACTGTTAGTGACCCTATTGTGTTCATGAAATGTGTAGGGTCAAGCTCCGGGGCAAATTCAGAAGCCGATCACTGTGAGTAATATTGATATTCGAATATTTGTGAATGTCCAATTGTTTATTCCCTTATAAGCCATATGAGTTGGTAATTGGGATTGCGGACAAAAGTCTGACATGAATAAATGAATGGACCGAAGGTCGTTTTGATAAACATAAATAGACCAAAGGTCATTTTGATAAACATAAATGGACCAAAGGTTGTTTTGATGGAATTGAATGGACCGAAGGTCATTTTGATAGAAATGAACGGACCGAAGGTCGTTTTGACATATATGAATGGACCAAAGGTCGTTTTGATTTACATGAATGGACCGAAGGTTGTTTTGACATGAACGAGTGGACCGAAGGCCGTTTGACAAGAATGAACAGGCCGAAGGCCGTTTCGACATAAATGACCGGGCCGAAGGCCGTTTTGACATAAATGAATGGGCCGAAGGCCATTTTGACATGAATGGAAATCAGAATGGGCCAAAGGCCAGAATGTTGAAACTACAAGTCACTTGATTTGAAATTTATATATCTGTTAAATAGAAATATGAATTGGGCCCAAGGCTGTTTGGAACCTGTTGTTCTACATCGTTATGTAACTTCTGTATTTGATATTATTCACTGGGCTATCGCTCACGTTCATTCATGTGTTTGTAGGTGAGCCAAGAGAAGTCCAAACCCAGGCCCCGTGAAGTCTGCCATGAACAACACGAGTTTTGGAGAGTCAGCCTTGTGTCTCACGCACGAGACCCATCCTTGCCATTTTGTTATGTATTTACGTTTTGTCTTGTTGGCAAGGACTTTGTGTATATTTGTATATAGTGTTATGGGTTGGCTCGGTCTAGATGATCCATGTCAGAAGAAATTTATGCTCTTGTACTTTTGATGTGGGTTATTCACGTATATGGGTATGTTTTGTTTGATGTGCATATAAGCAGGGTTCTATGGACAAAGTTTTAAATTTTTACTTCCATTTGGCCCCTTTACTCTGACGAGTTGTGTTTGTTTCGGTCTAAGGCTGTAGGTAATCACAGGATTACTGGCCGATTATGTCCTTAACCCATAGGGTCGGGTTCGGGTCATGACACCATGTGTCCATCATCACCAAGATTGTCTCGGCTCGAGAACTTAGGTACGAGAGGGGAAGGTCATGAATTGAGCACCCTCGCTCACACGATTAAAGATCGGCCTCTACTAATCATGATATGATTTTTATCAACATCATATGCTCTTGTTCCGATTTATTGAGCTAGCATTACTATGTGATGTGCACACAAGTATAGACTAACTTTGCTAGAATTGGAACATTTGGCTCATGCTTACTTTTTGAAAATAGTTTCGAAATATGTACCACTTGAAAAAGTGATCGCATGTGAACATTTACTCAAATTATTCCAATTCAAGCAAATAAGCCTTTATCCATGGGCATTTAAACAGCTTAGCAATTAAGCAATTAGCCTCATAGCAAGCATGCTAAACATGGCAACATCAACATTCATACAAGATGCTAAAGCGAGTAAAGGCTCACCTAGTACTCCAAAGCCAAAATGAACAAAAGAGTTAGAAAAAATGTATGATTCCTAACTATGCAAGATGACTAATGCAACACATGCAATATGTAACTAAATAGGCTCGGCTACTAATATGCCATATGAAATAATTTGATAACATGCGGTCTAAGCATGTATTCAAAGAAGTATTTAAACTAACAATGCAAGTTAGAATGATGAACCGAGCCTCGATGCATGCAATACAAATGGATGCAAACATGAGTAATGCTAAACAAAACATGATATCCTCAAACTAACCATTATAAGCTAGTAAATAAAAGAGAAAAAGACGTGGGGTTAGAAGACATACGTTACAACATTGATGCCCTCGCGCAGGAGAGTTCAAATGAATAAACTAGCTAAGCTAAACTACTTAACTAATTATTACAGAACTTGAATAAATAAGCTAGTTATCTAGGCTAATTAATTATTACAAGTAAATAATTAATTACGCTAAGCTAATTAATTAAATAATTACAATAATGAACTAATTTAATTAACTACTTTAAGCTAATTAAATAAGTATAATACGAAGCTAATTAGCTAACTATATTAACTAATTAATTACAAAGCAACTAATTAAACTAGTTAACTAATTAATTACAACATGAATTAATTAACTAAATAACTAATCTAATTAAATAATTACAAAACTTTAATTAGATACAACACAACTATGACTAAATAATTAATAATTAAACTAATTAACTAGTCCCAAGAACGAGGGAGGCCCAATGCATGCTCGATTTCCACCCGAATAACTTCCACTGTTTGCTTCTGAAAGCCTCTGTTACATAACCTTTGCACTGGTTTTCCTCTTCTAGACCAACTCTGCTCTACTTCACAAATACTCTGCTCAATTTTCACTGGTGGCCAGTAGGGCAAAAGTGGTGGCCTAGGAGGTTTCCGTCCAACACCGATGGCCTGCAGTCCAGGAACTGTGGCCGGTCGGCCACTGATGATGCAACATTTCTTGCTGCAACAGAGAGCAAACAAAGCAAAAAGAGGACATTCTCACAGGTTGTTTGTACTCTGTATCCCTCTTTATCATCAAAACAAGCTCAAATGAGTGGTAGACTTGGTTCAAAAACCATCAATTAAGCAATTTCATTGCATGATGGCTAAAGAACCAAGGTGTACAAGTTAATAAATGCACAAACAAGACCCACAACCTTCACCTTATCATGAATGATCAAGGGTAATGGAGACCTAGGAAATTTGGCACATTTCATCACTTTGAGTATGAAATATCCCAATTTTCCTTGTGTTCAATTAACGTCCGATTGAACACACCGAAGCACAATTTTACTTTCAACTTTTAGTTACTCATTTTAATTACCCTTCCATTCTTTAACCAATTAAGTCCATTGGTGAGTTAAGTCCTCTAAAAGAGAAGGAAGTGTCAAACAAGTGGTAGTTTAAGGCAAGAGAAAGGTGTTATGCCGTTGATAATGAACCCCCCAAAAGAGGATTAAACCATTAAGCATAGACCTCAATCTCGAGCTTAAACAATCCTAAGGTTGACACAACCCACAAAGCAAATATAAAAAACCAAGAAATGAGGGAGGTTGCGGAGATTAAGCTTGTTGAAATTAAGTGAGAAAAGCACTAAAACATGCAATCAACTCAAACGAATGGTGTCTAAAAGCCTAAAACACCAAGCTTACGAGGACAGTTACACTAGAAGCATGCAAAACAAGACTCAAAAGAATTAAACAGCCCCATACAAAGACAAAATAGTCTAAAATACAGCCTAGAACATACTGGAATTTAGCTACAGAAGGCTAGAAAAATATGCTAACACATAAAGCTATCTAGGCTAGCAAACAAAACACAAGGAGGGGAGGCTAACCCCTCCAAATTTAGACTTCAAAACATGATTTTCACCAGTGAAAATACTTTGAAATTTAGTATTTAAAAGCCCAAAAAAAGATGGTTTGCAAGTGCGAAACAAAGGTGGAAAGGCCTTACAAACAAGGAAAAGAGAATGGTGGAACACCCCCTAACTTTAAATGGCCCAAAACCACCAAGTTCAACCCATAAAAGTAGAGTTTTTTACAGCCCTAAAACAACCCAAATCAGTGGGAAAGGATAAGAAAAACAAGTATGCAAAGCAAGTTAAAAAAAGGCAAGTGTTATACCTCTTGAAGGGAAGACCAACTCTAGGCAACAATTCAAGCCAAAACCACCTTCTAAAGCTCCAATAAGGCCTCAAGGAACCTCAGCTCAAAGATGAACCACTTTGGTTAAAGATGTGTAGGCAAAAGTGTGGTGTATCTAAGCTACTATGCATAAACTTGCAAGAGAGAGAGAGAGAGAGAGAGAGATAATTTTTGCTCCAAAAATTATGACCTTCAAAAATGGGGAGGAGACCCCTATATATAGAAAAAACATGCACTTGGTCGAGATATATCCCTCCATACACGTAGGGAGATGTACCAATTGTGCCAACAACTAGCACACTTGTCAACAAAATATTTGAAAAAGGACATTGATGGCCTAAGAAGGCACAAGGGTGGTGGCACCCACCGTAGAAGGCATGCAGGTCCCAAGTTCTTGAGGTTTGAAGCACTAGGTTTTGGTCCAAAACAAGGCATAGAATAGATAGGGTTTAAAGGCTCAAAGACAATGCGTTGCCGAGGACTTCGGCACTAAAACAAGCACATGTAGTAATACCCATGGAGTGCACAAGCGATGGCGTCCAAGTCTTGAGGATACACAAATAGGGTGTCTACACTCACCCTTGTTACAAGTTGGATCAACATAATCCTTTTCTAGAATATTTAAAGTGGAGGACAGTGATGTGTCCTCTAATAGATCTTCAAAATAAATCCAACCATCTGCATTAGGAAATACAAATTTTTACTAAGAAAACATGAACCAAAAGTATGATTAATTCAAATAGTAAAATATATCCGTATATAATATATAGAGAGAGAGAGAAAAGAACTTTTAACTTAACATGTGTCAATATTGTCCAGTTAAAGTCTGCATTTGTTGAGGTTGTTTGGCTATCCTACTGCTATTTGTTAAAATATACTAGTGTTTGTTTGCTGCACTATTAAAGTCTACAGTAGCAGCAACTTCATATTGGGTGAGGTCTTTCTACTGTTTGTCCTGCTTTTTGTTAGAATTATGCTTTGCCCTGCTTTTTGTGGTACAGAATCATGCTTCCAGTGTGAGCATTGTGGCAGCAACAGCTATAGCAGCTTTGTGCATTGTGGCAACTCTTTATCTTGCTCTTTGTTGCAGCATTGTGGCAGCAGCAGCTTCATGTTGGTTCTTTGTGCATTGTGGCAACAACTTGTTGCAGTTGCAGCTTCATACTGCAACAGCAGCATCTTGTTGGTTCTTAATCTTTTTCTCTTATTTTCTTGGCAGCAGCAACAGTATTCAATATTATGCTTATTGAATACTAAAACAACCATAATGGAATCAATAACTATTATAGTTGAATAATATAGGAATAAATGTGAGATTTTATGCTTGCCTAAAGCGTATAAATAACTTTTTCACCTTATAACAAAATTAGCCTCCAAAATAGAAATAAAATTCATATTTAATTCATATTTAGTTAATTGGTTCTTGGTTTATTCACCTAAAATAATCTTCACTTTGTAGGTCACCAAATATGGACAAGAGTTGGATGCCAATTAGAAATAGATTGAGTTTGGAGTATTTGCAATTACAAATGTTGGCCTAGATAATAGAATTCGTTGTCCATGTATGGGTTGCCTAAATTTTGAACATCATACCTTTAAAGATGTGGAATATCATTTGATCTGAAAAGGGATATTACTTTCATACAAGACTTGGGTGCACCATGGGGAAACTATTTCCGTCAATCAACCTCGTGTGTGGACTAATGACAATGACATTAAAGGTGTTGGTGATGAAGGGACAACCAGTGAATTCCTTGACGTTGAAGATGAATTGTATAATATATTAGAAGACCGTCGCATGGAGAATATTTTTCATGATGATAAAGAGGATGAGTGGCATGATAATGAGCAAATAGAGGATGCACGAAACTTTGATAAATTGTTAGAGGATGCTCAGTGTCCATTATACCTTGGTTATTAGAAGTTTACTTTTTTATCCTTTGTCATTAAGATGCTTCATATGAAAGTGTTAAACAAGTGGAGCAATAAGTCTTTTGGCATGTTGTTGGGTGTATTGAAAGACCTTTTACCAAAAATTGACCAAAAAGTTCCATGGACCCTTTATGAAGCCAAGAAATTTTTGCCTGACTTGGGTTTAGGATATATGCCTATTTATGCATGTAAGTATGATTGTGCTCTTTTTTGGAAGGAAAATGCAAATTTAGAAAATTGTCCGATTTGTAAGAAGCCTAGATACAAATTGAATGATGGAAAAGGTGAGAAGAACCCTCATAAGATTCTGAGATATTTCTCGTTGACACCAAGGTTGCAAAGATTGTACATGTCGAGGAAAACTACTGCAAATATGAGATGGCGCAAAGAAAAACGTTCTGAAGATGGCATATTAAGGTATCCAGCCGATAGTGAGGCATGGAAAGACTTTGACAGGCAACATGCTGTGTTTGCCCAAGAACCACGTAATGTGAAGCTAGGGTTGGCCACCAATGGTTTCAACCCTTTTGGAAATATGAGCAACTCATATAGTATGTAGTCAGTGGTAGTTATGCCTTATAATTTGCCACCGTAGAATTGTATGAAAAAATAACCATTTTCCATGATATCATTACTTATTCCTGGACCGCAAGCACCAAGGAGAGATATTGATGTTTACTTGAGGCCATTAATTGACAAATTGAAGGAGTTATGGGAAGATGGTGTAGTTACGTATGATGCCTCAACTAGGGCAAGCTTTCGAATGCGTGCAATTGTTATGTAGACTATTAATGACTTTCCAGCTTATGGTAACTTGTCAAGGTGGAGTACAAAAGGATATTTGGCTTGCCCCAATTGTAATGAGAATGCATTATCACAACGGTTAAGAAGTAAGATAGGGTACAATGGTGCTTGTCGATACTTGCCTCTAGACCATCCTTGGCGAAAAACTAACCTCTTTAATGGTAAGGCAGATGATCAAGCAAGACCTTTGGAGTTGTTAGGGGAACAAATATTAGATCAACTAGATTAAGCAACATTTAAACCATTTGGGAAGCATCCAAGCAACCAGAAAAGAAAAAGGGATGAAAATACAATACTGAATTGGACAAAGAAAAACATATTTTTTGAATTTCCTTACTGGAAGACACTCAAGTTACGACATAACCTCGATGTCATGCACATAAAGAAGAACATATGTGACAATTTCATTGGCACTTTGTTGAGCATTGATGGAAAGAACAAGGACACAGAAAAAGCATGCATGGATTTGGAGGATATGAAAATTAGAAAAGATTTGCACTTAAAGAGGCGCTTGGATGGGTCCTTTGAAAAGCCCCTCGCATTGTACACATTGTCCCCAAAGGAAACACAAGGTTTTTGTACATTCTTAAAATCGATTAGGTATCCTGATGGATATGCCACAAACATCTCTAGTTGTGTGAGCACTAAGCTCGGCAAGTTATCCAGTTTGAAAGGTCATGATTGCCATGTCCCTATACAACGACTTCTTCCTATTAGGATGTGTGGGTATCTTAACAAGGACATTTCTATTGCATTATTTGAGTTGGGAAATTACTTTCAAGAGTTATGTTCGAAAATAGTGAGAGTGAATGATTTGGAGAAATTACAAGAAAGCATAGTACTCATACTTTGCAAGTTAGAAAAAAATAATTTCCACCTGCATTCTTTGATGTCATGGTCCACTTAGCTATTCACTTGCCTTACGAAGCCATTCTTGGAGGGCTAGTATAATATCGATGGATGTACCCTATTGAAAGGTATTATTATACGCTTATTGTAAAATGATTTTTTAAAATATTATAGTACCGTATATGTGGTTTATTTAGTAACTTCATGTTATTTTTTGAAGATTACTTGGGATTTTGAAAGGGTATGTAGCGAATTAAGCTCGCCCAGAAGGTTCGATTGCAGAAGCTTACATTGTCAAAGAATGCCTCACTTTTTACTCTATGTATCTTGGTGGGATTAAAAGTGTATTTAACAGAGAGGAAAGAAATGAAGATGGTGGTGATGTTGGCATGGGGTATTCAGTTTTTTAATTAAAATCTGTACTTTTGGGCTAACTCAAAGGGCACTCGACGTGTCAGAGAATGAAAGAAAAGTGGCTCGTTGGTTTGTCTTGTACAATTGTCCTAAAATTGATAAATATCTAGAGTATGTTCTCATTTAGTTAACTATATGCATAACTTTTTCTCTATGATCGCATTCAAGTACTAATTATTCACATTTTTTTGAAGTAGAGAACATAAGAATCAATTACAAAATGCAAATGTACATGACATTACAAGATGGCAACAAGAAGAATTTCCTATGTGGTTCAAAGAGTAGGTAACATATATAGATAAACATGTAATAAACATCATAAACATAATTCATTGTTCCTAGATTGATATTAACATCATACATCCTTGTCACATGTTCATATAGACAAATCAATTATGAGCTGAAGGATCATCAGAAGCAATTGATGAGTTATGGTCATTAGCTAATGGTCCTGGTTCAATAGTGAATATTTATTTGGGTTGTATTTGTAATGGAATTCGATTCCATGCCAAAGATCGAGACAACCGTCATAAAAGTCAAAATAACGGAATGGTCGTTCAAAGGGATCATCAGGGTATGTTAATTGATTTCTATGGTCACTTGACTAAAGTTTGGGAAATGACATACATGTTCGCATCGAGTTGTGTTGTTTCAATAATGGTTTAACACTAGTAGCAATGAACATTTCGCATTGAAACACATCTAACAACCATTGATGCAAGAAGTCATTGGTATGAAAATGACCAATTTGTCTTGCCAAGTCAAGTGTAGGAAATTTTTTATGTCAATGATACCAAATTAGGTGAACAATGGAAAGTTGTAGAGCGACTTCAACGTCGAGGAATGTGGAATGTGCTGGAGCTTGAGGATATAGATCTCAATGATAATGAATTGCCTATTCCGAATGATGTGTTCCAGCAGGACTAGACCACTGAAATTGTCCAAATCGCTATTGTTGATTCCATTAGCAACGCTTTATGTAGGATCGATATTGCACCTGATATTATTACAAGCGAAGTGGTTCTACAATCTGGTAGAGGTGTATACGTAGAGGCTGCAAACATAGATGATTTTATCTATGATGATGATGATGATGAAGATGATCAAAATTCAAATGATCGTGGTGATGATGAAGATGAATTTCATAGTCAGAGTGACTCGGATACAGATCATGATATAGAGCCTTGTAATGTCCTTTACTATTTACATTATCAAGTCATTTTGATTTGTAATGTCCTTTATAGAGCCTTGATTGTAATGTCCTTGATTGTAATGGCATGCACTTGTTAATGAAGTCATGTTTAGTTATGATTCAAATTATAATGAATTTTTTTGTTGATAATTTCATTACTTGTAATGTACTTGTAATATTAGACTATTAGCTTGTCTTATAATTTCATGAATTATCAGGCATTTTAAATCTTTATTAATGCATTGCTTATAATTTATTTGTTACATACAAAGACTACACATATGCCACTTGGGCAAGCCACTAAGAGGAGGTCGATGACTTCAGTGTCAAAGGCAGCCTTGACTGAGGTACCAGCTCACTTGTCACCATCTCCATCATCGCACACAACTGGTATTTGTAAGTGTTTCATCCTTTGTATAAAACAGTTTGATTCTTGCAACTACCATTGTAATTTATGCTAAGTACTTATTACATGCTTACTCTTTTTATAGTGATTATGATTGACAATGTTGAATTTGGTTGCCAAATCATGATGTGTAGATAGCATTTAAACTCTAGATTTTGCTAACATGCCAGCATAATAAAATATATGAGCACATTTTGCTGAAATGATTCATGCACTACAAATCTGTTAGTATTAAAGTATGACCCTGTCATGTATGAGACTGAGGGAGCATGCTATTAGAGTCACAGTTCTATGACAGCAAAATAGAATGACAATATGCACAACCACAGTTCTGTGACAATAATGACAATATGCACACATTTAACTAACTAATTCAATTGGATAAGGAATTGATTAGTCTCAATTATGTTTATACAGGTATAGATATATATATATATATATATTAGACAGAAAATAATAATAATAAGCAGAAGAGCAAAGTTACATGGATTCAAACTGTGAAAAAAACAAACATAGTCTTGGTTTATTGAAGTTCAATACATGTATTCATGATTTCCCCCCTAGGTAGATCCATTAGTGAACTGGCTGAAATCTCTTCTTCTCTTGGATCTAATCAATCATCTGTTAGTTATAATTGTAGAAACATTTCTGCTCATCCACTAACTAATCAAGTCTATCAAGTCAATTAACTCTTGTAACTAACTCATGCTTACTCATCAACTAAATAATTCTCCACTTCTATCATTCCATCCCCCTTCAAACAACATTGTCCTCAAGGTTGGGATCAAATATAGAAACATTAGAAGACATAGATGACCAAAAATCTCTTCACATTACTAGACTTGTTCCTTGTAGCTTGTTTAGTGAAAGCTTCAAATTGTGCCTGTATGAATGACTTTAGAAGAAGCAAAATAATGACTTGATAACCAAAATTAGGTCATTGCTTATGTTTCACTTCTAGCTGCTGCATAACAAGAAGATCCCATATGGTCATTACATCAATTCTGCTAGACCCCACAGATAACTGCTCAATTTGTCTCTATATTAAAATGCCAAAACAAATATGTTCTTGAGCCACAGATTGTTTCCCACTTGAAAGATTATTTGTTATTGCTTTAATCCAAATAAAGGCTTTGGACTTCTATAGCATGTATACAGGCAAGCCATAGGCCTCTCTGCAAGTTCAAACAAACAACTAATAGATGTCAACATTTATTGCTTCTTCATTATATTGTGCTACAAAACCCACTGTAACTAAAGAAATTGTTGAATTTAGATATGTTATAAAAGCCATTTTAACCTCCTTTGATTGATATCCCATAGGTAACACATCTATTGAAATTCCTAAAATATGAATTTTTTCATTTTCTTTAATTCTCAGTTCAATGATGCTAGAACATTTGTCATTTTCCACTGATGTCAGATTTAGGAATCTTCTCTTTAGATACAATCTCTAAATGGAAAATAGGGTGAATTTTCATACATGGAACATCTACTTTTAATTTCCCCAACTCTACTACTACCACATTCTTCTCAGTTGCATAAGCCTCATCATCTGAACTGTTGTGGTTGTTGTAGCTAGAAATCTATCCATCCAAAGACTTATGTCCATCATAAGATTCTTCCTCATACCCAGCATACTTGATACAATCATTCTTTCTGTCATAATCTTTATCAAGCTTCAATACATCATCAATTTGGATAATGATTTCCTTGTTTTTAGCCACCACTTTTGAATCATCACTTTCTTCATGATCACTATCTTCATCATTCCAACTTAAAACACCCTCTTCTAATTCCTATGATTCCTTGCAATGCATATTTGGATCACATTGAAAATCAAGAACTATCTTAGAATTAGATATTTGATTACTAGCACTTCTTGGGTTGTATCAACTATTTCTTGAAACCTTCTTTTGTAAATCCTAACATTTGATAATTGCCTCGTTTTCGAAGTTTTCCAACGCCTCTTCATTTAGATTCTTCAAGATCTTGATTTTTGCAAACTTGAAATCACCAGCTGTTCTGATTTCTTGAGATCCAGCCCCTCCTGCCATGGTTGTGATTCCTCACAGGTCTGAGAATCTACTACTTTGATACCACTTGATGCACACACAAAGTATTTAACAAAGAAAATAATAACAGAGAGAAGGAAGAGAGAAACTGTTACAAAATTGGAGTGCAGATTAAAGATTGGGTAGTGGAGATTGAAGATTGTTAGATTGGCTGCCTAGTGTTGTGATGCAAATTGGAGTAAATTGGGTGGTCTTCATTCCAAGGAGCATGAACTGTAGGCAAGAAACTAGACTAAAGGGGACACATATGCAACAATTTTAATTCAACTTTGACATAGAATGTACATTGCTACAAAATGTTCTTTACTTCTTCTTTCCAATTTTGTTGATTGACTTCTTGATTCACATATGTTATTTAAATAGATGTTCAAATCTTCATATGAAACTGTTAAATTTTGTGTTTATAATATAGATTCATCAGTGAAGTGAGTACGAGGTTCGACGAGGAGTAAGAAGACTAGTAGACTTATCACCCAACATGGTGGCAAGAAGCCTTTTGTTGGAGTTTCTTGTGAGCAGTGAACATTTGTGGGTCTTAATGCCACTGAGGCAGCTAATGAATAAGGGCCACAAATTCAATGGCAAGCCCCTTTGCAAGGAACAAAAAATTGAGAGGACGTTCCACCAGCCATTCGAGTAACTATTGTGCAGTCCTCACGGGTAATTTAATTTTTATAGTTTATGTAAGTAGATTAATATATACGATGTCTGATTACTTGTCTAATTATTTAATTGGGATAGGATAAGTTTGAGATTGAAGGATACGATGAGAACCCACTTGCACAAGAAGTTATTGACACAAAGGCCACGCATATGTTCAAAGGCTAGCGATATCACATGAATTAACATTACAAAGCGTTGGTGAAGGCATAGATAGATCCTTATAGTAAGCCATTTGTTGGGGTGAGTGAAGAAGATTGGAGGTACATGATTGATCACGTGTTTCTTGGTGACATACACAAGATAATTAACTCAACACTCACGAATGTTTCTTCTAATTGCACCACAAATCACCATTGTGCCGTATTCTAATTGCACTACAAATCCATGGATGTTTAAATTTCTTATAACTCAAAGTTCCCAAGTTTCTTTGAAATTGAAAGAATGGCTAATGATATATATAATTATATATGCATGTATATATATAAGGAATGAATGTGTGTGCTATAGCTTAAGGAAATCCTGCTTCTGTTTTATCTCCTTCTGTACCTATATATCTCTGTCTCGCATTCTTCTGCTGTCTCTGTCCCAGTTTCAGCTTCTTTACCTGCTACCTCTTGCTCTGCATTGTAGAATAAAGACAATAATATTTGTATTTCATTGCAGAAACGGTAAAAAGAAACATAGACAAAAAATAAATAAATAAATAAATAAATTTACCCTATAATCACACTATGGGTTCGAGATCATTTTCAGCAACAATCTCAATTGAGGTAACATATTTTTTGTTTTAAAACTATTAGCTAATGCTGCATTTTTTTTTATTAATAATATTGCTAAGCTTGCATATTATATTTTTCATGCAGGGAATTGAAAATGGCAAGGAGCCTCACTTTGTGGATTTTTACAAGACCTCACATTGGAGTAAGAAAAAGAATGATTGGATTGAACCAGTTTGTGGGGTGTTATATGTAAGTATACCTTCACTATATTTGTTATTCATATTCTTATATAACGCTTAACTAGTTAGTGTACTTGTAAAATATAGTAACTACTTGTTTTTTTTTTTTTTTTTTTTTTTTCCTTTTTTGGATTAATTACACATTAACTCTTCCTAGTTTTACTCAAAAGCACTTTACCCACATGAAGTACACAAATATATACATAACGTCCTTGTGATTTGGCGTAAGACCTACCAAACCAAAATTATAAAAATACATCAATAAGCTTAGCACTACCAAACACAAGTAATAGAGGACATTTGGACATCCCTTTTGTTCTGAAACCATATCCCAGGGGATAGGGAACCTGGGAAGTGATATACAAACTGAACCTGAACAACCATTTTAGGCTTCTAGCTATACATGGCTTGAGTCTGCAACATATGTCCATAGCAAAAGTATGATAGCAATAGCAATATATGTCCATTGCAATAGTACAACAACAGATGTTGCACTCATTAAGCATACCTAAATGAGCACAAAAAGTATTGCGCGAGTCGCAGCCTTTTAAGCACTCATAGGAGTAGGTATTAATACTAGATAACAAATTAATTACCAAGTCAGTCCCAACAGCTTTAGATGAACCTGTCTAGAAAATAGGTTCAGTGATGAATTGCCAATAGAAGGAATTGTGTGCCTCAGGCCATCCAATTTATGATACAAGGTGGAATTTTTTTTATACAAAGAACAAAGAATATTATATATGATTATAAATAGTACATGTACTTTGTGTATCAAGACAATGTAATTAACCCTTTAAAAAAAAATAATCACAGGACAAGATAGACCAATTTCATAAGGAAGCTTCACAGCCTAGAGCAAGCCCGATGACATAGGAGCAAACTTCTGTTCAAGTCCTTGGGAAGAGGTTAGGGTTTTGAAAGGTTTCGGGGTTAGTCCAAAGCCGTCTTCCACTTTCAAGTCTACAGCTAGGTCATAAGCACATGATGAAGAGGTTAAGGGCCTTAAAGAAGAGGTAACATCGCTAAAAGGAATAATTCAATCATATAAAGGACGCTTTGAGCAGTTCGAACACTTTATGAGACAAATGCAGGGCGATCATACTGGATACGACTCTTTTGATGAGTAAGTACTTTAAATGTTATTACATATGTTAGTGCTTTTAAAATAGTAATATTTTATAACTAAGCAATTTCATTTGTTCCCTTTATGCATGTTGTTCAAGTGACTGTTAATATTTGTTCCACTAAAGATATCTTTAATTTTCTAATCAGGATCCAAATCTTTAAATTTGGAATGAGTTTGTATCATGGGCAGGAAACTTAATATATGTTAAGTGAAATCGAATATGTTAAAATCATCATCCTAATACAATATGTTAAGATGTGATCATGACGTTCAAAAGGTTCTGTGTGATTGCTAATAAGGCTCTGTGTGATTGCTAGTTTGATAGTGGAATTAGATCCACAAAAGTTTACTAAATGAGATAGAAGTATAAACAAAAATATTATTATTAACAACATTTTCTTCATTTTTTTTCCCCCCTTGCAGGTAGCTAGAGGTGTAGTGATGCGTGTTTATGGACACGATCAGTTTGCTGGTGCATGAATTTTAAGTTATGCTTAGACGTGGACTTTTTGATATATTTCGCATTAGACAAATATGACATGCACTTTGATATATGAGTGGTTTTTGAAATCTTTGATAATTTTCTCATATATGTCTTTGATTTGGTGAATATTCATTGTAAAGTAAATGGATGGAAGGATGGTAATTTCGTAAAGTAAATGGATGGAACGATGGTTATTTTGTCAAATATTAATGTGTTCATGTTGATAGGTGGTTGTAATTAGATGGATTAATTATTATTTTGAATTCCTTTTGATTGTTTTTTGTTTGTAGATTGGATTGTTGATGGATTGGTATGTTGAAATTAATTGGATGGACATGAATTATGCATTAATAGTAAATGTATTACAGGTATTACAAAAAAAAGTAGCATTACATTGACAAAAATGCTGCTTAAAATTGAAAGTTTTTTTGCGACCAATAAAATTGTAGTCATAATAGGTCCTTGACAAACTTGTTCCGGTACTACACTTTTCACGACAAGATAGTTTTGGTAAAAATCTCATTTCAATGATTAAAATTGGTGGTCGCAATTGTTACCTTTCAGCGACTAGATTTTTCGTCACAAAATGAACTACTTTTAAGAAATTGAATTACATTCTGCGACCAACATATAAGGTCGCAAATAACTACTTTCCACGACCAACTTTAATTTTGGTCGCCAAAAACCACCTTTCAGTGACTAACGTCAGTGGTCACAATTGTTACCTTTCAACGACTAAATTCTGCGTCGCAAAATGAGCTACTTTCTGCGACCAAGAATGTGGTCGCCAAAAATCTATTTTCCGCAACCAACTTTAGGTTTGATCACCAAAAATCTTCTGTGACCGGCTTTTAGCGACTTCATTGCGACCAACTTGTTTTGGTCGCTAAAAATAGTTAGCGACTAGATGTGAGCTTTCTGTGACTAATTTTTTGGTCGCTAAAGGTGTTATTTCTTGTAGTGTGAGCTTATTGCTTTAGCTACAACTAGTGAAGAAGGGAAAAACCGATTCCACCTATATTGATCCATTGTGATAGCACTGCAGCAATTGGTCGAGTTAATAACCGTTATTATAACGGTAAATCCAGACCTATCAGAAGAAAATACAGTACTGTGAGATCTTATATGAATAATGGTGTCATAAATGTGGATTGTATTAAATCTGGTGATAATCTTGCAAATCCATTAACTAAGGCTTTAGCAAGAGATAGAGTCTGGAATACATCGAGAGGGATGTGGTTGAAGCCCATTGAATATAGCAGGAGCCATGTATAAGGATACTCAACCCAAGGACTAGAGATCTAGGTACTGGGTTCAATGAGAAGAACGATCATATGATGGCCGTGAGATATGCGCTAAATTAATTTTTACCCATCCCTATGATGTAAGTGCATTTATCTTCTAATGTTGTAGATGTTGAGTTATTAAAAAAAAAAAAATTCTTAATGAATTTCTGTAGCTCTTATTGAGTGGGGCGTCATAGTTACAGGAGGACGCTTGACAGATTTCACCTATGTGAGTGTGGTAGTGGGCCCGCTACCGATGAGATTTGGGCTAATTCTCGAACACACTCATGAATCTTAGGATCGCACAAGGCCATAATGTACTGGCTATTAAAACCTATGTGAACACCTGGAATATTATGTGTGCGTAATAATTATTTATTTACCTTAAGTAGTCATAGTTCAATGCTGAGCATACTATTGACTCTGGAGTAGATATTATTGTTTTACTAACGGAGGTTCAATGCAGAATATACCTACCATGATGCATAATATCCTTATTTGCCTAATAATCTCATATTTTGTTACCTATAATATTAAAATAGGTGGGGGAATACTAGCAGATATTTTAAAACTATAATGTGTTATAGATTATATTGTTTGCTTAGGCTCCAAGCAACTTGTTCTCCAAGCTACCTTTCTTTGCCTCTAAGTAAAGTTTCTTTCCCTCCAAGATGTCTTTTCTTTTCCTCCATGTAACTTTTATTTTATTTTTGTATCCTTTTCTTTTGCCCCAAGTTTCATTTCCTATAAAATTGAGATAACCTCTTATCTTGAAAGAAAAAAAAAAAAAGAGTTTGTTATTTTATTATTTTTGTGTGAGATTATCAGACAAAGAAATAAAGGGTGTATGTGATGAAGTTTTAGGTTTAACCAATTGTACAATATTGGTGAACCATACAACTTAATCAGGCTGTTGTATCCTACGGGGGACAAGTTAAGGTTTTTTCTACTGCACCGGTGTGAGGCATTGCCTAACCGTAAAGGGCTTGAATCTCCTTAAAGAGAGCGAATTTCCTACGCCCCATCCCTTTCAATAGTTATTGTAATTTTTATTATTTGTATTTTCTGGTATTTTATTTGGAATTATCACCAACACTTACTAATTAAAATACTTGTTCTGATTAAATTGAGGTTGACCTTTCCAAAAAAGAGAACAAGGCGAAAAAGAAGAAGAATTTACAAGGTAAAAGTACCAACATCACAAGTTTCTAATTTCTCAACGTTCTAAATTGGGAGCTTTTTTTGATAAATCCACTTTTTAAGTGTTTTGTTCCATCTAGCCCAAAACGTTTTTGACTATTCCAATAAGTCCCATACCTAGCAATTTGCAAAACACCCTTACACATTTTTGAGCATTTATTTCCATTCAAAACATCACAGCACAAAAACATATGAGCAAATCGCAAAATATACGACAAGTTTTTTCAGAAAACCTTAATTTCCATACCAGTTCTCATCGTCTCAACATTTGAATCCTCCATCGCGATTCTCATCATTTCTGCATCCCACCATTGTCACATCATTGTCGGCAATTGAAACCCTACTCTGAATTGAAAAATTAACTCTGTGAAAGTTTACATCGACCGACTAGATGTGGACCAAATGTAAGCGCCCATATTTTTTCCTCTTTTGTTTGTATAATCATTGAATGAATATTTGATTCAATATGAACTTTCACATGTGTTATTTATATTATTGTTGTTGTTTTTCCAATTTTTCTATAATTGTTGATTTTGTTGGTGTTGATGTGAATCACCCATTTTTGACCATTTTCTCTTTCTAGAAAGCAGAGTGAACGCCCATATTTTTTCCTCTTTTGTTTGTATAATCATCGAATGATTATTTGGTTCAATGTGAACTTTCGCATATATTGTTCATATTATTATTGTTGTTTTTCTAATTTTTCTATGATTGTTGTTTTTGTTGGTATTGATGTGAATCACCCATTTTGATCATTTATTTCTTTCCAGAAAACAGAGTAAGCCACCATATTTTTTCTTCTTCTATTTGCATAATCATCAAATGATTATTTGGTTTAATGTGAACTTTTACATGTATTGTTCATATAATTGTTGTTGTTTTTCAAATTTTTCTGTGATTGTTGTTTTTGTTGGTGTTGATGTGAATCACCTATTTTGACCATTTATTTCTTTCCAAGAAAACAGAGTGAGCCACCATATTTTTTCTTCTTTTGTTTGTATAATCATCGAATGATTATTTGGTTCAATGTGAACTTTCATATGTGTTGTTCATATTATTTTTCTAATTTTTCTGTGATTGTTGTTTTTGTTGGTGTTGATGCCCAATTTTTTATGGTTGCCAACCCTATTTTAGTTCAATATGAATTTTTGTAAGCATGTTGTAAATAATAACATCTTATTGTTTCTCTTATTATTGAGTAACAACCAATGTAAACATTCACATTCACATTTTGAGGATAGCAATTTTATAAATTTACATTATGGTGTTTGTTGTGTTGTTTGTTGATTATCTGCTTTATTCTCAGTTTCGTAGTCTCAAATGTTTGTGTACCAATCAATGTGAACATTCACATTCTGAGGCTAGCCATTTCACATGTGTTCTTTGTTTTATGTTGTGAAATTTTGTTCGTGTCAATATGAAAAATCAACATATATTGGTGTTGTCTCACTCCTATTTGTAACAATCAATGTTTGTGTTGTTTGTTGATTATCTGTTATTGAGTAACAATCAATGTGAATATTCACATTCTAAGGCCAGCCATTTCACATGTGTTGTTTTTTTTTTTATGTTGTGAAATTTTGTTTGTGTCAATATGAAAAATCAACATATATTGGTGTTGTCTCACTCCTATTTGTACCCTAGCAGTAATGTGAGTAACAATCAATGTCTGTGTTGTTTGTTGATTATCTGTCATTAAGTAACAATCAATGTGAATATTCACATTCTAAGGCTAGCCATTTCACATGTGTTGTTTCCTTTATGTTGTGAAATTTTGTTTGTGTCAATATGAAAAAACAACATATATTGGTGATGTCTCACTCCTATTTGTACCCTAACAGTAATGTGGATATTCACATCTCTAATTTCAATGTCAATATTCACATTATGAATATAATGTAGATATTCAACTTCTAACATCAATGGAATATGACAGAGCTGTTGGTATTGTTGCGTGTTAATGGTCATAAACTAATTAGAGCTCCTAATCTTGGATGATTGTTAGCTCTCTTTTGGTTCAATGTCTATTCCATTATACATAATCTATACAATATTTAAAGGGTGATCAAATATGATGTGAATATGGTGTAAATATTGACATTGATGTAAATATTTACTTCAATGTCAATATTTATATTATGAATATAATGTAGATATTCAACTTCTAATATCAATGGAATATTATAGAGTTGTTGGTATTGTTGCGTGTTGATGGTTATAAACCAATTAGAGCCTCTAATCTTGAATGGTTATCAACTTTTTTTTGGTTCAATGTGTATTCCATTATACATAATCTGTATAATATTTAAAAGGTGATCAAATATGATGTGAATATAGTGTAAATATTGACATTAATGTAAATATCAACTTCAATGTCAATATTCACATTATCAATATAATGTAGATATTCAACTTCTAACCTCAATGGAATATGATATAAATATTTACAGAGTTGTTGGTATTATTGTGTGTTAATGGTTATAAAGCAATTAGAGCTCCTAATCTTTGATGGTTGTTCAATGTGTATCTCATTATACATAATGTCAATATTTACATCAAACTGCTATATATTGGTGATGACTTGTTTGTCTTAAATTGTCATGTGTAATACACTCTTTTGTAATACACTCTCTATCTCCTCCCTTGTGTCAATGTCAGATTTGTTAATGTTGTTGGTTGTTGATGGTGATGAAATAATTACATTCTGAACATAATGCCAATATTCACATTCTAGCATCAATGTCAATATTCACCTCCTGTTATCAATGGAATATGATGTTGATATTAACAAAATTGTTAGTATTGTTGCTTGTTGATGAAGAGCCCCTAATCTTAGATGATTGTCAACCCTTTTTTGGTTCAATCTGAATTTTATTGTACATAATGTCAATATTTACATCAGATTGTTAGATATTGATAATGACTACAAACCAATAGTAAGCCTTACATCAATTTGTACACATCTTCCACAACCATTATACACACCTAAATTTCAAATTCTAACAATAACAACTTTGCATTTTCAGGGTGGATTGCGGGCCCGCAGTGTGTTACATCATCAGGGTGCATGTATACCGTGATGAAATTGTTGACAGCCTTAATCGCTTTGAATGGTGTCAAATAAGAGACTCATTGTACACATTTTTCTGAATCACACAAAGACAGTGCAATATGAAAACCTATAGGTAGGGGGTGTCCACCTGTAATTGTTATCCATAATTGTTATCCACATTTAAAACAATTTAGTATGAATAGTTTTGACATATTGGAGCAGACTAACTTAAGTGTAAATGAATTCTGTATCAATGCTTGTACTCCAATTTTTCATTCAATATATGTATATGCATTTTGAGGCCTATTTCGTGTTGATCATTCACATGGATGTCAATATTACTTAAAATATTATTGTAACACAATGTGACCGGTATGAATATTATATTTCTTAACACATAAGTGAATATTCGCAGTGAATAATTTGATGATGTTAATAGTTACAGTTGATGTGAATATTCACATCATATGTTTTTACGTTATAAATGGTAACAGGCATGTCAACATTCACATCGCGCCCATGCATACATCATAATATACACAACAACATCCCGTTTTGCTATCAGAAAATGCTGACAATGACAATTCGTAATACAAATCTGAATATTCACATTAAATGATTTGGTAATGTGAATTGTTACAATGATATAAGTATTCATGTTAACTACTTTGATGTTGTCAGTGGTAACGAGAATGTGAATAGTCACATGAAATAGCATATTGCAGATGATATGAATATTCACATCATATGTTTTCATGTTGTAAATGGTAACAGACATGTCAATATTCACACCGCGCCCATGCATGCATCATAATATGCACAACAACATCCCGTTTTGCTAGCAAAAAACACTTACAATGACAATTCATAATACAAATCTGAATATTCACATAAATGATTTGGAAATGTGAATGGTTACAGTGATATAAATATTTATGTTAACTACTTTGATACTGTCAATGGTAACAAGAATGTGAATATTCACATCACACACATGCATGCCTCACAATATACATGACCAGGAAAAGCCCATATCCCCATATAACCAACCAAAATTTAATTTAGATAATGATGTTGAAAGCAAGAAATAGATCATACAATCATTCATATACATTCACATTCTTAATGTGATGTCAATATTCACCATATTCATAAAATAGAGCCATAACTCAACTACATAACCAGCCAAAATCCATAACCCTATACAACCAAAAAACACTTGCATGTCCATTAATTCTAGAAAATGAAATTGGAAGCAAAAAACAGAGCATACAACCCTTCATATAAATCCAATCACAAATGACATGCATCCATTACATACTAACCTTAAGACAATGTAATCAAACAGAGCACATTATTTGTCTTCTCCAAATTCAAAAATCTCAATCTCTCAAAAAATAAAAAATACCATCACACAAATCCTCCTCTGTATCTTCATAATTTTCGTCTCCATCTTCATCATTATCACTATTATTAACACCTCTTACAATTCCACCATTACAAAGAATCCAAATCAAACCAAACACTCCTCATCTCTTTATAAAGAAAGCTACATTATTGTATCGTAAACCTCATTCTTTTCAATTCTAACACTCATTTCTTAAGCTTCCAAACAATATGAAATGTGAACATTCATATTGATTGACGAAAAACAAAAAATAACGGTAGCAATAGAACTATAAATCCAAAAAAAAAAAAAAAACTCAATCTCTCTGAAAACAAAAAATTATCACCCACATCTTCAGCTTCATCATATCACTATCATTAACAACCCGTGTAATTTCACCATTCCACCAATCCAAATCAAATTAAACCCACATTCGAAGAACAAGTATTCAAATCCATCTCATCTTTCTCTTTGATTCAATCCAATTGAATGTGGGTTTTAGTCTATCTACTGAACAAGTTTGTAAGCCATGGCCCCTGTTTCTTTGATTCAAATCCTTTTCTATTTCTTTGATTTTTGGCTGAAATCATAACTATGGCAAAAAAACAAAAAAAACAACAGAGCATAAACTCTGAATCGTCATCTTCTCTTCTACAGGAATGAAACTGTATCGCAATGAAACACTACCGCGAACTATGTGTCGTCGTCTTCTCTCTTATAGGAACGAAATCCTACCACAACAAAAACAGAGGGAAACATGTATATTATTTTGTATATAACATATATCAACATATAGAAAAAAGGGTATAATAGTCTAATAAAAAATATAAATTAGGAAAAAAGGACCTTATGGAATAAAAGTATAAACACATGGGACTAATTAGGTTATAATTTTTCTTTGTGGACTTATTGGGATAGAACGTCTCTAGATAGGATTTATCAATAAAAAACCCTTCTAAATTTATTAAGACATTTTTTTTCTTTGTCTGTTCTGTTTCTGCCTATGCCTTCAATTGATTATTTTTGTATTTTCTCTTCATTGATAAGTTTTGATTGGAGAGAGGAGTTTCTTTTTCTTCTCAGTTCATTTTTCGTTTTTGTTAATACCATTGTTTGTGTTTAATTTGTTCTCTGCTTCTTATTTTAACTGAATTGATTCTCAAGTCACTACTAGAATTTGGTCAACATAGGTTAGAACATGTCTCAAAGGTACTGATGTGAAGTAGATTTTAAAGTTCATTGATGAGGAGTTCGTCATGAAACCTTTTTACTTTTTGCACTGTCAATCAAATCAGAACAAAAAACAATTGCTCAAAGAAATTGAATGAAGGTAGCACGGCAATTTCTTGGACAAACCTTGATGATGACCTGATATGGAGAAAGTGCGGAAATTAATAGCATTATAATTATTCATCTTTTGCGGTTACTTTCAAGAACTCCCATGTTATTGGAATGCAAGTTTGTAATGGAAAATTGTCTTTCTTTCTGTCGGGGTTGGATTTGTTTGAATAATTTTCAACTTCACTGCAAACCTTAACGTGATTCTGTTTCACCCAAGTGGTGTGTAAGAAGGCTTATTGGCTTCTTAATAATTACTACAACGCAAATTGAGGGCATGGCATTCTTCATTAACAATCATCCTAGCAAGTTATGTTACATGGACTCTTCTAAATATATTAAGTACTTGTGTCGAACACTAAACACTTGGGAAAAATATGAGTTGAGTCCCACATATGTAATGTAATGGGCCATCATGTAGCAAGCATATGAAATGCTTCATGTTACATGAACTCTTCCAAATACAATAAATATACTAGCACCATTGACTTAGACATACCTACGCCCGAAATCCCGTACTCTACTATGTTTAACAAAGGTAAGCAGATAATAAAATTTGGAAACTCATACCAATTTATAGTGGTGAATATCTGACACGGTGGTGACAAGGATAAGCCACATGGATGGTGGACCCATGTACCTAAAAGGTTAAAGGGCATTCAGTATTTCATAAATTGGTTAGTATAGGATCCTGCAGGTGTTTCTCATCTTTTTCTTATTTGGCAAACTCGGGTGCTGATTTGACCTTGGAGGTGAATGGCATCCCACCACCAAATAATGTATTGTCATTCCATTGTCTTGTAATATGGTGTAATTTGGTTGGGACGCATTATTTGCTCAAAATAAATTTTCTTCTTTTAACAGAGTCCATATAATGAATTACAAATATATAAGATTAGTAGCCAGAAAGTTGATAATAATCTTACAAATAAAAGTTTTTTCAATGGAAGTGTTTATTCATTCCACTGAAAGATTGAAAACTTGGATAGCTTTTATTCTAGGAACTATCTTTTTCTATTCGTAGTACCTTCATATCCTCTATTACCTTCTTCCACTCTTGGGTATTTTAGCTGCAGGTAAGAATAGATTCATTCTTGGGAAGAATTTGACTGGTCAAAATAGCCAGTTAGATTTGCCTTTATATGTGTCATGTTAGTGTTCTGGGAATGTTTACTTGCCAAACGACCTGGAAATTTCAATGTGTATCTATTGGAATTTGGAGCTTGGGAATGTAATTTATTCTGGATATTTGTTGCTCTGTTGATCAGTGAAATCTGGGATCAGAGTCAAAGTTAGTCTTAGCTGGGGCTTATTATACATTTGAGAAATCAGAAGAACAGAAAATATGAGTCCCAGATTATATAATTTCTACTTGGCATCCATTTCTAGGGCAACCAAGCAGGAAAAGAGGAATTCACTAAAATTGATGAATTTTGTTATTATGACTTGATGTTTTGACTGTTAGTTCTGTTATGTGCTATATTTCGGAAAATTAAGGTTTTATTGTCATTCTTTGTTTTATCCTTGTTATCTCATTGTAGTTTTATATTTCGAGTTTATTTTTTTATTTTTTATGCAGCAGGGTTCTTTGAAGCTTGACAAAGGTACAAGGGTCGGTGGAGCTTGGGTTTCAAGCAGCAATGTTCTTTTTGTTTTCTTCTTGATGATTTTGTATTCATGAATTTTACAATCACAACTAGTTGATGAATGTTTAGTTGATGCAACAAACCACCAATTCATAACTAGTTTTTGATCTTATTACTATTTGAGTTGATATGGGACAAGCCATGATATGGCTCTAAAACTAGTTCTTGTTTTTTTATGTTAGACAGGTCTTGATCTTCCTTCTCGTTTTATCTTTACTGTTATTCAAGTTGAATGAGAACTAGTAGTGTTCTTGTTTTTGTTGTTTTATATGGGATAGATTTGATATATTTTTGTTGTAATTGTCACAATCTAAATTTAAATAAACAAAGAAACAAATTGCCACAATTTAAAATTAAAAAAAAAAAAAATCTACAATGGCATTTTTCAAATGCCATAAAAAATGTGAGCGTCATAATATTGTTGAAGGTATTTGAATTAGAAGACAATAGGGATATAATGGCATTTATGAAAATGCCATGTAAGGGTTAAAAACGGCATTTTTTTAATGTCGTAAAGATAAGTTGATGGCCATGTCTTCGGCATTTGCTAGTAAGTATTGCTGCAACCTTTAGCAGCATTTCTTATTCCCATAGCGGCGTTTTTAAACACTGCTAAATGTTCAATTTCTTGTAGAGTATCTTTGTTCAAATCAAACAGACGGGTGGTGTGAATAGGACTTTTTTTAATTTGTTTTTGTAATTATTATAAAAAGACGTGAAAAAAATTAAAAAAATAATAATATAACTGGAATAAGTTAATAAATAATTTATTTTTGTGCTCCTCAAACACAACAATTTAGTTAGTGTTTTTTATGCAAATCGTTCAATTTCAGTTCATGCAAAGGTAAATTTCAAATTGACTAATTTGGTTCGGTGGTCAAGTTTTATTAATAATTTTTAACTGATTACACCCACTGCTAACAAAAATTATATCCTCCTAGACTGACAAAAATTATGTCCTCCTAGACTTGCAAAAATTGTACATCCCATAAATGTAAATGGCATATTTGTGTACAAGAAAAAAAAAAAAAAATTATACGTTTTTTGATAAGAGAGAAATTTGTAACCATAGAAAATAGAAAGATCAAAAATAGCCAAAATCCCGCCAACCATACTTGTGTTTTGAAATAATTTGTGTTTTTCGATGTAAGAGTAAATAAGTCCTGAAATAACATTTGTACCTAGTGTCTCTGGTATTTTTCCATCTATAGTTAAGCTGTTTACTAAAGTGATTTCAAAGAATTGAAAATATCTTCATTGTCATAAACGGAATATCAGTACACCTTTTATACATGTAAGTGTAGCTACCTAACTCAACTATAGTTCTAACTAACTCTCTTAACTAACTAACAACAGATTTTATTATAACTATGGTTTAAGTAAATGCTGACTGGACTGCTTTCCCTCTAAGTCTGACTGTGCCTTTGACCGGGACTTACATATCTCATTATCCCCCTACAAGCTGATGAGAGGAGGTCGAACCAGAAGCTGATGTCGTAAGAACTGAAACCGACTAACAGACAAGGGCTTGGTAAGAATGTTAGCAACTTGGTCGCAAGTAGAAACATAACGAATGAACAATTTCTGAGCAGCAACTCTTTCACGGACATAATGATAGTCCACTTCAATGTGCATTGAGCGAGCATGGAAGACAGGGTTGCTGGACAAAGAGATAGTCGAAAGATTGTCCCACCATAAAGTGGGAGGAGAAAGAAAAACATGTAGATCAGAGAGAAGGATAGTCAACCAACTTAGTTCAGCAGCAGTTTGAGCCAATCTGAAGATACTTCTGCTTCTGAAGAGAGGGGTGACCCAATTTGCCATGCCAATCAGGTGAAGAGGACAGTGTAAAACGAGTATGGAAACAATGAGAAGAAGATGAAGACGGCACGGAAAAATGATATAGACCATTAGTATGATGGCCTTGAAACAACAGGTGCTTGGTGACTTTATCCTGGATAACAAAGGACTGGTCATCAAAGGTAATAGTGCAATTGTTATCGGCAACTAATTTGGATAGAAATTAGATTAGAAGAGATAGAAGGAACATGAAGAATATTATGAAGTTTAAGGGTAGCAGAAGGTGGGAAGCAAACCAGTGCCAGTATGGTGAATAGGCAATTGATTGCCATCAGCAATAATAACATGATCCTCACCCTCATAAGGTTGACAGAGAGAGAGATTGTTGAGATTATTAGTGAGATAGTTAGTAGCCCCAGAATCAAGATACCAATTTGCATTGATGGTGTCAGATGAAGAAGAGGCAACATAAGCTTTAGGAGAACTACTTCTTGCAGCAGATGAAGAGGATTGAAAATTGTGATCCATTCTGTAGCAGGAGTCAAGAGCTGTGTGATTAGTTTTGCTACAAATCTGACAAAGGATTAAACCAGTAGGAGGTGTGTAAGGAAAAATAAGCGCAGAAGAATTAGAAGCAGAGGTATAATTAAAATTTGGAGTGAAAGATCTGTTTCCACCACTACTTCGGCTTCGATTTGCCTTAAAAAACCAACCTCTGTTGTAACCTCTGTAAAAGCCACCACGATAACTACCTCTATCAAACCTAGAGGTTGAAGATGGATTTTTCCTATTAGCGACATATGCAAAAGGCACATCAGCAGAAGTAGAGTGTTTGGTAGACGATTCAACATGAACAGCTTCGGAGCAGAGCAATGAGCAAAGACAATCAACAGAAATGGACTCAGTTTGTGCTCAAATGGTAGTCTTGAAGGCGTTGTATTTGTCTAGCAGACCATTCAGGATGATAAGCACTAGATCTTCATCATCAATTGGAGAAGAGGCCAGATTTAACTGATCTGAGAGTGCTTTCACTTGACCTAGATAATCCTCCATAGAATTCCCTTTCTTGGATAGATGGTTCAATTGATTCTTGAGCTTATGAATATGAGACCAAGAAAGAGAAGTAAAATGTTTTTCCAGTGAGAACCATACCTCAAAACTTGATTTGCAAGAGCGAATTGATGTTGTAGATTGTTGGAGACAAAGTTGCAGTCATGTAACTTAACAAATGTGCATCAATAGTTAACCATTGTTGATATTGTGAATCCACAACCTCCTTATTCGAAGAATCAAAGATGATTGATGGAGTACATATCAAGGAACCATCAACATAGCAGAGAAGGTTTGTTGCTTGTGGAATATTGAGTAGTTGATTTTTCCATACGATATAATTGGTAGAATCAAGCTTGACATTCACAAAGGAGTTGAGATTTGAGATGAGTAATGTGAGATTTGGTGGGAGATCTGATGAATTCAGAGGGAGATTTGATGAATCTTCCATTGAAGAAAACCTAGGCTCGTTGGAGCTCAAAATGGCTCTGATACCATAAAGTGATTTCAAAGAATAAAAAATATCTTCAGTGTCATAAACAGAATATTAGTTGACCTTTTATACATGTAAGTGTAACTACCTAACTCAACTATAGCTCTAACTAACTCTCTTAACTAACTAACAACAGATTCTATAATAACTATGGTTTAAGTAAATGCTGACTGGACTGCTTCCCCTTTAGGTTTGACTGTGCCTTTGACTGGAACTTACATATCTCATTTTTTACTTGTGGGTTATATCTACTAATGATTAATGTTTCATTATTGATTGAACCAAATTGCATATAATCATCTTTAATCACCTTTGATAAAACACAATAACCCATAATTAATCTTGATTTCTTTATCCAATCTTCTTAAATTGTTCATAATCTAAAAATTATGAACACAGTTGAATTTGCAGCACTTAAAATCCTTAAAAGAACATACACACCCTGAATCTTTCTATTAGACGTACATTGATTTAGCATAAAAAATAATAATAAAATAAAAGTAAATTTATTTTTCAAAATACTTAAAATTTGATAGCTGTAACAAAATAAATTAAAATTTTTTAATTATGTCAATTTAAACTTTAAATTTTTGATTTTTTTTTTTTTATAAAAAAATTTAAACCATCTACCTACTTCTGTTACATAAGTAACAAAAAAATAATATTTTAGTCATTAAACTCAACAAAAAATGATATTTTAGATTTTCAATATATACTTATATTAAGTTTAATGATTAAAATATATTTTTTTCCGTTGGTTTTACTTAACAGAAATAGATTGATGGTTAAAATTGAAAAAAAAATTAAAAAAAAATTAACAAAATTAAAATTTTATTTTGTTATAAAGGTTAAACTCTAATTTTTTTAGTAACTTTCCGTAAAATAAATTGTTGATCTTTGGATGCATGCAACTGGCCTTTTTCGCGCCCTTTTTTCGGAGGTTTGAAAGAAAGCTCTACAGTTCGGACTCTCGTGATTCTGAATCTAATCTCACAAGTACAATTTGAAATCGATAAACACCAAAGAGTCCAAATCCGATAAATCTTTTGAAAAATTAATTTTAGGATAAAAAATGTCAAAATTGGACTGCTTTGCCAGATATAGAGTCGCCACCTGAATATTTTATTTTTTGAAAAATTTAGGAAACCCATGACTCGTGCCAAAGGCCACGTGTCTGTGATCAACAAAGTTGCCTCGGTTCGGGAACTTAGGTACGAGAGAGGAAAGTCATAAATTGATCACCCCCGCTTCGACTAATCATGATATGATTTTTTACAAACATTATGTGCTCTTGTTGATTATTAGACTAGCTTTACTACGTGATGTGCACAAGTAAGTATAGACTAGTTTCCTCAATTTGGAACAATTCAACTCACATTTGTTTGCAAAAATTGTTTGAATTTTCCACCTCAAGTGGGCTTAAAGTTTGCAGATTTGCCACCAAACATAGTGGGCGTAAAATATGATTTGCTACTCAACAAAATGGGCTTAAAACGCGCATTTGTTGAATTGTTTCAATTCAAACAACAAGCTTTCATCCACAGGCATTCAAACAATTTAGTATTTAAGCATATAGCCTCATGGCAAGCATGCTTATCATGGCAACATTCAGAATCATGCAAATATGCTAAAGCATAAAAACTCACCTAGTACTCCGAGCTAGGAAAATATGAGTTAGAAAACTATGCATGATTCCTAACTATACAAGATGCCTAATGCAACACATGCAATATGCAATTAATACGCTCGGCTACTAATATGACATATGAAACAATTCGAACAACATGCGATTTAAACACGTATTCAAAGAATTATTGAAATGGCAATGTAGTTTGAATGATGCACCGAGCCTCGATGCATGCAATACGAATGAATGGATGCAAGCATAAGGTATGTTAATTGAAATATGCCCCTAATCTAACCATCAAAAGCAATTAAATAAAAGGGAGAAAGACGTGGGGTTGGAAGACATACACACACGCACACTTATTCCAACATTACGCCATCGCGAAGGAGGGTCTGAATAAATAAAAGCTAACTAGGTAGCTAAACTAAGCTAATTATTACAACACTTTGAATGAATAACAAGCTTACTCTAAGCTAGTTAATTACAACAATTAAATAATTAATTATCTATGCTAATTAATTATTACAAAGCAAACTAATTAGCTAAATACTTAACTACTTAATTACAAAGCAACTAAGCCAATTGATTACAATATGAATTAATTAGCTACTCTACTTAAATAATTACAACATTAATTATTTAGCTACAACTAACTAATTAATCAATTTATACAAATGGTCTCGGGAGCCGAGGGATGCCCAATGCATGCTCGGTTTCCACTCGAAGAACGCCGTTGTTTTGCTTCCAATTACCTCTGTTACACACCCTATGCACTGGTCCTCCTTCTCCAGATCAACTATGCTCTGCATGACAAGCTTTTTGCCAAATTTTCATTGGTGGCCAGCAGGCCAGAACTAGTGGCCGGTCGGCCACTGTAGACACCCCATTTTTGACCGACCTTAAGACTTAGACGTCATTGATTGAGCGCTCGGTGATGGTGCACGTTGTGCTCGTTTCGAGTCTCCGGAGTTTTGGCTGAGAGCCTTGCCTCCGGGCCTCTGAACTCTTTTGTGCTTTGGCTAGGTTATGAACCGAATCTTGTTTTCTCTTCCCGGAGGGAGGGAGAGGTCTTGTAGACCATCTTTTTGTGGTCGTAGGCCACTTTTCCCGTTTGGAGACTAGTTTCCGATTTTTGGAGTCTTTAGCCACGCGCCTTATCTCGGGACCGCTTAACGTTCTCCGTTTGCCGTGGTTTTTGAACCACACCTTGTTGCCTCTGCCTAGAGGAACACTGTGGTCCGGGAGACCACTTTTGTGGTTGCATACCACTTTTGGTGCTCGTCAGCTAGTTTTCGGGGCTTTCGGCCGCGTGCTTTGCCTTCCGATCTCTCGTCTTGCATCTGTTTTGGTTTGTTTTTGGTACAAACCTTGTTTTCCATGTTTGGAAGGTGGTACAAGGGTGGGAGACCACTTTTTCTCCTTGGAGACCACTTTTCCTTCTGCCAACCAGTTTTTTGGTCGGATTACTAGCTTGCTTGGTCTTTGGGCCACATTTTCTGGTCGGCCACCACACCACTAGCTTTCTTTCATGCTCTGGACTCTCTCCCACCATGGCCGACCAGTTTGTGTCTTGGAAGACCACTTGAAGTGATCGGCTACTTTTTGGCACCTTTTTGGACATATTTTCCTCTAACTGGCACAGCTAGAGGGCTTTTGGGCTATGCTCCATACACGTGTATGAAGGGATTTGTTTGAGGCTTAGCTTTTCCAAGAAGCTTTGCCTTTTAGTTTCTATAAGAGGGGGCTCCTCCTCCCTCCTATAGGTTCAGAAAAACTTCCGTGAGCCATACATGTAATCTATATCTATACATCTTCATTTCTCTCTTGTTTTGTGCCGTAAAGTGTAGATTTGTCTCGCTTTTGTACACAAACACAAACTCAAACACCTTGATTGTGTTGCTGAGGCTTCTTGAAGTTGTTTTTGGTGCTCTTGGGTTGGTTTGAGCTTGAAAAACTACCTAGAGTTGCAGTTATAAAGGAGGTCTTCGAGGGTGAGTCTTTAGCCCTTAAATCCCCCATTCTTGCTTAAGCTTTTAGCCCTTCTTCCATACGTTTTTAAGCTTAACTCTTAACTAGAAAAAGTTCTGTTTTTGCATGCTTAAAATAGTTGTTTAAAGTCTATTTTTCGTTTGGGGTGATTTACCCCCTCTTAGGCCTTGTTAGGCCTTATTTTGAGCCATTCCTCTAGGCTCTTGTCGAACCTTTTGCATGACCTTTCTACCACTGAAATCCAAAGGATTTTTAGTGGTGGAAAGGTGGTTTTGGTGTCCTAAATAGGAGAGGGTTATCCCCTCTCCTTGTATTTTGTTTACTTGCTTCATATGCCTCATGTTTGAGCACCTTTGATAAGCTTGTGTTAGCTTGTTCTTAGCTAGTATTTTTGGTTATTTTGATGAGGCATGACACTGTTTCTACTTGCTTTGGTCACTCCATGCATGGTTAATACACTTGTAGTGTAAATCACACAAACTAACTTTGTATGCTCCATGAAGTAGCATGTCATTCTAGCTTGTTTTCTTTCCATTTCAGCATGTTTTTGGTGATGTTTTACCATCTCATGACTCTGTTTTGGTTTGGTTTGGTTGGCCCTTGCATGCTCCATGTACTTGTAATGCAATTCCATGAAATAGCCAAACATGCATCATGTTGTAACATGTCATTCTAGCATGCTTTTGGCTTAACTTCATGAAGCTTTTGTCCATGTTTTAACATTCTTAAGGTCTGATTTTGGTTGTTTTGACCATGCATGACTTGCTTTGTATAGCCATGGTTCAATCTAGCTTGTTAGCTTTTGTGTATTGAATCCACTAGCATGCATTACTTGGACTATTTTAATGATTTGGCATAATTTATAATGTGATTTTAGTCCATCTTTCATGGTCATACACTCACATTTGTCACTCATTCAATGCGTTGGAGGGTTTCCTCCTTTATGCCTTAACATAAACCATTGCGTATGCCTTCATGCCATAGCTTGCGAGCCATCATTTTAGTGTTTATTTGGGGTTATTTTGCCATGATATAACTCTAATTTTTATTGGTCAAGTCATCCCATGTATGGTCTTAATAGGTGTAGTGTAATCCACCTTATTTGCCTTGTACGCACCATGCCTCATGCTCACCATGCTAGCTTGTTTTGGCATCCTTCCATACATGTTTTAGACTCATTTTGACATGTTCTAGAACTGTTTTGGGTTGTCTTGATCACATGCTTCACGCTTTGCATACTTGTAGTACAAATGCTCTTGCTTGCCTCAAGCTTTGAGCACCATTGCATGCTTCATTTGTGTCGTGTACATGATTTGACATCACTTAACACGATATTTTGGAGCATTTAGCATTGCCATGTTCCTACCTCAATCATGCTTTAAGTGCCTTTGAGTGTTATGCATTGTTGCCTAGTTTATGCCTTAGCTCGTATGCGTGCATGCCTAGGCCTTTGAGCCCTGCCTCAAAGATGTTTAGGTCCTTATTTTGACCTACTTGAGCTCTATCCATGCTTAGTTCATGCATTTGTGCAATGTATTGCATGCCTCCTTTGTAGTCCTCTTTACTAGCTTCATGCTTTAAAGACCCTAGCATGCCATACTTGTGTTGTTTGAATGATTTGACCTCATTTCAGTGCACTTAGTGTTGCTACACTTCCATGCTTTTTCACTCTTTAAGTGTTCTTGAAAGTTGCAACTTAGTGCCTTAATTGGTGAGCCAATTGGCATGCATGCTTGTATGTGTTTTTGATGCCTTCATTTTAACATTATGGCCTCTGTTTTGGCATGGCTGAGGTCTACCCACATTCGGTTTAAGCCCATTGAGCATTGTGTATGTCATGTCACATCGCACCGTGCATGTTATGTTGTTGTTTGCATTGTGCATGCCATGCTCTTGATTCGCATTGTGTATGTCGTGGTCATATTACATTGAGCATGCCATGTTAGTCATTGCATTGTGTATGCCAGTTACCATTTGCATTGTGTATGCTAGTTGTCATGAGCATTGTGTATGCCATATTTGTCCATTCGCATTGTGTATGCTAGTTGCTTTGTATCATGTTGTTTGCATGCTTACTTTGCCTTGTATTGAGTATGCATGTCCCTAACATTGCTAAGTTGCCCTTAATGTATTGCATTGTGTATGCATGCATTAGCATTATTTGCATGTCATTAACTTTGTTAAGTTGATCATGTCACATTGCATTGAGTGTGCCATGTTATGTGTTGCATCGTTGTTTGGAATAGGTGTTAGTCCAAACACGAGAAACTAGAGACGTTTCATACTTCAAGTGATGAAACGTGCCTCGATTTTTGGTCGCCAATGCTCTTGATCATACATGATAGAGTTCTAGGCTTTATGTGCTTACTTGTGCATTCATTTTACATTGAATTGTGCAACTTCGCCTCTCGGCCATTATGCATTGAAATGCACGATTGGTAGCCCGAGGGTCGAGAACTACACTCCCTTGAGTTCATGACATGATAGGGAGGGTGGTTGTGCACACATATCTTGCAAATACATTGCCATGCCCTTTCTTGCTCTCTGTTACAGCAAATTGCAGTTCAGCAGAAACAACTGGCCGGCTAGCTAGAAAAACTAGCTGGCCGACTACTTTTCTAGTTTTTCAACAACCAAAAGTGGTTGGCAGGTGACTGGAGAGACCAAAAGTGATCGGCCACCCTCCCACAGGATTCCCTAGGTGTAGTTTCAGCTTTCTGGAGCTTGGTGCAAGTTTCTGAGAACAAAAGAAAACATAGGCAAATCGGGGCATCGCATTGGATTTTTGAACGAGATGACCGGGCTTGCATGCATCCAATCTTGTCCCTCTGAGAACCTACCGGTTTACTGATTTCCTTAGCTGCCATGCTTAGATAGCTTGCTTTTGCTTTGTTTTGTACTTTAATTAGTTAATGCGTTAGCTATTCAATTTGTTTTGTAATAATTAGTTAACTAGGATTAGTTAATTAATTGTGTTGTAATAATTTGTTTAATTAGTTTAGATTAGCTAGTTAGCTTCTTATTTGGTCCCTCCCTCGAGAGGGTGTAATGTTGTAATAAGCGTGCGTATGTGTGATGCATGTCTTCTAATCACCATTTCTTTCTCCCTTTTACTTAACCGCTTACGATGGTTAGTTTTAGGGCATGTTTCATTTAGCATACCTTATGCTTGCATCCGTGCATCCATTCATCCGTATTGCATGCACCGGGCTCGTTGCATTATACTAACTGCATTGTATTTTCAATACATTTACTTGAATATGTGTTCAACAGCATGTTATCAAGTTGCATTTCACATGACATTCTAGATAGCCGAGCCTATTTTAGTTGCATTGTTGCATGTGTTGCATTAGCCATCTTAACATGAACTAGGGTCATGCATGATTTCTCACTAATTCTCTGTTTTAGCTCGGAGTACACTATGAGTGTTTACACTTTAGCATACTGCATGTGTGTTATTGACTGCCATGTTAAGCATGCTTACCATGAGGCTAACTGCTTATTTGATTAACTGTCTGAATGCCTGTGGGTGAAGGTTGGATTACCTGAATTGGAACAATTCATTAAAATCCGCATTTTAGCCTACTTGCGAGTAGCATACTTCAAACCATTTTCCAAACAAACGGATATGCGATGCATTGTTCCAAATTAGGCGATCTAGTCTATACTTGTTTGCTGTGCGCATCACGTAGTAAGATTAGCTAATTAACCGGAATAAGAGCACATGTGTTTTCAAAAACAAAATATCATGCTTAGTACAGGCCGATCTTTGATCAGGCGAGCGAGGGTGCTCATTGCATGACCTTCCCCAATCGTACCTAAGTTCTCGAGCCGAGGCAACTTTGGTGATGACGGATATGTGGCCTTAGGCACGAGTCAGGGTTTCCTAAATTCCCCCAAAATAAAATATTTAGGTGGCGAATCTGTATCTAGCAAAGCAGTCCATGTTTGACACTTCTTTATAAAAATCAGTTTTCCAAAATGATTTGCCGGATTTGGATTCTTTGGTGATTTATTGGTCTTACATCGCACATTGTAATATTAGATTCAGAATCGTGACATTTGAGTCCGAACTGTAGTAGCTCAGAACAAAACGATATTGTGCCCTTGAGCGCAGATATCGGAGAGTTCCCGAGAGCGCGTCTACAGTTTCTGGCGACTCTGCTAGGGATTTAGAGAACTTGACTCGAACTCTTGATATCATGTTTTGATTACACTTATGTGTTTCTTTGCATTGCATTTGCATTGGTGCGCCTAGGACACCATGTTTGCCGTATGCTATTCTTGAACAGTTTGCCGGAGGCTCGCTTTGAGAAGCGTGCCATAAGGCTGACCGATTGCGGCCTCTACCACGACAGGAACACAAACCCCGGTTTTTACCGGGGCACCCTATTTGGCCATTCAACCTAGTGCATATCGGAATCCATAGTGACTATTCCAAGTTAGGACAGGTTGCTTACCCGATTATAGGTTGTTTGAAACCGCTGTATGCATAGTGAAACTCTAGTTCTTGACGAAACTAGGACAGGGAAACCCTACCCCAACATATGGGTGTTTTGGCTCTCATTTGCTTGCTATGTGCTTTTAGAGTGTGCCTCTACAGGAATGCATATATCAATTTGCAAGTCTGGATATCAGGCCTGAGGGCATCAGAATCGGAGGAATCAGTTTTACCTGAGGGTATCAGTTTACAGGCAGAATTTTGGGCAGAATTCAGTAAAGAGTACAGTTATTCAACTATGCTTATATCTGTTTTGGTGAAATTGGGCTGAGATGCTGCATGTTTTCTCTTTTGCGAGGACCAAAGGGAGAGGGGGAGATTCAGTTCAAAAGTAGCCAGTATTTTCCTTCGCTGAGGCAATGTAGAGAAAGGCTAGTCAGGGCTCACTGGTTCATCTGATCCGTTAGTTACCAGTCACATCACCTAGTTCAGTTCAGCAGATTCGTGATGACGCAGAATTCGGAAGAAATTGTGGTCATGGCAGCAGCATTAAACCAGGGAATCGCCATGCAAGGTGAGACCGATGTTGAAATGCAACGCCCACCTAGGTCACTTGCCGCACATCCAATTTGGGAACCCCAATTATTCCAAACCCGTGAGCCCACCACTTTTGAGCTGATAGAAATGATCGGCGATCTTCAGAGGTCTGTGGCTGATCTAGCCTACGGAATGTCGGCTCTGCCATTGATCATATCACATGTCGGGAACTTCATGCCAGAAGAGCCCCCACTATTGGGGTGGATTGTAATTGAGCTTAGCCAACCTGAAGCCATCCCAAGTTTCGACAATAACATGTCGACAACAACAGGGCTTCGCACTGATGTAGCAACCCAAACCTTCGACCAATCTGAGGTGAGCGGTAAGAACAAGGTGGGGGCATACACTGATCCCTATGAACAACTTCTGCAGGCTGTTGAGGCTTTGAAAGTCGGGGGATTGAATAAACAGCAAGTGCTCGCAGTTATTGTAAAAACTATGGATGACACTTTCGTCACTCAAAACGATGGCAGTTCAAGCCAAGGGGAAAATCAGGAGAAGGGCTATCGTACCAGAACTGTTACTCCCAACCCTAATCCTACACTCAGAAGAGATTAGCAAACCAACTAGCACCTGCTGAGCCCTTTGCTATTGCATTCAGCAAAAATCCACAAACCTCAAAGTATCTACCTCGAGGTCGCAGGGTCTTTCATGCCCTATATATGCCTTTGTCTAAGGCTCTTCAAATCCTTATTGAAAAGGGCCATCTCAAACCCCTCGAACCTCGACCTCTCCCTGGTCATCTTCTACCCGGTCATGATGTTACCCAGTACTGTGCCTACCATCAACAAACCGGTCATAACATTGACAATTGCTTCCGTCTTCGCCACGAAGTACAAGATTTGTTTGACAACGGGGCCATCATCCCACGAAGCTCAGCAAAGTCTATCGTCACTAGATTAGTGAACTTGGGGGATAGTACGAGTATGTGATCGGGAGATGAACCACTGCGCGGCACTCGCCATTTACTCGGATATGGCGTATGGCACGACGCATATTTTGAGCATTTGCGAATTCTAGTTTTGTACTTTCTCGACTTGGGTATTGGGTCAATTTTGTTGTGTTGTATAGAGTCTGCCTCTTTGCTCTAAGTCACCAGTCTGTCTTGTTGTTTCAAGTGAGTCTGTTTTGTTAGAGTCGTGATTTCGGGGTGTTACCTCGTACATCACTTGTTTGTTTTGTGTTTGTCTTTTCGCTTTCTTTGAGTCTTTACGCCTTGGAGCTAGTTGTGCCAACATATTTGAATGAAACAGAAGTGATTTCCACACTCTTGTGTTTGCTTCTGCCTTGTGCCAGTTGTGCCAGAAGTTCTGAATAAGATGGCAGTATTTGACTAAAAAAAAAAAAAACTGTGTCTTTTCTGTGCCTTGAAATTATTGCATTGACCTGAGTTTTTCAAAACTTTTTCAAACACTGTGGTGAAAACAAAGAGGAAGGAATTCCTCAAGATTTGTAAAAATTTGATCAATTGAGAGAAAAAGAGGCATGTTAAGCCCTTAATGAATGAGATCATGCTTGTTAGCATGAGTACTGAGAAGGATCCTAGCTTGATCCAGATTGGTTCTAAATTGTCTTCGCACGAGCGATTAGTTGCTTTCTTAAAAGATTTCAAAAAATGTTTTGCGCGGTCTTGCGAAGACCTGTGTGGAATTGCTTTTGAGATTGTGCAACCTAGGATCACTCTCAGCCTCGAGACTCGACCCCTTTGCTTTTAAACCTTGAACTTGGATTCAGAATGTTCAAAGGTCAATCATGATGTGAGGCCTGTGTGGCCAAATTTGAAGCAGCCCATGAATTAGCGGCAATGAAATTAGATCAAGAAGGTCAGACGTCGTCAAAAGAAGCTTGCGAAGCTAGATCAGAAGCATCCCTTGAACTAGGGACAAAAATGTCAGACGTGCTCAAAGAGTTAACAATTGGGACATTTCTCAAGCCAACGAAGACTGGCAAGAATGCCAAATCCCATAAGGGAGGAAAGAAGAAAGTATTGCTGAAGGACAACCGAGTTCCTATCCACAACACTGGGGGCAATTCAGCCCCCCATTGGATGGACTCCTACATCATTAGTGAACATCGGCCATTCTCCTGCATTCAGATGGCTTCGAGATCTCAAAACCATTCGACATGAACAAAGCTACACTTTTAACCTTGAGAGGCTCGCTGGGTCGAAAACCCGAAAGGGTGACCCAAGCAAAAGTTAGAACAGGAAAAAGCAAAAAAAGAGAAATGAAGAAAATGCAAAGAAAAGGAAATTAAAATAATTGAAAAGAAAAGAAAAACATAGCTCACAAGATTGAAAACCCAAAAAGGGTGGCCTTGGCAAAAGTTAGAGCGTAAAAGGAGAGGTTAATACCCGAGTCTACCTTAAGCCGAACTACGTAAGGCTTGATTCCCATGTTTGGGATATGTAGGCAACTTCATTCTGAAGTCCAGCCATAAACACTTCCAAATCGATTGTGTCCATGTAATGGTTTTGATCATCTTTGTCTTCGCTGTATCTGAGAATTCGGCTATGATCGTCACTTTGAGGACTAATTACAGTATGCTGCGGCGCTATCCAAACAAGGGGTAACTTTTTGTTGTCATACAATGTGCTGCAGTGCTATTCAAACAAAGGGCAACTTTCCGTTTCCATACAATGTGCTGCGGTCAAACAAGGGGCAATTTTCCATTGCCATACAGTGCCTGGATCTGAGGTTGTGCATCTCAAGAGTAAGTTCCATGCTCGTTGAGCAGTGACCGTTTGCAAAAATAGTTTTTGAGAACTTTTACTGAGGTTGGCTAATTTTCTCAAAAATTATTCTATTTTTCCAAAACTGGACCATATCTTGGACCCAAAAAGGAAAATTTTCAGTGCTCACAATATAACTTGTATGATTTTGAATCAGAAAAGTTGAACAAGCATGTTAATCTAACTCTCATTTTGGTCAAAACTGTTTTAGTAGAAAGCCAAAACAAAAAATAGTCAAAATGATGAACCAGGGGCATAGTTGAGTCAAGTGCTCTGTCTTTTCCCCATTGTTAACATACTTGCCAGAAAGGGCACTCTACCTGCCAGAAAGGGTACAACTGAAGTTTAAAGCAAAAGGGATGAAAGCTTTCTCACCCTCCAAGCAACGAGGTATCAAGACAAATGCGAAGCATGATTTGGAATGGATTAAGATAATCCACTCCCTCATCTGGGGCATCGACTAGATGTCACCGGAAGAAATAGCCGCGAGCTGAATATGTTGGGTATGAACCCACAACTTCCTGTTTATCCATCAACCACCAAGGGGAGGGACAAAAACGAAGAGAGATTCAAGAATAGAGAGATGTGCGATGAGAGAAAAAGTGAGAAAAGGACTTTTTCAAAAAAATCAAGCCTGAGGACCGAGTGATGTGAGGATCACAAATGAGAAAGGGTGGGAAACAATACCCGAAGAAACTAGGCTCCCTGTGCACCGAGAGGCCTCTTGCCTTTGGAACACGTTTGAGTGTCGTGGTTCATTGTTTCGCTTTGTCTCGATTCTTGTTTTGAGTCGCTTTTGAATGTCAATAGATGTGTTTAGGTTGTTTACCTTTATTTTCTATTGTGGAGTCTTTTTTATTTGTGTTCAATCGTAGGCTCAATACTCTACGAGAATTCATTTCTCAATTTCAAAATAAAATCATTTTGTGCTCAGAGTGCTGTGCCATTCTCCATATTTGTGCAAAACAGGATTCGTTCTTTCATAAAACCACAGGGTTTAACCTAGGTCATGTCAGAATAGTGGAACCAGGACTTATCTGAAGCTATATGGGTTTCGGGCTGCGAAGCAAAAGAAAAGAGGAAAATTTGGAGCATCTAAGTTTGCTTCAACTTCTACAAGTTCTGTCACTACATCCCGTATGTTCGGAATGAGCTGTGTGTTCCCATATGTTCAGAATGAGCTGTGTGTTCAGTGTGGGCAGTGCCCTATATGAGTTGTGTTCCAAATAAACCGAGTACTGTGTTATGAGCTGTGTGTTCAGAATGAGCAGTGCCTTATATGAGCTGTGTGCCAAATAAACTGAGCACTGTTGTGACACCCCTATTCCGTAGTATACTAACTGGTCCTTAATTTGAGCATGATTATGTGTTTAGTATGATTTTGTGTGCCATTATGTGAATGTATATGATTTTGAAATTGTATCTGTTCACCGTAGAAATATCTGTTTGAATAATCTGCTTTGGAAATTAAATTGAGGGCCTTATCGGTCACGGAACCCGAAATTGATTACGCCATTGTGATTGGCATAATTTTTAGAGCCTACAGTGAAATTTAATTGAAAAATTGACTCAGGTCAGATTAAGTTGATTAAATTGATAAATTGGTGCCCAATTACCCTATATTAAAATATTGTGACTTAGTGGGGCCTTATTCTATTCAATCCTCTCTTTGATTCACCTTGGCTGATTCTAACATAAGGAAAGGGAGAGAGGGAGTCGGCTAGAGAGAGAGAAAAGAGGAGAGTTGGGTGTTTGGCTCAAATTTGAGTAGGATTGGGGAGATTAAACTCAAGAAATTGCTATAGTTGGAAGATTAAGCCTCTAGGTAAGCATTTGATTCTTGAATTCATGAGTCTAATGTGTAATCTTGTGTGTTCAAGGGTTGTTTGTGATCAAGAGTATGATTTGAATTAATTTGTTGAACTTGAGGCTTAATATGTACATCCATGTAATGAACTCCCATGGAATCACAAATCTAGCATGTAATTTGTAAAATTGTCAAAGATTGGTAGTGTAATCCCACATGCAAACATGTCTTTGTCAAATTTTGTGGGAATGAGCACTAATTGCATTATTTGAAATGAATATGAAGTCAAAAAGGGCATGGATGTATAAATCATGGGAGTATAAGTCTTGGATGTTTGAATTTGAGCATATTGGAGATGAGTTGTAATATTTTGGGCCATGCATGTAAATAAATCATGAATTTGAGCTTCAAAATGTGGTAATTCAAATTTGTACCATGTTAGTGCACATCTATATGAATTTGGGGTCAAAACCATGCATTTGGGGCCTTTGAATTGAAGTTGAAGCTCAAGAGCATGTTCGATTTTCCGAGAATTTAAGGCCCTTCGGCGAAACTGCCGCTCGAGCGTAAAAATCGTGCTCCCAGCACTTTTTGCAGAATTGGGTATCCACTCGAGCGGGATATATCATGCTCGAGCGGGATATATCACGCTCAAGCAGGGGAGCTTTATTGACAGGCCTTCCGCTCGAGCGCCAGAATGCACGATCGAGCGTATTTTTCATGCAACCAATACTTTTGCAGGCCTTAAGGGTCCGCTCGAGCGAAGTCCACTGCTTCGCCGAAAGGGACTCTATCTTCAAAATCAAATGCATTCTATGTTCTGTTTTCCGTTCCCTTTCACTTCTAAGCACTCTTAGGCATACATTGAGCATTGTAATTGAGTTAAAGAGATAAGAATGAAGCCTAAAGAGGAATATGTGAATTAATGAACGGAATGAATTGTTGGTGACCCTTTTGCGTTCATGAAATGTGTAGGGTCAAGCTCCGGGGCAAATCCACAAGCCGATCACTTTGAGTAATATCTTAACAAGATATTTGAAATATACCGTTGTCCAATTAGTTACTCATATGTAAGTTTTATAAGCTCATTAATTTGAATGGTGGACAACGATTGGCATAAATAATTGGGCCAAAGGCCGATTGACATGAATGATTGGGCCAAAGGCCGATTGGCATGAATGATTGGGCCGAAGGCCAATTGATACGAACGATTGGGCCAAAGGCCGATAGATATGAATGATTGGGCCGAAGGCCGATTGACACGAATGATTGGGCCGAAGGCTGATTGACATGAATGACTGGGCCGGAGGCCGATTGACATGAATGATTGGGCCGAAGGCCGATGGATACAAATGACGGATATAGATGATTGGGCCAAAGGCCGATGGATATAAAAGACTGGGCCGAAGGCCGTTTGCTGTACTGTTTCAATGATTGCTTATATATTTTCCTCGTTTGATATTATTCACTAGGCATTTGCTCACGCTCATTCATGTACATGTAGGTGAGCCAAGGGACGTCTAGAACTAGCCCTGGTGAACTTGTGAGAAACAGTTTAAGTTTTGAGGAGTTAGGCCAAACGGCTCACACACCGGACTGTTTTCGCTTTTGATCTTGTTTATAGTTTGGTTATATTGGCGAATACGTCAGTCTACTTTTGTATATAAGACTTGGGTTTGACTAACTTCAATCTGTATGATCCTGTATGTACATCGTTTTGTGTTAGTACATATTTTGATGTGGGTCATTAACATATAAATCTTATGGTGTGCATTTAAGCACGGCTCTATGGACAAAGCTTTTGAATTGCTTCGCTTGGCCTTTATCTCTGATGAGTTTTGCTTTATTTAAATTGAGGTCATAGGTAATCACACGATTACTGGCCAGTTATGGCCATAACCCATAGGGGCAGGTTCGGGTCGTGACAGAGTGGTATCAGAGCATGGGTTAATAACTCACACACTTGTCCAAAAGAGCAATAAGTGTCTAGAAAAGATCTAGGATGCATTCATAGTACGAATTTGAAAGCACCAAGTGTATGCATAAATGTTTTGATATGAATGACTACGTGCCATAAGTTCTGATTTGTCTGCATTGTAAATTATCTGGATGTGTATGCTCTTTAATATGCACATACTTGTAAATCTTTTGCATGAGACATATTTTCTTGAAATATAATGCAAGTTTAATTAGATGGTGAGAACAAGAGGTGATGAGTTGGAGGAGTCCTCTACTGCCAGAATAGATAGAATGGAAAGATTGCTACAAGAAATGGCAGAAGCCTTGAGACAGCAACAGGAGTGGCAACAACAGTGGCAGCGACCACATCCGCCACCTCCACCTCTGGCACCCCTTGTGCCAGATAATCAGAACGATGACCGAATTATAGCCCTCACCAAAGAGTTCAAGAAAATGAAACCACCACAGTTCCATGGTAGATTAGATCCTCTGAAAGCTAAAGCTTGGGTCCTCGGCATCGAAAAGTTGTTTGAAGTATTCCCATGTTCAGAGGCACAGAAAGTACTTCTAGCCACCTTTATGCTAGAGGACGAAGTGAGAAGATGGTGGATGTTGATGCGTGAGAGTTACAAGGATGTTGATTGGGCAAAATTTTTGGAAATCTTTTATGACAAGTACTTCCCGCAGTGTGTCCAGGATAGGAAAGTGGCGGAATTTATGGAACTGAAACAGGACAATATGACCGTAGCCGAGTATGAGGCCAAATTCACCAAATTGGCCAGGTTTGCGCCACATGTAATTGACACAGACTATAAGAAGGCAAGACATTTTGAAGGTGGGCTCCGGAGTGACATCCTAGAAAGGGTGAACGCCTTGAAGTTGGAGACATACATAGGGGTGCTAGATAGGGCCATTATCTCAGAGGCTAATATAGCTAGACAAGCTAAGCCAACAACATAATGGAAAGGTAACAAAAGGCAAGGTTTCTCTTCGAAGAAGAAGTTTTCAAAGAAGCAAAATACGAGCTCCTCGAATACTTCCAATTCTTCCTGAGACACAACCCCGTTGTGTGCCACTTGTGGTAATAGGCATCGTGGGGTTTGCTACCATGTGACAGGAGCTTGTTTCAATTGTGGTAAGCAAGGGCATATGGCCAGAGATTGCAAACAGAACCGTGGAAAATTTGCTGCTAGTTCAACAGCATCAGTCCCAAAACCGGGAAATGTTATGGGACCTACCCCCACCAGAGATACCGTGAGATAGAGGAGAGTTTTTGCACTTGTCCTGGGCGATACGCGGAATGCCAATGCCGTTGTCTCAGGTACCATTTCAATATGTAATCAAGATGCCTTTGTACTAATTGATTCTGGATCAACACACTCATTTGTGACATATACATTTGCATCTAGACTGAAAAGACCCCTAGAGTTGTTGCCATATTTGTTGTGTGTATCTACTCCATCGGGGGAATTTGTGTTATGTGACTATATATATCGGTTTTGTGACATGCATATTGAGGATGCTACCTTATATGTAGATTTGTTGCCCTTGAACTTTAGACATTTTGACATAATTTTGGGCATGGACTGGTTGACCAAGTATTGTGCCACCATAGATTGTGTGACAAAAAGGGTCGTATTTAAACCACCAGAACAAAAAGAAATTGTGTTTGTGGGTAATGGGGTAGTGCCTCCACCTTATTTGATATTTGCAATGAAAGCATGTAAACTGATCAGGAAAGGGTGCCAGGGTTATTTGTGCTATGTGTTGATTGAACAACCTGTGAATGTTGAATTGAATGATATACCTATTGTCAGAGAATTCCCAGATGTGTTCCCAAATGAATTACCGGGGGAATTGGTAGACAGGGAGATAGAATTTACTATTGAGATTGTGCCAGGCACCCAGCCTATTTCTAAAACTCCCATGAATGGCTACCTTTGAAATGAAGAAATTGAAAGAAACGTTGCAAGACCTACTTGATAAGGGTTTATCCGACCTAGCACTTCGCCTTGGGTGCACCGGTGTTATTCGTGAAAAGAAGGATGGTACCTTGCGCCTTGCATCAACTATTGGGGAATTGAATAAGGTAAAGAGAAGAACAAATACCCCTACCTCGTATTGATGATTTATTTGACCGATTCAGGATCACAAGTGTTTTCTAAGATTGATTTGAGATCCTGTATCATTAGCTAAAGGTTAAGGCAGAGGATGTTGAGAAAACCGCGCCGGGACGAGGTATGGTCACTTTGAGTTTCTTGTTATGCCATTTGGAGTGACTAATGCTCCGGCAACATTTATGGACTTAATGAATAGAGTTTTTAAAACCTACTTTGACGAGTTTGTTGTAGTCTTCATCGATAATATTTTAATATACTCCAAAGATAGACTTGAACATGAACATCACTTGAGAACTATTTTGACAAATACTTCGGGAAAGAAAATTATTTGCTAAACTAAAGAAATGTGAGTTTTGGTTAGATGAGGTTGTTTTCTTAGGGCATGTGATCAACAAGGAAGGAATTTCAGTGGACCCGCTGAAAATAGAGGCAATCATGAATTGGCCTACACCAACTAATGTGACAGAAGTCCGTAGCTTCATGGGCTTAGCTGGGTACTATAGGAGGTTTGTGAAGGATTTTTCGAAACTAGCCGTGCCTCTTACCCAATTGACACATAAAGGGCAACCATTTGAGTGGAACAGTGAAAGAGAATCAACCTTTCATGAATTGAAGACGAGATTGACTACTGCACCAATTTTGACATTTCCTTAAGGCACGGAAAATTTTGTGATTTTCAGTGATGCATCTTATAAGGGTTTGGGTTGTGTGTTAATGCGAGCGGAAGGTCATTGCTTACGCCTCTCGGCTTGAAGCCACATGAGAAGAATTATCCAACACATGACCTAGAATTGGCGCAGCTTGTTTTTGCTTTGAAAATCAAGCATTATTTGTATGGGGCAAAGTGTGAAGTCTACACGGATCATAAGAGCCTAAAATATTTCTTCACGCAGAAGAGTTGAATATGCATCGAGAAGATGGTGGAATTGATAAAGATTACGACCTAGAAATTCAAGATTATCACCCGTGAAAGCTAATACAATGGTGATGCCTTGAGCGTAAAATCAACAGGAGTATGGCTTGTCTGCTTCAACAAGGGAGATTTTGCAAGACATTGAGAAGTCTGAAATTGAAGTAGTAGTAGGTGAACAGGGTGGACTGATAGCTGCTATTACAGCCGAGCCGGCAATTGTTGACGAGATCAAGCAGAAACAAAAAGAGGATGAATTCCTCAGAAAGGTGATTGATGAGTTCGAGACAAGTCCAAAAGCGGAGTTTAGCATTGGAAATGAGATGTTGAAATTCCAGAATCGACTATGTGTCCCTGACTTCCCAGAACTAAAGAAGAGGGTTTTAGACGAAGCCCACAGATCCGTATTTGCCATGCATCTGGGCAAAAATAAAATGTACCGGGATTTGAAACAGACCTATTGGTGGCCTAAAATAAAGAAAGAGATTGCAGAATATGTGTCCAAGTGTCTTTAGTGTCAGCAAGTTAAGGCTGAACATTAGAAACCAGGCGGTCTACTTCAACCTCTCCCTATTCCCGAGTGGAAGTGGGAACATGTAACTATGGATTTCGTCGTTGGCCTACCTCGGACTTCTCGAGGTATGGATTCTGTTTGGGTTATAGTTGATAGACTGACTAAATCTGCACATTTTCTGCCTGTCAAAACTACATTTACTGTTTATCGATTGGCTACTATTTATGTTGATGAGATTGTCCGTTTACACGGAGTTCCGGTATCCATTGTGTCGGATAGAGATCCGAAATTCGTGTCTAGACTATGGAAGAGTTTGCAGGAAGCTATGGGAACAGAACTAAGATTTAGTACTGCATTTCACCCACAGACGGATGGGCAGTTAGAACAAACGATACAAACTTTGGAAGATATGCTTTGCATGTGTGCATTGGATTTTTAGGGGAGTTGGGAAGACTATTTGCCACTTGCAGAGTTTGCTTATAATAACAGCTTCCACTCCAGCATCGGTATGGCACCATACGAAGCTCTGTATGGTAGGAGGTGTAGATCACCTACTTGTTGGACAGAGGTCGGGGATAGAGCTTTGCTTGGGCTAGAAATTGTGCAAGACACTTATGAGAAAATCAAGGTTATTCGCCAAAGGCTCAAGACAGCTCAGGACTGACAAAAGAATTATGCAGACGTTCGGAGAAGACCTCTTGAGTATGAGGTTGGTGACCGTGTGTTCATCCTTGTTTCCCCAATGAAAGGCCAAGTCCGGTTTGGAAAGAAAGGCAAGTTGTCGCCCCGCTACGTTGGGCAGTTTCAGATTTTGAAGTGGCCTGGTCCAGTTGCTTATAGAGTTGCCTTGCCGCCGGGATTCGAACAGATCCATAATGTGTTTCATGTGTCGATATTGAGGAGTTACCTCCGAGACCCATTTCATGTGATCGATTATCATCGAGTTGCTATTGATGAAAATATGGAATATGCTGAATGGCCGGAACGGATTGTGGACAGGCAAGTGAAACAGTTGAGAAGCAAGTCCATCCCAATGGTGATAGTAGAATGGAAAGAACACTATGGGATGGATGCTACATTGGAAAAAGAGGAGGAAATGTTGCTACGCTACCCACATTTGTTTCCTGATGAAGGTAAACTAAGTTTGGAGGACCAAACTTCCTAAAGGGGGGAAGACTGTGACACCCCTGTTCCGTAGTATACTAATTGGTCCTTAATTTGAGCATGATTATGTGTTTAGTATGATTTTGTGTGCCATTATGTGAATGTATGTGATTTTGAAATTGTATCTGTTCATCGTAGGAATATCTGTTTGAATAATCTGCTTTGGAAATTAAATTGAGGGCCTTATCGGTCACGGAACCCAAAATTGATTACGCCATTGTGATTGGCATAATTTTTAGAGCCTATAGTGAAATTTAATTGAAAAATTGATTCGGGTCAGATTAAGTTGATTAAATTGATAAATTGGTGCCCAATTATCCTATATTAAAATATTGTGACTTAGTGGGGCCTTATTATATTCAATCCTCTCTTTGATTCACCTTGGCTGATTCTAACATAAGGAAAGGGAGAGAGGGAGTCGGCTAGAGAGAGAGAGAAAAGAGGAGAGTTGGGTGTTTGGCTCAAATTTGAGTAGGATTGGGGAGATTAAACTCAAGAAATTGCTATAGTTGGAAGATTAAGCCTCTAGGTAAGCATTTGATTCTTGAATTCATGAGTCTAATGTGTAATCTTGTGTGTTCAAGGGTTGTTTGTGATCAAGAGTATGATTTGAATTAATTTGTTGAACTTGAGGCTTGATATGTACATGGATGTAATGAACTCCTATGGAATCACAAATCTAGCATGTAATTTGCAAAATTGTGAAAGATTAGTAGTGTAATCCCACATGCAAACATGTCTTTGTCAAATTTTGTGGGAGTGAGCACTAATTGCATTATTTGAAATGAATATGAAGTCAAAAAGGGCATGCATGTATAAATCATGGGAGTATAAGTCTTGGATGTTTGAATTTGAGCATATTGGAGATGAGTTGTAATATTTTGGGCCATGTATGTAAATAAATCATGAATTTGAGCTTCAAAATGTGGTAATTCAGCGTTTGTACCATGTTAGTGCACATCTATATGAATTTTGGGTCAAAACCATGCATTTGGGGCCTTTGAATTCGAAGTTGAAGCTCAAGAGCATGTTCTGGATTTTCCTGAAATTTGAGGCCCGCTTGGGTAGGGAAGCGCCCGGCGTAAAATCGTGCTCAAGCACTTTTGCGATTGGGTATCCGCCGGCGGGATATATTACGCCGGCGAAGAACTTTATTGATGTGCCTTCCGCCGGCGCCGTAATGCGATCAAGTGTATTTTTCATGCAACCAGTACTTTTGCAGGCCTTAAGGGTCCACTCGAGCGGAGAAGTCCACGCGGACTCTGCTCTTCCAAATCAAATGCATTCTATGTTCTGTTTTCGGTTCCCTTTCACTTCTAAGCACTCTTAGGCATACATTGAGCATTGTAATTGAGTTAAAGAGATAAGAATGAAGCCTAAAGAGGAATATGTGAATTAATGAACGGAATGAATTGTTGGTGACCCTTTTGCGTTCATGAAATGTGTAGGGTCAAGCTCTGGGGCAAATCCACAAGCCGATCACTGTGAGTAATATCTTAACAAGATATTTGAAATATATCGTTGTCCAATTAGTTACTCATATGTAAGTATTATAAGCTCATTAATTTGAATGGTGGACA